>VDFB02000007.1:179523483-179783356 GCA_007258455.2 Sequoia sempervirens
TTTTTTGAAGAGTTTGGCAAGTTCATCTCAGGATGAGATCTATTTTTTGTTCTCTTTGAGACCAATACAAAGAAGATGCTTGTACATGCTAGTAACCCCACAGGCAAGATTATTTGTTCCTCCAACCTTTTGCAATCAAGGTTAGATCACAAGTAAGCTTTTTTTAATTTTTTTAAAATTTGTAAACTTTAGTACTTACCATTATTTTTTATTTTTAATATTTAAGTTTTATTGATATTCTCTCTTTCAATAGGTTTCAAGTCCTTTATCTACTCAGTGAAGCGTAACCAGGTGGCTATAAGAAAAGCAATGTCATACTATCAAAGATTCAAAATAAAATATTATATGACATATCAAATGTATTTACAATCCTATATATATATATATATATCATTTTTTTTGCATTAATATATTATATAGTTGTACTTAGCCATATTGTACCCAAGCATTTTTTGGTCGAATTGGCATGCTAGAACCCCATACCTATGCTTGACCTCATACTAGAATTGGCAATTTACATAAAATCATGAGAAGTCTTAGCATTGAGTCCAATTTCAATTTGTTGAGAGACAAGAAATACATGTTCATTGGTTCTTCTAGCTCGAACCTTACTATAGATACAACAATGCCACTTTCCATTGTTCGTAACATGGTTTGCTTTTCCTCAACTTCGTGCTTTATTGGGAGGTCCTTCCTTCATTGGCTATCTGTACATCTTATGTTGTGAGTCTTTTAACCATTTTGGGTGTATATACCATCCTTTGCTTTAGTCTTTTGGTTGTTGAGTTACATCCCTAGCCTAGGTTTCTTTTCTATCTCTTCTAGTGATAACTTTAAGAAACCCTCCCTCTAAAAGATATAAAATCTTGGCGAATCTTTCATTTTTTTGCAAAAAAAATTAAGTTCTATTAGTGAATCTTTCATTTTTTTGAAAAAAATATTAGTTTTATTGGCAATTTTTTAAAAATCACTAGAAATACGAAGAAAATCTTGGTAAATCCCGATGAAAAATAGGAAAATGAATTAATTACCATGGCGAATCCTTCCTTTTGAAAAAAAAATTCCTATGGAAAAGTAAGGGCCTCAGAGTGGCCTTGATTGACTAGTTTAAGGTGTAGTGCTTGTGTTTATAATTTCTTAATATTTTTAATCAAACATTGAATATTTTAAATCAACCCTAAATTATTTTTTACCACCATTTATTTTATTTATAATATAACTGTTTGGGTTTTATTTCAAGCCCCATGGGCATCAAAGCTCTATGAGTATATTTTGGCCCACAAGATTTTGCACCAGTCGTTAGATTATAAATTTTCAATGACCCAAATATATTTTTGGGCTTGATTGGAATTGGAGCTCTGTGGGTTCATTTTAACCCATGGAATACAACCTTAAACATTAGATTTTAAATAAAACTAACATGGCCCTAAAGTAACCAATAATTATATAATATTATTGGCTAATTAATTTAATTTTCTACTATAACTTATAAAATTTAGGCAAATATGATCTAATTAGGTATCAACTATTATGGCAAATTTTTGACTTTAAAAATTTAATAAAATAAATATTCTGGCAATTTAACCATTACATAAGTAAAATTTATAAAAATGTAGCGATTCAGGTTGCCTTACAACTTGTACTATTAGCCAAATTTTGATTCCCCAATTTCAACTATTAGCCAGTTGGTGAATATTAGCCACTAAAAAAATCACCGATCTCTTCTCCATTGCCATTGGTTGCCCTTTGAGTCCGATTGACCTCCTTGGGTCATTTGTGGACATCAATGTACTTCCTTTCTTTCTTATAATATTTGAGATGCTGTTAGACAATTTTGACTGAGGTACATATTTATTGGTTCTTCTGATCCAACTTTACAACAGATGTGTGACAATTATGTTTTCTATTCTTGGTGACATGCTTTGGCCTTTTGTGGTTCCTTCCTTCACTTAGATATCTCTACATGTTATGTTATGGGGGTTTCAACCACTTTCGTTTTATGCCATCTCTTGCTTTGTTTTTTTTCTTTAAATTGAATTTTTCTTAGTGTTTAGTTACTTTCATTGCCTAGGTTCCTTTTACCCTAGCTCTTCTCTATTTAAGTTGGTTATACTTGTAGGTCCCATTTGTGGACATAAAACACAATTTCTCTGTTTGTTTGTTTCTTAAAAACAATCTCTCAAGACAGGTTGGACTGAATGTTTGCCTCAACACATTGGAGCCTGGAAAGATGAGCTGTTGGATTTAGAACTTGGAGACATGGGTGTAAATTTGGTAAATAATGAGATAGTTTTTATTAACAAAAGAGCCTTGCTCTTATATAATTTACAAACCCTACAAATTAGGGAGTAACAGTAGTTAACTACAAGCAGACTAACTAAAAGCAGACTAAGTTAACTACAAGTAAACTTATGACTAACCAAAGACTAAATAAAGCTAAGATGACCATTAATATTACATTTAATATTTTAATACCCTCCCTTGATGGTCATCATACAAACAAAAAACTAAGTCTACCCATATTGTGCTGGTCATCAAAATGCATAGTGTGCAGACTCCCCCTGCTCAGTTTGCTCCCCCTGCTCAGTTTGCTTTGCCACTAGAGCACTTTGCTGAGACGCTTCCTGGTTGGACTTCTCATCAGCCAACCGCTTTCTGCAATACCTCTATAAATGACCAATCTTCTCGCAGTAATGGCAAGTAAAAGACTTCTTGGTGCCCTCCTTCGAATCGCATCGTCCTTTCTGCTGAGTGGACCTGCCTTTGCCAACGTCCTTGGCAGTAAATGCTTGTTCAACACTAGGAGACTCACTGCTACTCCCAAACTGCTTTCTCCACCGATCCTGCTGCAAAAGCTTGTTGCATAGCTCATCAAACTTCAAGTCAACATTGGTGGATGTAATGTTGAGTGTTTCGATGAAGTGCTCGTAGGAACGTGGCAAACTCTTCAAAGTGATCACCACCACATCCTTCTCCATTTTACGACCAATGACCTCCAATTGATTGCGAATATTTTTTATTTTCATCAAGTTCTCTTGCAAAGACACTTGGTCATCCATCATAATAGGAAAGAGCATATTCTTCAGAAAGAAAGCCCTTCCCTTGTCTGAGGTCTCATGAAGATCTTTCGAATGCTTCCAGATCTCCGCAACAAATTTACCAGATGGTATTTCGGGTAACATCTCATTGGCGATAGATAATTTAAGAAGCATGACTGCCTCCCTATTACTTCCATCATACATGTCCTGATCCTTCCCTGTAGCAGTGGGATGAACTTCTGTACCAAGAACAAGCGCATCCAGACACCGGTACTCAAAGATGGTAAGCATCCTCTGCTTCCATGTGTTGTAATTCTTTCCATTGAACCTTTGTGAACTTTCCAACATAATATTGGACAAAGACGCCATCCCTCCCGTTTTCCAAAGCACAAAAAACGAGGTAACTCTGTGATCAGCTGGCAAAACATTGGACAATCAGTTGGCACAACTCTGATTTTCAAAAATCGTCTGAAAAAGAAGTTCAGAATCTGTAAGATCTTTTTAGAAATACCCTCAAAAACTCTAAGTAAATTTTTAAAGAAAAATTTCAAAAACTCTATACAATTTTTTTATTTTTCCCAGAATTTTTGTCAAAATTGGCTCCAAAAACAATAACCCTCAAGCTGCCATTAAATCTCAAAAATTCACCTTGAACCTAGAACAAATTTCGGTGGCCCAGAAAAGAGAAACCCTAGGTTGCTGCAAATGAAGAAGACTGCCCACGATTAAAAAAAAAAATCCGTAAAAAAAAAAAGAATATTTGCAGTTGTGCGGCTTAGAAAAACGTGTAGAAATCTTCAAAAAAACCCTTGAAAGAAGGGTTGTGCTAGTAGAAAACCCGAGAGTTTTAAACCCTAGCCGTCAAATAGAAAATACTTGATGTGGAAGATAGGAGGTCGTGTGGGTAAAAACGGCCCAAAAAAAACATTCGCACAGAGGTTAGAAATCATGCCAAAAAAAGAGAACAAAATCACGACCTAGATAAAGTGATAGTAGTCACTCAAACTTCAGGAAAACAGGGAGGTTGAGTGCCGAGAGAGCGTGTTTTTTTTTTTCTTGCAAAAACCCCGCTTAGGGTTTTGCGCGCCTAGAAACCCGTCTTGCAGCCAAAGAACATGCTTAGAAACCCTCCCTTAGATGACAAATGATGCCAAATCCACTCTCAAAATGCCTTCAAAAAAATCCCGCACAAATTTTCACGAAAAAACGCGCCTTAAAAAAAATCGCGATTTTGCATGAAGAAAGAGTCTTCTAAATTCGCATTTTCTAGAAAATCTTAGTTGCGATTTTCAAACACCAAAGAAAAACGCGATTTGAACTAGAGAAGACTTGAAAAAAACACGAGAATCAGAAACAAATTGGTGCCAGAAAAAAACGAAAATCTTTCCCGCTTCGAACCTTAGCTTTGATACCATGTAAATTTGGTAAATAATGAGATAGTTTTTATTAATAGAAGAGCTTTGCTCTTATAGAATTTACAAACCCTACAAATTAGGGAGTAACAATAGTTAACTACAAGCAGACTAACTAAAAGCAGACTAAGTTAACTACAAGTAAACTTACGACTAACTAAAGACTAAATAAAGCTAAGATGACCATTAATATTACATTTAATATTTTAATAATGGGATGGAGGATGAAAAAGTTCATTTATCTAATTATCTTGCAACATGAAAATGGTTTAATAGAAAATTCTATCTTTGGTATCTCATGATTTTTGAGATATAAATCTGGTAATACAATTGTCCTTATGCTGAAAAAGTTTGCCAGGTTTTATAGCAGAAAAACATGGTGGAAAAAGATTGAAGGTTCAGAAACTCCAAAAATCTAAGAACATATGCGGTCCAGAATCAAATAAATCGCATCTAGGTAATAAAACAAAATGAGTTGAAAGAGAAATCATTTGTTGTTATGCTTTATTCCGTGATACTGGTTTGGGTTTGGGTATGGGGTTTGGCATGCAGATTTGGTAATTTGTTTTGGGGATGGGTTCATTTTGGGTTCTTCTGTGCAAAAAACATGTAAAAAACAGAAATATATACAAATTTGCAGCCTAAAAACAGGAATCTAGTTCAGAATAACACATAGCAATGATAGCATCATATGACATTAATATTTAAAAATACCACTTCAACGTCAATTGGTAAGACTCGAATGTCATGATAAAAATAAATTAGAAAAGGCATTTTTCTGAGTGGATCGCTTTGGGTATCACATGATTCTTTTGGGTTCATCACAGGTTTGCCTAGCTTTTGTGTGTGCCCTGACACCCCTGGCGAATTGGCACTGAATCCAGACCAGTTACAAACTGGCCCTGCCAGATCTGGGCAATGCAAGGGATGAATATTTGAAAATCAGATATCTATTAGTGCATAGGAGAGGTACACCGGTATCTGTGACTGAGTGTATGGTGTATTCTAATGAGAAAACTGTTGTCAAATAAGCAAGTAAAACTTATATGATGTCTTATTTTTAGTAGCACTGAAAAATAATGAAAGTATCTGTTTGGATTAAAATAGTGGAAAGCATCATTAGAATATATGGAAGACAGATTTCATTCATCCTAGTTACATTTCTGTGTAATAATCTATAATTGGCTGTATGGTGTATTGTTATGATAATGTTTTGCAAAATAAGCAAGTAAATCTTGAAGTTGATCATTTGTTAAGGTTAAAATAAATTTTCATCTGTCGACATTTATAAATATGTCTCCACTACTAGCAAGTCATTTTGGATCTAAGGTCTATATTTGGTTTTGCAGTGTCAATCACAGCTGGAAGGGTTATATGCTGAAGGCATCAAGGGCTGTTATCATGAATTTGCAGCTTATAAGTTGTTATACCGTTGTCTGAACTTGGGCAACACTCGTGATCTCTTGTCGTCTATGGCAAGGTGTTATGTTTTCCTCTTAAGTTTTCTATGCAAGGGGCTGGAATTAGCTTGTCCTGATGAGTTTGTTTTAAGTAGTTCAATGAAGATTTTCTTCTCTTATTGGTTTTGATTTTATTTCTTTGTTAAACTTAAAACTACTTTATGCAATAATATT
Source organism: Sequoia sempervirens (assembly GCA_007258455.2). Taxonomy (NCBI): domain Eukaryota; kingdom Viridiplantae; phylum Streptophyta; class Pinopsida; order Cupressales; family Cupressaceae; genus Sequoia; species Sequoia sempervirens. The sequence continues at coordinate 179,529,568 of VDFB02000007.1, forward strand.
ATTTGATGTTCCGATGTAATTTTATGTGTTCTCTTCTTTGGTAGATTCACTTAGTTTCTATATGCTCCTGTTTACACTATATTATGAAAGGGCAAGGTTTTAATTTGTAGAATTGCATTTTGTAGTGCAAATCATGTGGTCTCTGAGCTTGTGTGTTTTTGATTACTTTTTGCTTTTTTGTATTTCATTATTGTGGTGTATCCAGTGCCATACATAGCAAGTTGCTTAAATACAGAAGGGAATGCTCATGAAGAAGATTCATTTGGCTTACGGTCACACAACATATTCATCTATATTTATTGAATTATCTTACTGTTAGTTGTTTGGTACGGTATAAGTGGTTGCTGAAGGCAGGTCTAAAATTTGCTACTATTTTTTAATTTGTAGTCTAGATGCAAGAAAAACAGTTCTTTATTTTTGTAAAAAGTTTTAGATATCAATCTCTTGCAAATTGGTTGTGTATGTATTTGACTAATACCCGTGTTTCCAATGGACATGACTGGCCAACATCATGCCTGCTTCATTACAATTGAATAAATTGAATTGAAGCCAAACTCATACAATAAAGTTTGATGTCCACCATGTTCATTGCCAACATCATCCCTGTTCATTACAATTGAATAAATTGAATTGAAGCCAAATTCATACAGTAAAGTTGATATCCACCATGATGCTAAGATTTTCCCTTGCTTCTAGAAATCTCTTAGTTGTATTCAGAGAGTTTTGTAAACTTTATGAGGTGGATATCTTATGCCACATAGACAATTTGAAGACAAATTCATTGGAGCCAAGGAAAATAATTCATGGTCAACAAATGCTTTTCAAATTAATTTTAGTAATTGTGTTTGCAACAAACTCTTGTATAGAGGAATATCTTAGCTTCTAATTTTTGACCTTATGGGTGTAGACATAGTTGCAAAACTTGCAGAGTTTTTGCAAAACTTGCGAGTACTCACGAACCAAATGGCCAGGTGAGTTACTTGCCCAAAATCTCGTTGACGATTTTTTGAGAAACTCGTGGCAATTTTTCTACGAAAAACTTGCAAGTAATCGGAAAAAAGTGCGAGTTTTCTATCAATAACTTGTCAATATATATATATATTTTATCTTGCCTGCAATTTAAAAAAACATGATTTTTACTTCATTTTCACACATGGTTGGTGACTTAGGGCATGCGGTGACATGGCGACTAGCAATGAAGGTTTGTGTGGTTTCAAAGGCCTCGATCCTGTTGGGGTCGTTGCCCCCAAACCCCCACAAGGGGTATTGCCCCTCGACCCCGTTGGAGGCGATGCCCTTGAATCCCCACAAGGGTCGTTGCCGCTTGACCCCACTAGGGGCATTGCCCCTAAACCCCCATGAGGGGCACTACCCCTCAACCCCATTGGTATCTCCATTGCCAAATCCCCATTAGTTATTAGGATCTCTTGTCAAAAGAAAAAAATGATTACAATGAGGGGGTGATAAGGAGTTTAAAATTTGAAATATAACTCAAGTGTGCTAACTTAGATGTTACTCTTGCACAACTTGCCAAAAACCTCTTTAGATGAGGCAATTTCTACATATGACATGGCTAGTGGAAGTGGCATTGTAACTCATTTAGAGATTGAACTTAGTTTTTGCTCTATGATATGTATTAAACTCTAATTTTGATTTATATATGATGGAAATCAACAATACGCTCTACAAAATTAGTGATATGTGTGTTTTTGAAGAATATTTTTAAAAACTTATGTATTTTAAAATGGTCAATAAAATTGCCGAGTTATTGCCGAGTCCCGAGTTCTTAAAATTTTTGGGCCTGCCGATTTATTGGGAGTCCAAGTTTTTCAACTATGGGTGTAGAGATGTAGATGATATGCAATAGTCTTCTCATGCAAAATAGGAAAAAATCATGAATCGGCATTAGCATTAGCACTAGCATGTGGACGCATATTTTGCTTTAACTAAATCAAGTTAATGGTTTATACATGTGGCACCTTGTTCGCTTGCTCAATAAAATGAAGTCTAAAATGTAGGCCAAATAATCACCAACAAATGAACATCACATATAATTTTATAACAAGTGTATGTTAAGGTGTTAGATAATTTAAGGTGTTAGATAATATAGCTTGTGTTACACATATGGAGATCTTTCTGAGGGGATTTAAGTTTTTGATGGTAATATAGATTTGTGTTAGCTTTCATATGTTTATTTCATCTAAATATGAAATGAACACTGCTCGTTTCTTGTCACTTTAGTACAATCTTTTCATTAATAATGGAGCACGACCCCTTGTCTTTTCTTCACATGAAATATTAAAAGCATTCTACCACGACACTCCCCCCCTCTCTCTCTCTAGCTTAAAGCAAATGTGAGAATGACCAAGTGAAGCAATCTTTGGCCTATTAAGAAATATCATTGAAGATTGCAAGTAAGATCATGGAAATAGCTTTTGTAAGTTCATAACAACAATAGCAAATATTTTCCATGTTGAATTTAACACAAAGACATCAAAATTTATGGGTGTTTGTTGGTCTTGTCAATGAAACTATTGGATGAGTGATAAATATCATCTACAAACCAGATTCTCTCATGCATGTGGTAATATAGTTTGACATTGTATTGGTTCAATATGGGACACAAAGTACTAGAAAAATGAGACTCGCTAGGACTCGCTTGGACTCGGCGAGTGTTGAGTCTCGTCTCCCCAGCCAAGTCTGGGGGGCTTGGACTCAGAGTCCTGTCGAGTCCAAGCGAGTCCTGTCAGGCAAACTCGTGCAAGCAGGTTTGAAAAGTGCAAGAAAAACATAAAGTTAAAGTTAAAACTTGTTATTTTTTTTTTTACTTATTGTGAATGCAAAATGATGTATGCCATGAAGGTTTGTATGGTTTTGGAGGTTTTAATTTGGGCGTTGCCCCCAAACCTCCACAAGGGGTTTTGCCCCTTGACCCTGTTGGGGGCATTGCTCCCAAACCCCCACGAGGGGTGTTGCCCCTCAACCCCACTGGGGGTGTTGCCCCCAGATCCCCACGAGGGGTGCTGCCCTGAAATATTCCCCCTTAATTTTTTCCCAAAATTCAATACACAAACTAGCAACAAGTCACTGATTAGCGTTAGCTCCAAAAGCAAATCAGCATGGAATTAACTCTAACCAAGAATGTTCACCAAGATCCCAATGTGGGCGAGGTGATAGCATATGGTCAGAGGATCATTAAGAGTAAATTGAACTGAAATTACAATTCATCTGCTGATGCAGGCATCCACAAGCAGTGGGGATACTCCACTTATTCAGTGGGTGAGATTATTACATTATTAAAGGCGGCAAGCCAACCATTTAAATCCTCACTTCCACTTATTAACGTGGGGGGAATACAGTCCACACAACCACTTATTTAGTGGGGGGAAACTTACAATTAAAGAAAGATGATTATTTAAACTCAACCACTCAATCGTGGGAGTATGAAATTTAAACTAATTGCAGCAAATAAAATAAATAGCTATTAGTACTACTAATCAGCTTTACAATGAATTAAACAGCTGCAAATAAGAAAGATATGCTTCCAAATCAATCAATGGTTAGAGTAACACTAACTCTAACTCTTACAATACAATAATGATATAAAAAATGAAGCTCAAACCAGCATTATATCAAAAACTAACAAGTCTGATCAGAAACAGAGAATACAGAAAATCAGACCAACAAGTAAGAAAATCACCATAATGGACGTAACTCCTTCAATATAGCTCCGGAAAGCTTCAAACAGTAGTCAAATGGAGCCTCCAAACATGGCGTCCATCTTCCAATAAGAAATTCAAACCATAAACAGCAAACCACAGTTGGCACAAATTCCAAAGCCAGCTAGAAATGGTACGGCCTCTCAAGGAGGTTGACTTGCATCTAAAAAATCCAAACTTCAATATTAAAATCTGCAAACTTGCAGACTTGGGCACCCTTCATAGTTAAATAGCATGGGCCAGTACCCAGAATGATATAAAATTCAGAGGCGAAGCTATCAACAAAAGTTCGCTTCAGCCATTGACATCAGCAGTACAAACAGATTATAAATCAACAACCTGCTTGTAATTGAAATCAGCATTCGAGCTCTATCCACACTCCTGAATCAAGCAGGGTCTTCAAAAATCCTTTCTAGGAAGCCATAGTTTCAGGCCCGAAGAAAGATGAATTTGCAAAGATGAATTTGCTAAGCTTCCCCTTAGCCAGGTTTACTAAGCTTCCCTTTAGTCAAGTCTGGAATTAGTCCAGCAACATAACTTTGCTTTCCAAAACATAACATAATCAACTCTTCACAAAACAACAATATTTAAGTTTCAATTGGCAAATGAAACACTTCAAATTCCAAGAAGTCGAATCACTTCAACTTCCAAAAGGGACGTGTTGTGACCTTTTCACGCATCGCCCCATTGCAAATGGGGACCCCCAGTAGTTTGCTAGTTTCTAGGGTTTTGCCTCCGCGCAACAGTTTCATGAGGTCACTTCTTTCAGAGTTTCAAGACAGTCTTTTGAGAATCATCCGAGCCAAGTCGATATTCCATGCCTGAATCAGTGCCTAAACATCATGGAAGGGTTCAGAAGGTCCGAGAGACGAGGATCACCTGTGGTTTAGGCCGATTCTGACACTTCCTACTTTTTAGGGAATATGCTTTTTTTGCTTTTTCGCTTTTTCATTTTTGGCATTTTTGGACCAAATGGGGTTCCCTATTTTTTAGGGATTTTGCTTTTTCTATTTTTAGAAAGTCAACCCTGGTCAACGGGTCAATGTTTCCATCTTTAGAACCAAAAATCAACCAAAAAATCAAAAAAATCATTGAAAAATCAAAATGAAAATCGAAAAATCAAGCAAAAAAAATCAGGAAAAGCATGAAAAATCTGGAAAAATCAGTCAAAAAGCATGCAAAAATCACCAAAAAAAAATCAACCCAAGGGCATGAAATTCATGATAAATTTTGCCTAAGTTTGGAAAAATTCGCCATCAAGAGAACATGTCAAGCCATTAGCAAGGTCAGCCCTAAAATTGAGGGACATGGCATAGAAGTTGTAAAGTCCGCCTTTGCCTTAGTAAGGAGATGGCATGAAGTTTTAGAAGTCGGCCCTACATTTGAGGGACATGGCAAGCCTTCTTCAAAGTTCGCCCAGCCATGGCAAGCCTTCTTCAAAGTCCGCCCAGCCTTGGCAAAACATTTAGAAAGTCTGCCCAAGCCTTGAGGAAGAATTGGCAAGACATTTGTGAAGTCCGCCCTAGAAAGAAGGGAAGTATGAGTGGGAAGAGTTCGCCATCAAGTGGAGAGAAATGAGAGACGTCCAAGCCCAAGTAAAGTCCGCCCTTGACTTGGCATGACACCTCCAAAGTCCGCCATGACTTGAGAGAGGAATGGAAAGACATTTATAAAGTCCGCCCCACCATGGCAAGACTTCTTGAAAGTCCGCCCCAACCTAGAGCAAGGAGAAAATTCGAAATTTGGCTAAGTCTGGATGCCTAGAAAAGAAAAATTCAAAATTTGGCTAAGTATTTTAATGCTTTAGAGGAGGAAAATGCGAATTTTGGCTAAGTATGAGTGTGGAAGGCAAATGTCAAGGAGGATAGAAAGTCCCCCATGCCTTGATGGAAGATGGAAAGAACTTGATAAAGTCCGCTTAGGCCATGGAAGGAACTTGATGAAGTCCGCCTAACATAAGAAGGGGAGAAAAGATTGAAAATTCGCCTAAGTATGGATGCCTAGAGAGAAATTGATGAAGTTGGCTAAGTGCATAGAGGAAAATGTACATGGCAAAGAGGCAAGAAAGTCCGCCCCTGGCTAAAAGGGATGAAAATTTGTCTTGAGTATTATGGAATTTTTCCTAAAGAAGACACCCAAACACATACTTTGCCTAGAGAAATTCATCCAAGCAAGAGAAAAATTAATTTCGGCATAAGAAAATGTGCCCGACACAATTTGAAGTCCGCCATGGTAGAAGAAAATGAGGATCTGGCGTAGCATTTATTGACGAGATGGCTAAAATTTTAACTTGGCTAGACGAAAATTGAAATAAATTGGGAAAATAAACATTTAGCTAAAGAAAAAAGGAGAAAAAATTAAAATAGCCATGGGTCCAAAAACGAACGGGTTGGAAATAAATTAAACATTTTAATAATTTATTTCCAATACTTAGAAATATAAAACGCCTTGGACAAAATAAAAATTCGCCAGAGATGTATCGGAAGAAAATAAATTGCGTTGGACAAAGATAAAATCCATGGGCAAAATTAAATTCGCCATGAATTAAATCTTGGAAAAATTGAATTTAATTGGACATTTAATGTTTTTTTTCAAAATTTTGAAAATTAAAGATAAACATCTAGCAAAAATTGAATTTTGGAAAATCAAAGAGATTTGCCTGGATAAGCTCGCCATGGAGTCTTTTCGAAAAAAAATGGGAACTTGCTTGTTTGAAGAATAGAAAACAAATCGAAATCTAGAGAAAAAGAAGCAGTTACTAAAACAAATCGAATTCTTCAGCATTATAATGAGTTTCAGCAACTCATTTTTCACAGACACAGCTGAAGAGAAGTTAATCTCTCGAAATTGTAAGAAAGTTGAGACACAATCCATTCTTCTGTAGGCAAGATCGATTTTTTTAGAGGAAGGAATAATTTTATGCTGAAGTATTTTTTTTTGAAGAGGTGAAGGATTTATTTGCTAAAAGTTGAACTTCTCAGCAAGACTGGCGCATTTTGTTGCTTGATTTTTGATTAAATTCTCGAAGTTTGAATCTGATTTGCAGCCAGAAGTTTTTTTCGGAGGTTTGGAGTTCAATTGGATAAATTCATCATTTCTCCTTCTGTCTTTTTCATTCTGGCTAAGTTCTGGCTAAATTTCAATCAAATTCATTACTTTCAGCTTGCTTTTTCGCATAAATTTAATATTTTAATGAGCTGAAAGTAAAATATTCGAACACAAGGCACGAGAATGAATTATATTTTAAAGTCTTCGTATTAATGTTAGTATTTTTACTGCAGGTTAATGACCACGGCAGGAGAATCATCGAAGAAGGTGCCAATGAAGTTCGCCAATAAGGGGGTACAACGAGAGTCAAAAATAAATTCAAAATGGAAAAATGTTGCAGACACTGATCTGGGACATGTAGACTTCGTGGAATTCAAGAAGAGAGTAAATGGACATGCTGGACTACCGACATCGATTGCCAGGCGGATGGTGAGAAATGGAATTTTCCAAGCAGCTGGATTCCCGCTTGTAGTGGACTGTGCCGAGTTGAGGGTAGAATGTGCCATCCATTACAATGCTCAGAAGAGACAAATTGTTGCATCTGACGGAAGGGTCCTGGCTCACCTAGGTGAGGTAGCAATACAGGAGACATTCGGCATCCCAGCACATTCTCGTACCATCTACAAAACCAAGGAGGAAGCCAAGGGATTGTATGACAGCCAGTCTGAATTGTGCGCTACAAATGTTAATAAGGCATGGCTGGAGAAGCCTAGACCATCAACAAAGAAGATGCCTAAGAAGCCACGCCAGACAGATTTTAAAGAAGATTATGGGGACATCATTTTGACGCTGAACAGGATAGCCGGCAATCCACAAGGCGTGTACTTTGAGACATGGCTGTATTATTTTATAGACGAAGTCACTTCCGATGTGAATGATAAGCGACAATCTTCACGAGCAGTTGACCAATTTGGAAAAGACCAAGTCTTTTCACATGAGCTCGTACATTGTCTATTTATTGGCCAGAACATATAAATACTTAGGACTGATTTGCAAAGGCAAAGTTGGCAATGGAGAAAATGAACTCAAGCCTTATGATTGCTACCCGCAACTTCAGCTAAGGGAGAAATCTCATTTCAGGCGGGTGCACGATGCTTTCCTAATGTATATCACAAGAACACTTCAAGGAGGAACGCATCAGAGGCTGAGTTACGAAGCAAAGAGTTTGATCAGTAGGTATGGATCCTGGTTTATCCAGTTTCCAAAATTTACATATGTCAGGTTCCAAGGATTCACTGGAAATCTTTACAAGTTGCCTATCTATCCAACAAATCGGATGATTTTGCTTGAAGTTCTGAGGCAGCTGGAAGAATACCATAACATCCAGAGGCCAAGTAAGAAGGCGACTGTTACATTCCCATTCTTTATTGGTAATATGCTAGAATCCTGTCCGTTAGCACAAGCAACCGAGAGCGCCAGGCTAGAAATCCAGTGGTACCCGTTCACAGCCTATAAGTCCAGGGCCAATTTTGACCCGCACCATCATATTTAGACCATGGATGGGAGAAGATACAAACACAAAGTAGAGTAGAATTGGAAGACTTATGGGCGAACGCCGTTGATGAGTATGAAGTCAGGAGAAGATTATGGTCTAGAGTGCCAGTGGACTTTATGAGGGCAACCAAACTTTGCCAGGTGCCCGATTAGTTGCAGGATGATGGGAATTATGTCCAGCCATGCTTCGAGGAAAGTTGACCTCTTCCTTCCGTGAAGTGGTTAGAGCCTGAGCACTCAGATTTGGCGACATTGATGAGACCAGTGATTAAGTACTCTCAGTGGTGGGTCGACCATCAGGTCTAGGAGTTGAGGTAGAAAAGAATAACGCTCACGTATGATTTACTGAGCGAGACGGAGTCATACTCCTCCAATGCTGGCGCATCCCATCATGATGATTTAGTTGAGGTTGGCGAGAAGAGGAAAGAAGTAGTTGCAAGCATAGAACCTGCTCCAAAACGACAGAGGATAGAACCATCCCGTTTTGCTGCGTTTAGGAATATTGATGAGCTGGTGGCCACCGCAGACGAATCCTTGGCCGAGATGATGAGACCTTCTGCAGTTCAGGAAGAGAACAATGAGCCAATCCAGTTGGATAACGATGAGCCTTCATCTCCTACGGGCACAAAAATACTGGGTTCGGATAATGAAATGGAAGTCCAAAATGATGACTTCGAAGAGGGAATGATTTCTGCCCTCAGAGGAGTCTTGGATATTCCAAATGAAGGGAACGTTCAGGAGGAAGATGGTATCGAGCAGCCTACCATTCCGGATTGGCTGATGGAGAGGATGAAAATTCAGGCACCAGTAGAGGTCCAAGAAGAAGATGATACTGCAAATTTCTTGGCAAGGTTGGAACAGGTTGCTACTAAGAAACCTGCCAAGAAATTTTCCACCATTCAGAGGGACGAAGCCAGCGGCCGTTCCATACATATTGTAGTACCAACAGTGGATAAAGCACAGGATGAGATCACTCCCTAGGAATATGCCATAACCACTATGGACCTTGGCCCAACAACAAAAGGCCAGGAAGTGGAAGAACTGGATAATTCCGTCTCAACTGTCAAGGCGAGATTGGAAAAATAAGTGGCGAAAAAGGAGTACAAAAGGGAGGTCCAGCGCCTGAAGGAGTATATACGACATTTGACCCAACCACTCAATTAGGGTGATGCAGTAGCTCCTCCTCTTCTCAATTCCTCGTAGGAGATGGCCAAGGATGTGGAGCAAGGGATGGTCACGGCCAAGGAGGCCCTGGAATGGATGGTAAGCGAGGGCACGGAAGCAACCTCGTTTATGGAGAAATTGGCGCTTGCCTACGGACAAACTTCTTCTTTCCTTTCTAGATTGGTTGACATGGCGGAAACCTGGGACAGTCTCCCAGATATTCAGGAGAGGCTCATTCCATGCTTCAAAATACTGAAGGGCATTCCAAGGGAAGAATTGGTTGAAGGAAAGGTGATTGCTGCAGGAGCAGTGTATGATTTTCACCATTGGTTTTGGGCAGTGATAATACGAAGAGAGATTCTGGAGAAGGCAAAGACAGATGGGCTCAGAGTTGAGGAGCAAGTCAAAGAAATCCGGGAGAAGATTTATATGATAGCTGTTGATGTGTTTGACCGAGAGATTGTCCGGGAAAACGACATGCAGCTAGAGAGGTTGAAGCATAAGGTTCAAGAAGTTTTCTTCTCTGCTACTAGACCAATTCTGAGACAGGATTTCGCAAAAGTGGCAAATCTCTTGTCCATCCGGGATGATTTTGCGAGACATGAGGCGGATTGGGAGAGCACCTTCGCGAAATGTGCCGAGGATTTGGATGGGCTTGAATTCAGGATAAGCATGCTGCCGCCAGTCACGATGGAGGAAGTTGTCACGGTCGTGTCTAGATTCATTGAGCACAATGCTGCCCAAGAAGATAGGGACGCCTTCCCTTGAAGATAGCTCCAACTGCTTGTTACTGCTTGTTTACTAGTTGTCAACTGATGTTATTTTGGGAAACCCTAATTAGGGTTGGGTTGTCTTAATCTTGGCCGTTGATGTTGTTTTAATCTTGGCCTTTCATTTGATTTTGAAAACTCTATTTAAGCTGGTGATCTCTCACTTTTATTTGTGTGGAGACAGTGTATGAAATTGTTGCATTAAGACTATTTCCGATAATAAAAGCTCTTATGCATGATTTGCTTTGAACCACTTTTATTGTCAAGTAGTGAGCAAGGTTGCATAACTTCTTCTACCATAGATTAGAGTTAGATAGAGTTAGATTACAATTAAAGTAGAATTTGCTTTGAATATTGGTTAAGTGAATGTGAGATTGATCGTATAGATTAAATGGTGAAATATTGCTCATACTTTCTTCGGATGGATGATTTGCATTCGATGCGTAAAGTTAGCCTGAGCTTGTGATTGTGGATGCTTAACTTCGGTCTCATTCGAGGCTTGAAAATTATAATCACAACCTTTGAAGATTGCACCCACTTTGCGTAGTTGTCCCAGGGAGGCGAAACAAAGCGTGGTTATTCCTTTCACCTGATCTTTACTGTCTCTTAAATTCCTAGGTGCAGAATAGATCCTCTAAACCCTTATCTTTTTGTAATTTTTTTGAGATCCAAATTGAAAGTCCTGATCGAAGAAGCCTTTAATGATAAATCCATCTAAGTCCCAAACTTGTGAAGAATTCTTTAACGTAAGTCCCTTTGTGTATTACCAGCAAATCACAACGCCCATTGAGCTTATCCACATGTCATGACCTGATGAAAGAAACCTTGGAATCGCCATATGATCTTCTTGCAATCTTAGCATATGTGGTGATTTTTCAAGAGAGGATAGAGTGTCTTTGGACATTTTATTCTGTGTGTTTGGTGGATGATAAAACGTACACCAACAGGATGCCACCTTTAAGCATTTACTTTTTAAAATAATAAAATATTATTCAACTTCCCCTTTAGGTGTCCATTTCCATATTGCAACAATAAAGCATTTATTAAATAATTAAATGCTCACTTGACCCCTTAATCTCCCCTTCTTTAAAACAACTTGAAGTCATCAAGCCTAGGCATGGGGTACAATTTCAAGACATGAAAATTGACTAAGTTTGAAACTCAGTCCAAGGAGGTAGCCAAATACAATGCCCAAGCTGCAACTGATGAATTGCTAAAAATAGCAAACTGACAAATGCCAAACTGAACCAAGTTGATGATGATGCTTCTGCCAAAAATGAACTTACTAAAAATAGCAAATGCCAAAAATAGTAAGTTAACTTCAAAACCATTAGAAAGCCAAATTGACAACCAAACTGAACTGCAACTGATTGAGCTGCTGCTAGCATAATACTGCCTAAAGATAGACTTACCAAAAATAACAAACTGCTATAAATAGTAAGTTTGCAAAACCTCATCTGTACGCCAATTGAGCAGTAATCAAGACTTACTAAAAATAGTAAGTTTTTCCAAATATCATTTGAGCACAAACCAGGCAACCATCATGACTTACTATAAATAGTAAGTGCTCGGAAGGGATGTCAGATTCAGATGCATGTCACACCACCCTGGAGGTCTCTGAAAACCCAGAAAAACCCAGAAACCTTTTACATGCAAACCTTCGAAAATGCATTTGAAAGAGGAAACCCTAATGTTCTGCTTCAGCTTAGCCTACGGATTTCCGGAAATAGGCTAAATCCAATTGAAGAGCGTAGGGCTAAATCGGGGACATTACATGCCCCACGACCCCACTGGGGATGTTGCCTCCCAGTGGGGGCACTGCCCCAAGACCCTCGTAAAGGGTGCTGCCCCTCAATCCCGTTGGGGCAATTGCCTTCAAACTTGAGATTATGGTTGCTGCATCATCTAGGACCTATCTTAGACGCATTCGTATGAAGGATGCAAGCTCCTCCGTGCCATAGACTTCTAGTTATTGTTTTGATATTTCATATTTGTTTGGAACATTTGATGTCATGGATTTCATATTCCATGAGTTTTGTATACATTTGAGTCTTTGACTATATATCTAAGTGTGCTATTTCTTTCAGTAGCTCAGCTACAATTTGTGTTTATACTTATGTGATTGATGTATACTTGTGTATGTGATCAAATTAACTTCTATTTGATGATGTTATTGTGTCTTTAATGTTTATTTAATAAAGGGTGCATGAAACAAGTTTTAAACCCTTAAAAATCTCTAAATTTCTTTTTTTTTCACTTTGCTGAGTCTGCGCCGAGTTTGGGTGTCAAGTCCTGATTCCTGAGTCGAGTCACCCTCGCCGAGTCCGAGTCTCATAACTATGACACAGCCAATTGTCCATTAGTATCAAATATTTCTTCCTCTTTGGAAGAGTTTCAAAGTGCTCCTTCTAATGTCATGGGCACTTACAAGTTACAACACACAAATCACAATGTTGCATATTAGAAAGGGCACAATAGACTTTGGCAATACTGGAAGGCAGGTGTCACCACAGTTAAATGTAGACAATTCTTACAGGTGTCTGACCATCATATAGCGCTTGCATTCTTTTCTGACTGTTAAGAAGGAAAGGCAATGGTCGAGGAAGACAACATTTACAGGTGGCTTACCATCATATAGCACTTGCATTCCTTTCTGACTGCTACTTAGAGAGCAAGACAATGATTAACGGTCATCAGGAAGAGGGAAGAATTGTACTTGCAATCACTGTCTTTTTATCAAAATCCAATAAAAATATCTTACTTTGAATGAAGAAAACTAAGGTTGCTTCCCATTATGTCAAAATGTAGAGATATCAGTATGTAACATTGTTGATATTTTCGTAACACATAGCTCTGGCCATAATCCTCCATGCTGCTCAGCCTGTTGGAACACCTGTTGCATCTATATGTGTGCCCAGGATGTGATATCCATATAGCATCTTTGTATGCTTTGAATTTTAGACTGGCCTTTCATTTCTTTCTTGGAGGCTTATTCGAGGTTAGTTACATAAATTAGCTGCTTTGATTTCAATTGTCAATAACACCAATTACTTATTAAGCCCATTAACTAATGGTTCTCTATCATTACAGTAGAATGATCTTATAGGATCTATTGGTTGAAGTTTGAACACATAAAGTGACTATGTTGAACAAGTGCTAATGCTTTGGCTTGTATGGATTTACACATTGTCAACTGACACTTTATTTTGAGCTTTGATTTGTAATATTCACTACTTATGAGACCTAATTTTAACCTGTATTAAACATAATAATTGCTATCCATTTAGCAATTTTCAAATTGTATGGTTCATTGGTGTTCTATAGATCTGGTTAACATTTGTTTGGATATGGATGAGGTACAACATATTTCGACTATGAGGCCGTCTCTTGGTTTTTCTTCAGGATTTTTTGGTTTTTGGATTCTTTATTCCCCTTGCAGAGAGTATTTTTGCTTAGATGCAATGAGTGAGGGGTATCTCTTCCATCAAATTCACCAAGTACATGCATTTAGCCTTGACTGTTGGGGTATGCCACACCCAGAAGTGGATGTGGTAATTAACCTGATTTATTCAACAAAAACAACAGTAGCAATTTAGAGCCAAGATACCCAACAAAATCAATGGACATGTCACTTTGGGCACTTGAACCTAGCTCTCCAACATGAGAACCAATTGGATTAACCAGTTGGGCCCAAGTCCTTTGACATGAATGAGTTTTCTCTAAGATTTGTTATATGTGCCATACTATTGAATATCTAGACAATTCTGTTAAGAGGTTATATGCTTTATTACTATTTGCATTTGCACACACCTAGAGTGTCCTTTATACCATTTTTCTTTGTTGAGGCTTGAAGGCTCATTTACCTCTCAATTAGGTTGCTTTTGTGGCTATATTTGCTTTTTCTTAAGGGTCTCTCCATTTTGCCTTGCCATCACTCATGCCATTATTTGTGCCCTCCGTTTATCCCCTTTGTTGGTTCCCATTTTGATGAGCACTACTGACTGGTCACTAATGTTTTCATTTGCATTTTGCCTTTTACACATTATAGATTGGGTCTGTGACGTTCTTTTTTCTTTTTTCCTTATGTACATCATTGGTTGGGCTGGTGTTTTTTGTTTTCGTTCCTTGCACAATCGACATCATTTGTCAGCCGATGATGTTTTGCATCATTGGCCAAGCTGTTGATGTAGGCCAAATTTGGAAATGAGAATTAAGGGTTGCAACCTTATTTAGAAGATGCTCTTTGCTGTCTCAAAGAGAAGATATCATCTACTCTGTTCTGCTCATGCCCATGTCTCCCCTTAAGGATTAGAGGAAGAAGTACTTAAACTGAAGCAAGGTGTGTAGCAAAGACATGGACTTTGGAAATTTGTGGATACAGATTTGTCTTTGATGTTTGCTAAATTACTAGAGTATTTGGCTGTGTGGTCTTGTAGGGTTTCTACCATATGTCTTGACTTCTCCTACATCCACCTATCAACAAGTGCTTCCAAGGGGGAGTTTAATGCAACTAAACCTGCCTCTTACATATATGTAGATCTGATTTCTCATTGTGTGCTTGTTATGTTGTTGCATGCTTATTATTTTACTAATATATTGCCCTACTTTCAGTCCTTGGCATAGCTGTCCTTATAATATTTTTTTCACCATATTGTCTGTTACCTTGTTATCTTATCCATTGCCCATTCTGAATTTTAATAGATTGTTGTTATTGTTGGTTGACTAAAGAAGACCAACTGCATTTTACCTATTGAGAGGTGGTTATTATTATAGATTTTCTTTTTAGTGTATATGTTAATTGGTGAATTTGACATGAATCTTACCTTCTCATTTGGTTGGTTTAGTTTCACTTTACTTTAGGTCAAATTTATTTCAGTTTCAATTTTCAATTTTTTTAAGGTTAAATCATTTCCCTATGAAAATTCTCTTCCTAATTTCCATTCATGGATTTCCTTGTCTACTCCTTTATTCCCCTATTTTACCTCTTTAAATATTCATTGACTTTATTTATTCCCACCTCCATATTTCTAGTCTCCCACCTAAAAACACCCAACCAATTTCTTGTCGACACTGACAACTCCTACACAAAACACTCCATTTACTTCCACCCAAAACACAATTCCTACACAAAATACAACCCCTAGCAATGTAGACATTACCCAAGCACTAATGCAAGTCATAGACGACTTTGCCCAAATACAAACTCAAGCAATTCCCAATTCTAATTACAACAACAAATGATTCAAATAGCTAGCTCTCCTCAACTCATTAAGGAACCTTGATTGAATTACCCTTCACCTCCCCTTCTAATGCTAGTGGGAGACCTATCCCTCAACCACCTATGGAAAACAAGTTTCTCCCATAAAGGCAAAATCGCGAAAAAATCATGGTTATACGAGATTAATTGTGAAACATGTTTGTCGATTTTTTCCCTATTAAAATTTTGATTTTTAGATAAATCATTGATTGCAGTTTTGACGGAATTTAACCTGATTTTATGTGATTTGAATGTTCTTTCCTACACGACAATGATTTCAATGTTTTTTATGAATTTCAATGGGTTTTTTTTTTGGATTTTAGTGGGTTTTTTCCCAGTGACGTAGGGTTTGTTTCTACATACGTGACACCCAGTCTTGGTGATCCAAAACTAGTAGTAGTGTCTCCAGTTCCTCGACTATCTTGTGCACATAAAATCCCTATGCAAGATACCTGTTGCCCAATTTTCACCCACAGGCTCAATTAGGTAGAATATTATGTTCAGAGGTTCAAGAAGGCCAAATGGAGCATTCAGCCTAGGGAAAAAGTCATGAATTTGATGCTAGGTTACAGGGAACTCAGTTTGGAAGCCTGCCTTGTTCAGGTTCGGCATGAAAATCTTCTAAGGAGAGAGTTGCCAAGACCCTAGGAATGTCACAGTGAGTGGGATTCACCTATAGGTCCCTATCGGCAAGACATCGATCATCGTCTTGGCGACAAAAGGATATTCATTTCGGCGGAGGTTCTTTTCTTCGGAGAGAAGTCTCGGCGAATGCATCGGGTCTCGCCGACAAAGCAAAGCAGGATCCCTTCGGCGTATGTGTGTGGGTTTCGGTAGGTCTTACCGATCGAAAGAGGTCTCGCCAAAGTTAGGCGGCGTCGGCAAAGCAAGCGAGCTTCGCCAAAGGGTCTCGCCGAAGTCACAAGGTCTCCCCGACTCTAAAGGCTCTCGGCATAAGGATTGAGTTCTACAAGATGTCTCGGTGACCCGGGATGTTTTGGCGACAAGAAGGATAGGCCATTCAATCGTTAGTCAGGGAGACTCATGGCGACCACGGGCTTCGGGATAACCTATAGTGCTCAGTGAGAAGTCCTAGCGAGGAGGCAAGGTCTCGCCGACAGCAGTTGGTTTAAAGTCATTGGGGAAACTCTCGCCGGAAGAAACACTGTCGGTAAGAGGTCCTAGCGATGTGATGTCATGCTGACTGCATTTGTTCGGGGTAACAAAGAGTCTCAGAGAGAAGTCTTAGCGAGAATGGAATGTCTCGCCGATGGTGTTGATGTCTTCGGTATAGCTCTTGGTGACAGATGAACACTTCGGAGTAAGTCCTAGCGCTCGGTGTGATGTCTTAGTGAAACTAACATGTCTCGCCGACAGTGCTTTATGTTGAAGTTTTCGGCGTGGCATTTTGAGCTCGCTAAGAGGTCTCGGCGACCTGGGAATGTCTCAGCGACAAAGGATGGGGGTGGTGTCGGCAGGAAGTCTTGCTGATCAAGCAAGCTCTCCCCGAACTCAAGTGAACTTTCGGCGAAGCAGGGAGACTTTGATATAGGGTCTCAGCGATAAAGAAGTCTCAGCGACACGAAGGAGGCTTGCCGAGAGAAAAGTGATATCGCCAAGATGTCTCACCGATGGGGCGAACGCTTGCTAAAGTGGAGTGGTCTCGACCAAGGAAAGCAGTTTCGCCATGATGTCTTGGCGAAGGCACAATGTTTCCCCGACCAAAGAGAAAGTAGCTCATCGACGAGAGTTAAGGAGCCCGGCGGGAGGTCTGGCCGACAGGCCAATGTCTCGCCGATAACGAAGGGTCTCGCCGGGTGTCTTGCCGACAGGAAGAGTTCGCTGAAGGAAAAGAAATTCTATAAGATGTCTCGGCGAATGAAGGTGGTCTCAGCGACAGAAGCAAGAATCGGTATGACTGTTGGACTTCGCTATGAAGTCTTCCCGACTTGCCACGGTCTTGCCGAAGGAAGTAAAGAGCCCGGTGGAATGGAAAAGTTTGGCGTGAGTCCCGACGACAAACAGGTAGTCTGACCGAAAGATGAGAGTTTGGGGAGACTAGTGTGCTCGGCAAAGGGTCTGGCCGATAGGCCAATGTTTTGGCGACAACAAAAAGGGGGCTCGGTGTAGCGTTTTCCTTTCGCCATGATGTCTTCCCGACCGATGGGAGTCACGCTGAAGGGGACCAGGAGCACGTGGAATAAAATGTCTCGGGGTGACATCAATTAAGCATAGTTCCACGGGGACGCGTCCCCCCCAAAAAATGAGCCGTCTCGGAGACGAGGACGTTTCCGAGACGCGGGGACGTCAAGGAAACGTCCCCCCGCCGTCTCCCCCTCCCTCCGCTGTCTCCTGGACGTTTCCTTCAAAAGGAGACTTCGTCGCGTCTCGGAGTCTTCTGGGCGTCTCCACTCGGAGTCTTCTGGGCGTGTCCAAGACTCCAAGTTTCCCACGTCCCCTATTAAAATAAAGATTTTTTTAAAAAAAAATTAAAAACAAAGATTCACATAGTTAAATTTAAAGTTTAATATAAATATAATATATTATATTATTAATTTTTTAAGACTTCCTTTAGTTTAGATGAGTTTGAGCATTTGGGGTCCCCGTCCGACAGTTCTAGTGATGAGGAGATTGGCATGGAGCTTGGAGTTGGAGATGATTAGATCATTAGAGGCATGAGGCCATTAGCTATTTAGTATTTTGTTTTTGAAGTTTGAAGTTTGAACATTGTTGTGTTGATAACTTGATACTTGATTGTAATTATGAATCATGACTATGAAATTCTGATATTCAAATTATGAAACAACTAGTTCTCATTCCAATCACAATTTCTATTAAGTTAGAAGTATATTTTCATTGTTTCAATGTTCACTAGTTCAATGAAATCATTACAATGTGTTTAAACTCTAAAATTTACTTATTCCATAGGCTTTTACAGTTATACATCTTTTTATAACTAATTTTTCAAGTACTATATGTATTTCAGCGCACCATCCCCCGCCACCCCCCCCGCTGCCGTCCCCCCGCCGTCCCCTCGCCGCCCCCAAACTTAGGCTCTCCACCCCCGCGCCCCCGAAACCCGTCCCCTGCCGTCCCCTCGTCCCCGTCCCCGAAACTCCGTGGAACTATGCAATTAAGTCACAACGAAGGAAATGTAGGGCCCGACAGAGTAAAATGCGTTCGGGGAGACTTAGAAAGGAGGTCTTACATTCGGTAAGATGTCTTCCCGACTTGATGAAGTCTCAGCGAATAGAAGAGAGCTCGGGCAGACAGGAGGAGTTCGCTATGAAGTCTTAGCAATCGCATGATGTCTCACCGACCTGAAAGTAAAGACCTCACCGAAAGAGCTTGACATCGGCATAAGGTCTTGCCGATATAAGGATGTCTGGTCGACAGAAGGAAAGGAGCTTAGCAGTATGATAAAGGAGGAGTCATCGGCAAGGGTCTCGCCAAAGAGAGAAGGTCTCCCCGAAATGGATGCCTTCGCTAAAGAATAGGGATTTCGTCATGATGTCTCAGCGACAAAATTGTGTCTTGCCGATGGCTTCAGTGATATCGACATGACTTGTGGGCTCGATAAGACCTCTCATCGATAGTGTCATGTTATGCCGATAGTTTCAGAGGGCATAATCGCATCGGTGAGACACTTTCAGTGTCTTGCCGAGATGCGTTTCTTTTCGAAAAAGAGTTTTGACTGCCTACAGAGTCTACGTGGAGTAGGCTCAACCAATCAGAGAAGGCCAAAGCAAGCCGTGGCAGCGGAACCAAGTGCTAGGAGAAGGTGATTAACAGAAGGAAAAGCAACATGAGCTCAGGAGTATTAAAAGCAGCTCGACTGGGGGGAATTCAAAGACGGACACGATACCAAGAAGTGAATGCGGTGGTTGCAGAAAGATCAAGAAGGTTTCCTCTGAAGGCAACCTTTCTTCACCGACATAGGCGGCATGGACACGCAGGGTGCAACACTTAATTCAATCAAAAGATCTTAGGATAGATTTTTCTGAGACTGATATTTTGTAAGCCCTAGGGGGCCAACACAGTCTGATATATAAGGCATTTTTTTGCCTTTTTGTAAGGAGTTCGGATTGTGCATTCAAAAGAGTTAGTGATTTTTATCAATCCTTTCTCGACTAAATGTATGTTTTGTAACTCAACTGGAATCTGGAATATAACACAGAGTTTACCTGGGAAGCTACTGTTAATGTTTGTAGTGCTCTCATTTTTGTATTTTAGACTATGCAAGTTCTTAGCTGTGTTTTTTCTAAAATCTGTATTCATACCTAAGGTTGTGAAATTCATCTTTCCTTCCTAAGATATGCATGTAGAGCAAGCCTATTAAGAGTAGTGCATGAGTTTAAAGGGGTTATGTTAAGTAAGTGAAAACGCTGTCTGTTGCTTTCTAGTGTATGTTCTTCTTGTGTCCGTTTCATGATTTCTTATTAACTCGGTGTATCACCATAGGAATAGTTCATTTTAGTTTCATTATTTGTATGCATTCCTTCTCCTTTTACCTTCACAGAATTGCTAGTTTAGGTGATACCCAAAGGAAGCCGGCCTTCTCCGGAGGTTCATTTCAACTTCAGGTGACCCACAACCTTGAAATGATCCCATGTTTCACTAGAAAGCTTAGTTCTCATAACTTCGCATAGGGTGCATTTCTAGGTGACAACAATACCATTACAGTTTCTTTTGTTCGAGAGATAAATTCCTTAAAACATGCATCATTGTGGTCTATAGGCCATACATTCCCTGAACAAACTCTTTGAAATCATTGTTTATGTTATATAGTACAAAAAATATATTAAAATTTAAAATATTTATTAATATTTATAAATTAAGATACATTATATATTTTATATAAAATAATATAATTAATATTTCAATTAAAAATATTTTATTTTACTTTGGAATATTATTCAATAATTATTTTGATTGGCTATTTTTATTATGAACAATTATTTTATTTTATGGCATAGTAGAATTTTTTTTTAACATTTAAAAGATTAATTTAATAACATTTTAATTGTAAATTTAAATACTTTTCTTAATTAATTTTGATATAATTAATATAATAAACAAAAAAAGTTCTTTTTGAAAAATACTTTAATAAACAAAAAAGTGCTTTCGTACCTAATATTGTCTGTAAGTGATAAAATTGTGAAAATGGCGTGCATCATAAAGGTTTGTGTGGTTTCAAAGGCCTTAATTTGGGCTGCCCTTCAAACTTGTTGGGGGTGTTGTCCCCAAACCTCCATAAGGGATGCTACCCCTCAACCCCATTGGGGTCTCCACATCCACTCCCACTAGTTATTAGGATCTCTTGTCATGTAAGAAACTCTATGTTCCACGGCGTTTCGGGAACGGGGGGACGACATGGGATGCGTTTCGGGGACGACAGTCCAAGGGCAGATTTTTGGGGACGGCGATATAGAAATTTTTCAATATATATATATATATGTATGTATGTATGTATGAATTTTTTAAAATATATTATATATAGAGAGAGAAAGAGAACAATTTGAAATATCAAATATGTGCAACAATATCAATATGACAATATGTGCATAGATAAAGAGTATAACAGTAGTATAACAACGATATTTTCTCCTGGTCGTTTTTGCGTGTTTACCCTACCCATGTGTGCATTGCAAAGTAAAAAAAGTATTGTATAAAACTTAAAAAGTTAAAAGTCTTCATTTCAATTTTAGGTTGAACGACTAAAGTAAATATAATAATATTTTATCAAATATAATGAAATATTTAATATTTGATGAAACATTTAATATTTATCAATTATCAAGCAATTTTTATTTAATTTGACAATAAAATTAAATAGTTTGTTTAAAAATTAAATGTTTTATCAAATATAATGAAATATTTAATATTTAATATTTATCAAGCAATTCTTATTTAATTTGACAATAAAATTAAATAGTTTGTTTAAAAATTAAATGTTTTATCAAATATAATGAAATATTTAATATTTATCAAGCAATTTTTATTTAATTTGCCAAAAATCAAAACATTTTTACTTTGACAAAAAGGGTCCCTTATATAGTTGGGGGACTCCTAGCCGTCCCCTGGCCGCTAGGCGTCCCCTTTTATTTTCCACTCGTCCCCTTTTTTGGGGACGCGTTTCTTGCCGTTTCCCAGTTTTTGAAAATCAGGGGGTACGCCTGGGGACGTCCCCTACCGTCCCCCCTTCCCTGAAACGCCACAGGGGATGGGGACGTAGGGTTTGAGGGGGAGGGGAGGGACGCATCCCCGTGTAACACATTAGAAACTTGATTACAATGAAGGGGTTACAAGGAATTGGGGTCTAACTCTTGAGTGTGTTGACTTAGTGTAAATATTTTGAGGCTAGTGGATGGGGATTTCTCCCCCATGAGCTATTTGCATGAGGCCATGTATAGGGCAAAGGAGGTGACTATAATTGAAAATTTGTAAACTGTCAACATCTAATTATTTTTTTTTTTTAGATTGCAGGAATCAGGTAGCACGACCCCCTATAAACTGCAGTGCGCCTGGTAAACTTTTTAACGTGACCGGCAGCGCTGGCGCGACACGCCCTCCGGTACCACGGGACGGGGGGAGACTAGAACTCGTGACCAGCAGAGCCGCAACGGAATTACTTAGCCAACCGAGCTAGGGCCCCCGCCCGTCAACATCTAGTTATTATTTATGCATGTTGAAGTATGTTTTCTGCAATGCAATGTAATCGGTGATATGAATATAAACTACAAAAATCTATATAGGGCATGTATAGGGCAAAGGAGGTGATTTCTCCCCCATGAGCTATTTGCATGAGGCCATGTATAGGGCAAAGGAGGTGATTGTAATTGAAAATTTGTAAACTGTCAACATCTAGTTATTATTTATGCATGTTGAAGTATGTTTTCTGCAACGCAATGTAATCGGTGATATGAATATAAACTACAAAAATCTATATATACTATAATTCATCGGCTAAACTCAATTTTATTTGCTCTCTATGCCTTTAAATTTCAAAAACAAGAAGTTTTTGTCCCTTTTTCTACATTTTTAAGCTTTTTTATATCCCATTTTTTCCCGTTAAAATATTTTTGAAAAAATCTTTATAGTTTTGGTTTGGCAATTTTTTCCCCAAAAGATTTTTGCTGCTATGGTTTCTACAATCTATTGAAAACAAATCTCTAGCTCCATGCACAACAAACCATTGACACTGGATTCATTCCCCCTACCCAAGAGTACTCATACCTCAAATCTCTTGGTAATCTTTACATGGATTGCTTCCATACAAACCAATATGCTGCTACCAAAATGTTTGTCAAAACTCTTATTGAGACACCTTAGAATGTTACAATAAACTTCCAGCTCACTTAATCCTATGCCTTACACAATTGTTTAATGCCCTTGAAGATTTCCAACCTAGCATTTTCCTGATGATAACCTATGAAACCTCAAAATTCCAAGGAATCCAAACATGAATATGCATATGATTACATCAAATGTTGGAACACATCATGACTGACCATTAGCTTATTCCAACTTTTCCTCGTGTCCTTAGAAATCAATCTCCACTGTGAAGTCTGCTTGTCTTCCAAAATCTTAGAAGAAGCCTTTGGCCAAGCCAAACTATAAGACCATTTCATGTTTACATTTTAGCAACCTTAGCATCATAAAACCACTATATCTTTTGTTGGGAATTAAAAAGAACATACCATTGAAAATGGAATCACCCATATTCTCAATTCCTTTGACTTACAATTTACCATTAATGCAATTAGTCCTAAATCTAACAAAACCTTTTCACACCTATCCTACTCTCTTTTTTCTCCTAAACCTAAAGCTACCCAATCTTATCCTTCCTGCACACCTCTAAGTGCCACCAAGCTCCAACAAATGATGACGATCACCTGATTTTGTGAGGTAAGACACCTCTAGGCCACTCTCGCAATGGTACAATTGCAACAATTTTTTTTGGTTACATTTAAACTCAGGGGCACTCTCATTATAACTGCCTTAACCTACTCAAACTAGCTATCTCCCATATGACGCTCTGATCTGTGAGTGGAATCACAAATTATGATATAGAACTAGTTAATGTAGCAGTTTGAGGTCCGCTTGATGATGTGCGATGGGGAAATCTCTGCAAAAGGAAGCTACAAAATTGATTAACTTTCTTGAAAATTTACGAAGATTATATAGGCATAAGCACGCCCAAATTACAAGATTTGAAAAATCCTTAAATTAACCTGTTGGTTGGATGAAAAACCAATGGGAGGATTAAAATCAAAACAAATCAACAACTGGTTAACTTGGCTAACAACATAACTGGGAATCTATGTTTTGTCTCAAATTTGTTGATGATACTTATCTCCCATCTGCTCAAATTTGTATGATGCACAAAATGGGATTAACTCTTTCCCAACACCACCAGAAGCTCCCCGAACCTTTACCAACACATCTCTCCCCACACTATGGCATGACACCATTTGCTTTGTTTCTAGCTTTTGGACTACTATTGCACTTATACAGCCTACATTTTCACCCCATACAAGTTAATCTTGCGCATCTCACCTTGTGCTTCATGCATGCATCATTCCTTACCTCTCACATCCTCAAATTCTTTGAACAACTGGCTCACCTCCCATGTCCTCATAGCTCCCTTATCTTCCCATTCACCCCCTTTGCTTCCTACTCCTAATCCATCACCTGTTCGTCCCAGAAGATTGCGCTTTCCTTTTGTCCCTGCCCTGTTTTGTCTCTCATTGGATCTTGCATCTCCTTATCTTTCATAGGCTGTAATTCTAACACATTTTTTCTTCTTTATGCTGGTCATCCACAGTTTCACCCTTCTCTTGACAAAGTCTCAAGCTTTTCTATCATTGTATCATTCTACCCTCAACTAGAGTTCTCTAATCTTCATCACATTTTTTCTTCACATTTTTTCTTTTGCCCTTTACTTATTGGCACACCAAGGTTGTATTCAAGATTACGTTCTTTGATAAGGTGCAAGTCTAGGAGTGTCTAAGCATTTAATTAAATCCCCCTCTTGGTTAGGTATGAACTCACTTAGTGTTGTCATTATACACACCCATTGACCTTCTAAACCCATATGGGGGAAGAACAAAAATAAAAATGTTAAGGCAAATTTCAAAAGGCAAAAAGGTAAAAGCACATGAAAAAGAAAACAAAAGACAAAGACTTAAGAGCCAAATCACCTTATAGAAGGTGTGATATCTTATGTATGCATAAATAACTCATTGGGATCTCTTACCTTCTACTCGAAAGTTCAAACTCCATACTTAGCCTTGCTTGAGAGTTGGAGAACCATTGAGGTGCAGTACACTGGTAGAGTGGATTAGGAGGCTTCTCTTACTCATTGTGTTGCCTGGCTTTTCATGCAAGTAGTTTTTCTTTGTTGTGGCTGCATTAATCTCTCTCAATGGAATGCTGGCTTAAGCATTTGATGAGATTTGATTGCAGGTCCCTTCTCTTTTGTCTTTTAAGACTTGTGGTCTAGGTTTATCTTTTCATCCTTAATGTCATTCTTCATCTATCCCCATGTCTGACAAACATTACTGGACAGGCTGCTGATATTCCGAGTTTTATGCCTTCTGCAAATTAGTGACTGGGCCAGTGATGTTTGTTTTCCTTGTCCAGTCAACATCATTGGTTGGGCCAATGATCTTGGTCAAATCTGGAAATGAAAGTCAAGGGTTGGGAACATATTTATAGGTTTTCCTTCTCCATTTCTGAAAGAGGAAATCATTCGATCTGCCATGGTCGTGTTTGCATCTGCCCTTAGATAATTAGAGGAAAGAAAACTAGCTGTCAAAACTGGATTATTGAAGGTTCATGGATAGGTATTTGCTTCTGATGTATGCCACGTCTCTAGAGTATCTAGCTTGTGATTTAGGAGGGTTCCTCCTAAATGCCTCGACTTCACCTACAATTGCATCTCCACTAGCGCTTTAAGATAAGGGAGAAACTGATGTGCCCAGAAGTCAGCCCTAGGTGGGTACCTCAAATTACATTTATGCAGATCTGATTTCTCATTGTATGCATGGCATTTATCACCATATTGCCCGACATTTAGCCCTTGTCGTAACTATCCTTCACCATATTATTCTTTACCTTGTTATCCTATATATTGTCCATTCTGAATCCTTATGGATTCTCGTTGTTGTGTGCCCACTGAGAGCCCTGCTACCTTTTTGCCTATTTAGCGGTTATTATTAGACTTTCATCTTTGTGTATACAAAGTGAGGGCTCAATGATCTTAATCACTAAAAAGTATTTGTTTTTTAATTTGCATCTGCATTTTTAGTTGACTTGGATTTTTAACTTTGAAAAGAGTAAAATATCATATGAAATAAACAAGTACAGAACTAGGTGCTTAGTAGGGCTTTTTCTTCACTGCCCCATATCAGCAAGGAAATAAATTTTCTTTACCATTCGCTCTTGTTTGGATGATAAGAATTACTGCCCTAGGAGACAGCTTAAGAATGCAGAGGTTGTCCATGATATATATCACTTGTATTAGTATACAACCGCTTGGTGCTGCTAATATATACCAGGTAGAAATATTTTATTGATTCTCATATTGTGGACTATAGGTCTGTTTGGAGCTACTATACTGAGAGTAGAGTCAGTGTCCTTACATCTTTACTTCCTTCCATCCATCCAGTAAAGAAAGAAAGAAAGGACGGCTGGGCTAACCTGAATCTTACAGTTGGGGGAACTAAAGTATTTCCTTTTAATTATCCCAATGTGAAACTCTCTATGTGATATCCTCCCTGAGGCTCAATACGCCCCCCGCCCTTCTGAGGGGGTATTGAATAGGCTGAGGTAATTCTCTCTCCTACTTTCCCAACTGAAACCAATCCTACCTTCTACCGAGCTCTTACGGTCCAGATAGAATTGTTATGAACATACTACCGGGGGGGCTTGTATATCAGAGGCAAAGTGAAATATATTGAGAAATTATATTCTAAAAACTTACTTTTCAGTAAATTTGGTGATAAAGGCAATACATATAATATGGTATTACACATTTTTTGGCCAAGGAGATTAATTTTCTTGTTTAATCCTTGCACTCAGCTGCCTGTGGGAAATACCTGAATACATAGGTCATAAAAACAGAAGGGTTGACAGCTTTATTGACATCCTTGGGGGAAGAGAAATATGATTTTCATTATGAAAGCAGGACTATTCCAACCATGAAAGTTCAACTTAGTCATAAGCTTTAATGGAAATTGATCTTTTAGAAGAAGGTACTTGTCTTGCACTTTGGGTACCAAATAGAATTATTCCCTCGCTCAATAGATTTGCATCCTAATTAGTTATTATATGTAAGAACAAACTGCACTTTTGATTTACATAAATATTCTTTCTGCAATCCCTATCGGATTAAATTATGTGAAAGTTTCCATACATATGACGATACTATTTACATGTATATGACAATAATATTTGTTTTCCAAAGACTCGTGATTCAAAATATTGTCTCTGCCAACAAACTTTAGGGGATGACTCCACAAATAATTACTGGAGATGAATGTGTTTATTTGGATCGTTATAAAAAGTCAAAGAGAGCAATAATATAATATTTGTGCAGTACATGAGACTTCAGATGTACCAATAGCTTGTAGTGCCAATGATTTCTGAACTTGACCTGACTGCTGTATGGCTGATATTGTATAGTTCCTTTGTTCTTACACCTTGTAGTTTTCTTTATTCCCTTGCTCAGGTTGTCAATTGAAGCCAAAAGTGATGATGTTGTAAAGCATGCATTGGCAGTCCGAGCAGCTGTTTCTTCTGGAAATTACACCTCCTTTTTCCGTTTATACAGAACTGCATCTACTTTAAGTGCATGTCTGATGGGTATGGATCTGAAATGTTTACAGTAAATTTATAATTTGAATTATGAATTGTTCTTTGGTGAGATTTATAGATATGATTTTGTTAATTAAATTCAACTATAAAATTGTAGATCTTTATGTGGAGAAAATGCGGTTTGAGGCTGTCAGATGCATTTCCCGTTCTTACCGTCCAACAGTTCCAGTTGCTTTCATGGCTCAGATATTAGGATTTACAGATGCTACTTCTTTCAAGAGTAGTGATGAAGTTGATGGAATTGATGAGTGTGAAGAATGGCTGAAAGCACATGGTGCAATTGTTATCAGAGATAAGACTACAGGGGAACTGCAGCTCAATGCAAAGGTAAGCTGACATGATAAATTCAATAAAATTTATATGCTTTAAGTGTCAAAGATTACCTCATTTTTCTAATTGTTATTTGTCTGTGTAGGATACCGCCTCTAGTCTTTTTATGCCCGAACCTGAAGATGCTGTCCCTCATGGTGACGTTTACCTTGGCCTCAATGATTTTTTTGCTAGGGCATAATTTTCATGTACTGCATCAGGCAATACTTTTATTTTTTAATCACAGGCCAAAATTAGTGGTCTAATTGATTTGTAATTTTATAACTTTTTTGGTGTTTATTAATAACATCATGATGGGCCATCCTTGCACATGCCTGAAATTTCTGGGGTGAAGGAATGGAGCCAAATCTTGCCCTGTTCTTTATCCTTAAAGCTCGAACAAACTGTTTTAAATTTGTATCAAATACAAAGAGAAGGTGAAAGCATGTAATCATAGCTGAGTCGGGAAAATCCATCTGGTTCTTTGGTATGTTAACAAAGAATGTAAAGGAGTCAAACTTTATGCAGCTCATCCTTTTATTCAATTGAACTTGCCATTTTGGATCATGTCAATATGATCACACAGAAATATATGACCCTTGGGGCTATATATGCCAGTGAAAGCATGCTTGATATATGCTGTAAGAGGGAACTTCTCTATGCTTTCAGATGGGGAAACTTAAGAAGAGTTCTCAAATGGTAGAAGATGCTGTGTGTTTTAGACAGTACCGGGCAGACATTGCAAATTTAATGTACATGCATCTCTAAGTTGTTTAGACAGATACTGAAAATTATTCCAATGGGAGCTAGACCTAATAATATATGTATGATGAGCAGAATCAGACACAGCATTACCAAATTCTGGAACAAATTCAAGTGTCTTGTTTTATTGAATCTTAGAATCGTGTAGGTTCTGAGTGCTAGGGTTTTTGACAGGTTTCTTCCAACACAAGTGGTGTACACTTAAAGCTTTGTCATGACCATAAATATTTTTGGGGGGTTGCCTATGAATGCTTTTCCACATCTTTTCTGGTATTAACTGGATGTGGGCATTTCATTCTTGTTCCTAAAATGGTTTGATAAAGAAATCGCACCCATGTAATTGGAAGCATCTGCTTTTCAGGGCATGCATACATTTCTGTTATGTGAGTTTTTAATGAACTGTAAAATATGCAACCGCAGTTGAAATTCATTTGATATGCCAAATTTTTTGATCTCAGAAATATGAATGTGGGACAGCTTGAGGAAGTTTAGATATCCGTTCTATATTAGAGCATATTCCCAATATTACCCATTCGCTGGGGATATTTTATGGAAATTGTCTCAAAGAAATTCCTACACAATAACCTTGTTACCACCCTCATCATGGAAAACTTAATGTGCATTTTAGATGTACAAGAGACACATGGGACCCCATTTCATGTAATTGGAGGTTAAAAACATTTGAAATGCCAAAAAATTAAATCTCAGAAATATGAAAGTGGGGTAGCTTCAGGAAGTTTAGATATCCGTTATATAGTAGAGCATATTCGCATCATTATTGAACCGGGGATATTTTATGGAAATAGTTTCGAAGAAATATTTTAGACGTACACAAGGCGCATGAGACTTCATTTCATGATAAACAATAATCTTATGCATTTATGGACATGCTGAGCTCAATTTCCGAGACTTGCAAAAGCTCAATGGAATGCATGATGATCTTCCTGAAGTTATTCTGTGGCAGACAATGTTCATTAATTTGCATTTCGATGTACACCAAGTCAAATGGAACTTCGTTATAATGAGACTTTCAGACATTCATTTAAGGGCATGGAACTCAATTTCTGAGATCTGCAAAGCCCAACCAAATGCTTGATGCTCAGGCTGAAGGTATTATGTGATAGACTGTGTTTTCTAAGAGGCTGAGGAATTTATTGTAAATGACGACTAAAGAAGTTCCTCTAGTATAGTGAGATACTTGCTATTAGGATTATGTGATAAAAATGGCTCTATGGAACGCACTAGTTAATAACTATGCCATATAAATGTATTTTATGACATGCCTCGTTATTACATATTTTCTATGATACCTAATACAGCAATTTTTGGTGCACGTAACACAAACCATTTAAATTTCGGGAATTAGTTTCGCTGTGCTTGGTGGAGCAATACAATGGATATTATGGCTCTTAAGATTGTGCTAAAATTAACATTTTTAAAATTTCTTTCAAAAACATTTAATTTTTTTTTTTTTTTTAGGTTAGAAGCCATGTGCCGGGGCTTTTCAAAAATAATGTCAATTCTTGGCTAATCCAGATTCCCTATGAAGGGTTTAGTGAAGTAAGGTGTGCTTTGAATTTAAGATCCAAGTTTTAGACAAATTTGTATACAATTGTTAGTTTTAAGATACACTCGAGTATATTCAAAGACGATGTAGATATTTTTTTAGAACTTCAACTTCAGGTTGCCTTATAACGTTTGAAATTTGTGATGCATTAGTAATCAATAAGACCTTGGAAATTATTCACTCCATACCTTGGATACGGAATAGTGGGCTACAAGAATGATTTATTATCTATAGTTGGTGCTTTGAAACAATTGTATTGACACTATTTACAAATGAAATTAGTAGATGCACATTCTAGAAGCCTTCTTCCTTATATGCTACTTTGTGCAGCTAGATTTGTGTATTAGTACTCAAAATTGAGATTGAGTAGTTTATGATATTATTGTCGGAACACGTTTGCCGTTGCGTCAAAAGATCGACCTGTTAATGCCCAATACAAATGCCAGAGAAACGGATCCATGAGGGGTGGTTAGTCCATGCCTCGAATTCGAAGGGAGATGTTGACAATTAGTCCAACAACCCCCTTTCAACATCACCCGAGGGGATTTGAACCTGCGACCATGACTTTGATACCATTTGTTGGAACACGTTTGTTGCACCAAAAGATCGACCTGTTAACGCGCGATACAATATCTCCATGGAAGTTGGTTGGTCCATGTGCCGAATCCGAAGGGAGACATTGACAATTAGTCTAACAATTCCATGCTAGTGGGGGTATGCTAGATTGTTTAGAAAGTAGAAGCCATTCTTTGAGTTATAAGTTCTTGAGTGAGTTATTGCAATAGGTTCTAGTCCTTATATGGTTCATAAGATTTGTAAGTTTTGGAACCAAATTTTCTTTGTCCATGAACAACTCGATCAATTATACTTCAAATCCTATCCACAAGGTATTAAAATGCAAAAAAATAGTAACTAAAAAAAGTTCGAGGCAATTTTCGGTGCTTTGACATGATTGTTTCTATAAGATCCTCTTTTTGAGTTGGTCTTTTTGATATACAATTGTAGGAACCTTTTTTTTGTCATTGGGGTGGTTCACCTCATCCATGTGCCTACCTTGTTGTGATTGTCACTTCACATAGATCACTTTGCCATATAACTTCATCCACTCCCAAAAATTGTAGTCAACACCAACATGCCTAAAATGTATATCCTAAGAAT
Organism: Sequoia sempervirens; assembly: GCA_007258455.2. NCBI lineage: Eukaryota > Viridiplantae > Streptophyta > Pinopsida > Cupressales > Cupressaceae > Sequoia > Sequoia sempervirens. The sequence continues at coordinate 179,560,696 of VDFB02000007.1, forward strand.
TGAAGCTAATGCAAAAGACATCTAGACCAAAGTGGCTTCCCTCACTAAGAGTGTTAATAACATTCAATAACAATTTGTAGGTTTCAATTGATTAGCTTGCAATTCTTAAACATAGAAGGAACTAAAATCCCCTAAAACCCTCACTAATAAAAGTTTGGGTCAATTTTGAACCCTTTTTTGCAATTGTCTCATTGTAAGCTGTTGATCATGAAAGCTTGCGCTTCTCCTGGACAACCTTATGAGAAATTCAGTGAGTGGGGGACTAGCTTGCGCCTCATTAAATGACCTCCAATATTTTTATAGAAGCCGACTCTTCTTTGTGTTTCAGGGAAAGGGGAAAAGAAATGCAGAAAGACAACTATCTAAGGCAATGCACCACAAAGTTTTTAGAACATTCCAAACCCTAGCAAGCTCTTATTTCTGATGGAGTGGATACAAAATACCATAGACCCTTCATTGTTGGAAAGAGAACAAACAACTAAGGTCCCAAGGAGCACAGAGCAGTCATTCAGATCTCCTCGCGAGAAGCACCCATTAAGGTCTGACAAAAATAAGAAGCCTGATACTAAAAGAAATCTTTTAGATCTTTACAGAACCCTCTTGCTCTTACAACATAGTATGAAGGTTAGCATAATCTTTGCATAAAATGAAAGAGTACAACAAACATGATTCAATTTCTGAAAGATAGCATAATTCAAACATAAAAGCTAATGACATATAAGGCAACCAATGACATATAAGGCAACCACCGAGACTATACTTGTACGAATTGACACAGAGCATTCATCACATACAAAATAGACAAAGAAAACAAGAGATAAATGCTATAGATGCACAATCTCAAATATTTCCTCCTGCTATTACTTGTTCTTGTAATAAACCACATAAACACAAAGGTCGAATACCAATCTGAGTAAGTCTTTATAATTTTAACATGCCATAGAGTGAAACAAAGCTTTGTAAAAATCTTTCTTATTCCTCCCCTACTCTAATCTTCTAATAGGTAAAACTTCTATTTTGATGATCTTGATGATTCTCCTTCACAAGCCACTAAAAACCCTCTTTTATAGAGCCAGAAAGATGAGCCAACTACAGCCGATAGAGATGAACCACTGACAGGTGTCCTTATATATACCTCGCAATCTGATCAAAGATCCAATTTGATCACAACAATCTTCGCTAATAAAAATCGAGCTGCTTCAGTAATGTCTTTGGATGTTTGCAGAAGCTTTGCAAAGATATGTTGTCAGAGAAAAATCTGAAATTATTACAGCCTAACAGAAATCCGATCTGATCAACTGCAAGAAGAGAAAATGACGCCGCCCCAAAAGACCGATCCCAAAGATATAAGATCCACTACGTTGCCTAACAAACTCCGCCAAAGAAATGATATGCCTCAAGGGTGAAACAACCTACTCAATTTAAAGTGAGTGATGGGTATGGTGGTATGGAATTGGACCGCGGAGAGCAGCCTTTGGGGATCCCCTATGCTACCACGGTCCCATTTTGGAGCCCGAAGGCGGATGACAGCAAGTCAGGCAAATCACCATATGATGCATTGTGTGCCTTTTGAACAACCTACCTTCGGGGCCATGCCATCAAACGCACTACAACCCAAAAGCGCTTGAATTGTAGGGATCGGGTTAAAATAATTAGGAGCAAAATCACCTAATAGCCGCACTATAGGCTTTCGCTGGCGGTAAGCGCGGGAACCTGTGATCTAAAGATAAAACAAAAAGAATCCTTAGAGTTTACAGAAAGGTAACATGCTGGAATTCCCAATCTTTATTGGAAGGAAAAATAAGTGCACGTAATGTCTCGTAGGCCTAGTCGAGATCGAGGGCCTCCTTGAAAGAAACTCCACCCCATTTTGACAAAGCAACTCCGATGTGGTAGTAGAGTCGAGATAAATGGAGGAGCGCCTTTTTGATTTCCTCAACTGAAGGCGATGGGCTCAGGCCCTGGAGCAACGAGAAGTCTTGTTGTTTGAGCTTGATGGCTTCCCCGACGGTTCTTCCTCGGCTAATACCTCAAGCATCGAGAACAAGGAGCCGTAATCCGCTGGATTAGAACTCGAGGTCCTCCCTTCTCTTCTTAGCTTAATGCTAACCCTGCAAGCCTAGCTTTTGCACTCAGCAGGTGATGAATTTGTTTTGCTTTCCTTGTAGTTTCCCCTTCGACATGGAATTCCAACGCCCTTCGCGCCTCGTTGCCTTATATAGCTTGATACTAACCTACCAATCTTAAGGGTAGGAGTTTAATTCTCGTAGTCTCTCGTGAGATTGTAGGAAATCCGCCATGCTGCTAATGCAACTGGCCTTTGAGCCCGAAAAGGGAAGGTGATTATAAAAGTCGCACCATCACTATGATGTGCATTGCGTCTTTTTGTGGGAACAACTTATCCTTCGGGCGGTTCCATCAAACGCATCGGCGGCGAAACCCGGCAAAGAATTGTAGGGACTAAAGCAAAAAATACTTAGAGAAAAAATCACTCCACAGTTTCTGGTGACTCATAGGGGGGCTTTGCTTGCGAAAGCATGAACCCAAATCTAGCATAAAACAAAAAGAATCCTTAGAGTTTAGAGGAAGGTAACATGCTGGAATTCCCAGTCTTTATTGGAAGGCGAAATAAGTGTGCGTAATGCCTCACAGGCCTAGTCGAGATCGAGGGCCTCCTTGAAAGAAACTCCACCCCATTTTGACAAAGCAGCTCCGATGTGGTAGTAGAGTCGAGATAAATGGAGGAGCACCTTTTTGATTTCCTCAACCGAAGGCGATGGGCTTAGGCCCTGGAGCGACGAGAAGTCTTGTTGTTTGAGCTTTGATGGCTTCCCTGATTTTCTCTTTTGTCAATACATCTCCGTTTGCTGAGAACAAGGAGAGTAATCCAAGCTGGATTAGAACTCTGAGGTCCTCCCTTCTCTCCGACTTTCTTAGCGAATGCTAACTGATAAGCCTAGCTTTTCTGGGTGACCTGGTTGTAAGTGATGAATTTGTTTTCCTTGTAGTTGCCCTTTGATATGGAATTCCAACATCCTTCAAGGCTTCCTCAGTTGCCTTATATAGCTTGATGATTAACCTACCTAACAATTTAGAATAGGGGGGTGATCGTATGCAAAATTTGGTCAATCGCTGGGCTGACCTTCACGTTTAATTCTTGTGCATTCATTAAGAATTTCAAGGCTGGCTTTAGGGCCACTACCATGATCATGAATCTCTCCCAATGGGAAGACAACACTCCCTGGAGTATCAGGAGAAGCCTAGACCCTCGCGTCGTAGCTAATTCCTACTAGAATTGAGCTTCCTTAGCCTTCATGCTTTCTTTCAATTGATCCGTCTCCTGGAGGGCACTCGAAAGCTCATAGCGCAACTTCTCTACCTCTCCATTGCAAGTCTGCAGAATAGAATCAATGTCCTACTTCTCCCATCTCTCTATTTTTGCCTGAGCTTTTTGAAGATTTTTAGTTGTCCAAGATCTTGTGCTAGCCAAATCTTCTTGCATACCATCCTTTTCCTTTCCCATTTCCTGGAGCTCTCTTTGCAACTCCACACATATACTATTTTGTCAGCCTATTGTCTCATCAAATTCTTTCTACTTCCGCTAATGTTCTTCAATGATATTTTCTGTTGTTTTGCACTCGGCCTTGACCTCGCGCTCCAATTTCTACACTTCGGCGCGAAGCTGATCTCTTTCATTCTACATCTCCTCAAGAGATCTAGCCACCTCCCCTTGCTGATCTTGTGCTTGCTTTAAGTGGGTCATATCCATATCCTTTGCCTTGATTTCCGCTTGTATTTTGTTCACCATGGCCTTCACATTCACTAACTCTGCCTTGCGCTTTTTCAATTTCTTATCCGATTTCTCATAGTTAGTGTAAACCACTTTCTATGTTGCTTTGGCAAGGCCTATCTTGTCGTGCGGGAGAGCTTCGCTAAGGTTGAGACCCACGGTTTGGATATCATAATCTTCATACTGCATCTCCCCCTCTGGTTTGGATATTTGCGCCCTCATAGCCAAGATCATCAGAGCATTCTGCTCTCCATGAAAATAGGTTTCTAGCTTCGAAGTGGTTGGATTCGCCGCAACCTTTACCCACAACTTCTATTTCCTTTCTTGTTGGGACTGCCTAGTTAACTTCATTTGGGTCAGGAGGATGTGCGGGGACTCAATACTCTGCACAACAATGGGGATACTTGCGAGGAGGCCGTAGAGGGTAGCAATAGGGGTGCTTTCGATTGACTGAGTTTGGGGGGAAGCAAAAGGAAGCACTATTGGTGAAAAGGTCGGAATGCCATGTATGACTTGCAAGGTAAAGGGAGTACTCATCGGGGTAAAGGGGCTAATGGGAAAAAATAGAGGCATATTCCTGGAGGTAGGCAAAGGTGATGAAATCTATAGCATGGGAATTTATATGTTTACCACTTGCACCTTGGATAAAGTGATGAAAGTGTCAATCGTAGCTGCAGCGAAAGATGCTCGTTCAACGCGTGGGGTTTTTTTATGAGGCTCATTATCAAATATAGTTAGGGGTGTGTTAAGGATGAGAAAATCAAAATCAACAGATGGGGGGTTTTGCTCTATAGATGAGGGGACAATAGTTACTAAAGATGCAGTAGAAGAGAGAATGGCAGGTGCAAAACTTACCTAGATTGTTGAGGCCAAAGATACCTATGGAGAGAAGTCCACTTCTTCTGCCTTGTCCGAGGAGCATTGCCTGCCTAGGTCTTGGTTTCTCCTTCTCTTTATAGGGGTTGCGCTGGTTGGTTCAGATTCTCCGACAACGAACCTCGACAAACCTTGGGATTTTTGAACTATAGAAGATTTTCTTGGAGACTGTCGGGTCTGCTTCTCCCTTATCGAAATTCTGGTGGAAGATGAGAGCTGTGACCCTTTGTGTTGCAATGCCTTTTCCTTCCCCTTCCCTACTTCGGATGCTTGAGGTGGTGGATCAAAAATTGGTGCATGCTCTTTTTCAAGCCCTCGATCGGTCCCTAGGTCGGAATCAAATCTGACCTCCTAATCATAAATCTCATCGAAGCACTCATCTGTTGCTTTAACAGCTCGATATAAGGGACCTAGCTGCTTGATCTCTTGTTGGTACCTCTAGAAGTCAATTATTTTCTTTTTTGACCACCCCAGATTCTTTAGCTGTGTTTTGAGGGACTTGTCCATAAGGACACTTTGTCAGAATTTTGCTACTCTTGGGTAGAAAGTGAGCCATGAGGGTCACACAAATGGTATGAAAGCTAGGTCAATATAGACCTCTGTCCTCTCTTCGGTTGGGCCTTCTCCTTTCCTCCCAATATGGCTGCTTTTCATGCTTGAATGACAAATGCCCAACGAGATTGTATTTCCATCTATCGTAAATGAGAACTAGGATGAGGTAGGCCAACTTGTTGGTTAAAACCTCTTGCTCTTCCCTCATTATGAGCATTACTTGGCTTTTGGCGATAGTGAGGGTAATCACATGAATCTGCTTCTTGTGCCTCTTGGCCTCATAGGCATTATCTGCAATTGTTCTTTGACGACATGCCTCCAAGGAAGGTGTCCTATTTGTTACAAATTTTGGCAAGCTGAAGGGGTCCTCGTTAAATCCATGACATCTAATAAAATTAAAATCCACCTTGATAAAGTAATCTATTAGGGTCTAGTGATTCTTCATCCATTCCAAACCCATAGGGGAAAAATCTAGGAAGGAGCACGGGTTGCAAGAAATAATCGACAAACGAATAATAATCCCATGTGCTTGAAAGCACATGGGTCCAAGATGAAACTGGCTTATATAACCCCAACACATGAAAAATAATGAGCGGTAAATGACTACTGAAGAACCCAGGGTTTTGATGTAAAATTACATGCAGTAAAAAAGAGGAATACCTGAACTTGAAAGAGTGATTATATTTTCTTAGCTGCTAAAGCATTCTATCTGTGATTGCTTCAGCGAAGTCAAATTGCTTCTAGATCTTTTCCTTCCTCAGCATGAAAGCCAGGTCCATTTGGTACTTGAGAACATTGTCGTCTCTTTCATGGCCGTATATGAAGGCTAGCATTGAGAAGATGGCCTTTAAGTCCGAATGGAAGAGTTTATATGACAGAGGAAAGACAAATTCTCCATTGGCAGGCTCTTTGCCCGTTTCATCCTTGTAGAACTTCAACTGGTCTCTCCTTGTCTGCTAGAACTCTTCCACTCTCCTTTGCAAAAATCTCTCAGCTTCCATGTTTGAAGGGATACATAACATGTCCTTGATAGCCACCGCATTTATGGTGATTTTTAGCTTGTCACCACTGATAACCTCAGTGCCTTTGTTTAGGTTTTCTGCACATACGCCTACTAGCTTTGGGCATGGATGTGTGGAGGGCAACATGTATTATTTCATAACACAATTCCATAGTCTCATTCTAAGGCCTTGAATCATCCTTTTGGAAATCATTCTCTGCAATGCTCCTTCTTAGAAGCTCTTAGTGTTTGTGTGTAGCTTGGGGTCAAAGATGTTATCCGCGAAATCCTTGATCGCCTCATTTTTGGTGTGGTTGCCTGGCTGTATGACTTTGGTATGCGGAAAGCTTCGTTCCTATGGCGCTAGAGCGTTGGCATAAGAGATATCTTTGAATATATTAACATAACCTAGCTTGGAGAATTAGATTCCTATTGCAAGAATAAAAAAGAATGAAGGCGTTGTCATTGATGTCATGGTTGCAGGTTATTGGCTGTATATATTGAGGAAATTGAAAAAATTGTATTGAAGAAAGTTTGCAGGTGTTCAGTGGTTGCTCTGGGTTTTGCTCCTATGGTTGTTGGAAGCTGCTATATCCATATTTTTGGCTCCTAATTCAATGTGCAATGTGAATTATGTTCACTAGTTGTGAACTATGGTTTTCTATGTTTTGGTTGAGGTCCCGAAGAAAAATTGTTGGTCTAGATTTCTCTTTGATGAAGTTTTATGACTTGCAGTTTTAGAATTGAGTTGTTATGATTGTATTGAAGATAATTTTGGTATCTGGAAGGTTTGAGTTTAATTGTTCTATGTGTTTTACACTGGTTTGGCCGACCTTGTGTTGACCACTATCTTTAGAATTGATGTAGCGTGTTGGATCTATTTGGGTCCCCATCAAGTGTGTGTTTGGGTTGCCCTCATTCTAATTCCAACCTAGGATGTTTTGGTGTTGACCTAATTTGAATTTAATATTGGATGGCCGACTTTGGATATGTTTCAAAGTTGAAGATGATATAGTTACGGGATGAGTTAGTGGTGAAATGTTGTACAAAGAGAGATAAGTGCGAAGAAATAGAACAAATAGATGCGAGATTGATGCTAATCAGTGAGTGTGTGTGATGCAAGTGTGGCACATCAGTGCAAAGCCTAAATGTTGACTTTTCAAATGTAGTGAGCAGAAGGTGTACTCTATCATTCATGCATGTCTACGAGTGGTTGAACAAATTGTGGTGGATTTCTCTGTTGCATTGATATTGTCTTCTCTCTATAACATATTTTTTCTATCTTCTTTGTATCTCTGTGGTAGTGAGCCCTCTGGGTTGTTAGTCTTGTTGGTCAGCGAGTCCTATTCTAGACAATGAGTCCTTGTTTTGGCAGTGAGCCTTTTGTAATCTATTTTGATATTCTCTATAGTGTGAGTTAATCCTCATCGTGGTTTTTCCCTTATTGGGTTTTCCATGTAAATTTGGTGTTGTGTTTGTGTGATGGTTTTCAGTTTTTGCACTTGTACTTAATGTTTATTCATTTAAGCACTATTAAGGTTTAGCTTCGATGAATGATTTAAAGGTTTTGTAACAAATGATTCACCCCCCTCTCAGTTGTCCTATCCAACAATTCCAACATTTTGGCCAGAAGATGATGCTTTAGCCATTTTCATGTTCTTGGAAGAATTTTGCAAACTATCCTCTCAGAGAAGCCTTTACTCAAGGGTTCAATACTTATATTTTTTTTGCTTTTGGCTCATTCAATTCACAAACGCACATGCAGTAAATGTGTTGCCGTTATTGATAGCTCGTTAAGCACTACCAACAAAGCAATACATGTGGAGTGGGAGCCCATACTTCTTGGAAATACTAACTTTGTTGTAGGAATGGAATTAGTACATTCCTTATGCCGACTTTGGAGAACGATAACCTTGAGCATTGGGAAGCGTGCTTAGAAAATATATTTATATTAAGTAGGAGCTAGCTTCAAAAACTATCTTTTCACACAAGCGATCCGATTGATGTTCATGAAGGTGACGAACACATGGCGACAGGTCGTATATGCGAGCATTGATTTCTGAACACCTAAATTAACTCTTGAAAGCTTGCCAAATATCCTTTGTACAATTTACCCTTTAATCCTCACCAACAACTTACATTTTCCATTGTCTTTTGATGGGAAATGATTTTCCATTCATGGGATTTTTCGGCTCACATTTTTCTATAAATAACATGTCCATTTTGTGAGAATTGTCATTAAGTTTGCATTGAGTATGCAAGTTTCTTCAGTTGTGCTTTTCCTTTTGAGTCTTGTAAATTCTTGATGCATCATGAGCGATCTGGGCACTCCAATTCGACTTTGGAGCCAAAAGCTGCAAGGCTCCTTTGTCGGGGAGATTAGCAATGATAGGCTCAAGCGCTTGTTGTGGACGAAGAACCGCCTGATCATTGTGGCATTCAAATGGGTCTTGAGGAGGGATTATGTGAAGGATGCGAACCAACCCCATTGCAACACCAATATTATCTCTCAGTTCATGGCCTCATTGCTAGATTTGAATGTTGCCAAACCATGGATAGTTGATCTCTACTAGGCAATGTTCCATCTATCATATCTAGATGGGCTGGATGAAATTGTTTAGGTGGCCATCCTTAGTGTTGGTATTCCATCTGCAATGGACTTGCATAGGCACATCGATAATGTAGAGGTGGTGCCTTGGCTACCCTTCCTTATTGACTTTCAGACCATGGGTCTTGAGTGCCAGCACCAACGATCCCGACCTGTGGCCACGTTCCTCTTGAAGATGAACCATGTGAGCTCATTTATGGTGTTGAATGGATTACCTCCTTCAATAACCTGGACTGTAACCCCGACATGGAGGATTGAGGCCTGTGTAGTGTCTATGAGCCCGTGTAATGAAAAACCTATTGTCGTTTGCTTGTGAACTCTAAAAGCTATGTTTTTTGACTGTCGCTATTCTAGAGGTTGAATCTCTCCGCCGTTTCTGTATTGCCTCTCTTTTGGCTCTGTAACAATGAATCTCTTTTTGGATTTTTGAAGGGGAAGATTTTCAAGCTTTTCCCTGAGCTTTAAGCTCAAAGCTTCGTACTATATGTAAATGATTTTTCATGAATATAATATATTATTTTCTATTTGCACTCATGGCTTTATTCACAAAAATGCTTATTTACAAAATTTACATATGGTACATAAGGTAAATTTTTAATGAACTATGTGTATTTAATGGAATAGTTTCAGATGAATACCTTTACTGGTATATCCAAAACATTTCCGTTCATGTCTTCAAGTTCATATGCATTGATTTCTTTGCATTTGTGAATGTGGAAGGGACCCTTCCACAAAGAATCAAATTTTGCATGCTGCCCTAGTTTCGCAGCTTGTTCATCAAATTTTAGCACAAGACTCCCCTCCTTGAAACCTAGGCCAGAGGCCTTCTTGTCAAACCATCGTTTGAACACGTGATGTCGCTCAATAATGGCATCTAATGATTTTTCCCTTTTTTCTTTGAGGTTTAGTAACTTAGCCAGCCATACTTCCATCTCACTATCTTCTTCAACTTCCAAGGACTTTAGCAGTTGTAGTTCCGAGATCTACGTCGAAACGGGTATGACTACTTCCTTCCCATACACTAACTCGTAGGGAAAGGCTTTCAAAATTTTCTTAGGTGTAATACAGTCTTCCCATAAGGCCTCTCATAGATGCTTGTGCCATTCCCATTGATGCTCCAACCCGATATGCTTTATCAGTCTGATTAGGTTCTTGTTGGTGGATTCCACTAGTCCATTCCCTTGCGGGTAATAATTCAACAAAGTCTTGAGGTAGACCCCATGTTTGAGGGAGAAGTCTATCATCATAGATCCTACAAAGGTTTGAGCATTATTTGAGATAATGGTTTTTGGTGAATCAAATCTTGCTACTAACTCCTCAAGAAAATTGACAATCTATGCTTTTGTAGCATTCTTTAGAGGAATTGCTTCCACCCATCTTGTGAAATAATCAGTGGTCATGAGTATCCATTTATGACTCACGCTGGATATGGGATTGATTGATCATTCCAATAAAATCTAACCCCCACTGTGTGAAGGGTTCTTCGGTCATGATCAGACTCAATGACATGGAAAAGTTCTTCCACTTCCCGACAAAATATTGGCACTGAGTACATTTTCACATTAGATGGTGAGCTTTAGAGAACATCGTGGGCTAGTAGTAGCTTTCCTACATGATTTTTAAAGCGGTGGTCTTGGCAGAGAAGTGTTTGCCTTCTGGGTTGCTATGGAGTCAATTCAAAATTCTCTTGGCTTGTGGCTTGTCCACGCAACATAGGAGGATTTTGTCATAATTTGTTTTAAATAGAACCCCTTTGATTAGTGTATATCTGGTGCCTTGAAGTCCATAGTATCTTTGTTTGTGCAGTGGGACATTAGATGGGTATTGGTCAATTTGCATGAATCTCGTCTGGTCAACCACCCACGACTTATCAGATTCAAATTGAATTGTGTAGACCTGGTTGGTCTCTCCTACCTAGGGGTCTAGATCTTGTGTGAAATATTCACATAGGCCTCTCCCTCATACTAGCTTTGTTGGTTGGATGTCCACATCATACTCTAGGATCTTTGTGATCCAATTGGACCTTTTCTCAGTTATCTCACCTTCTGTGATGTATTCCCTAATGCTGGGATGGGCGACGAGGACTATGATTTTGTTGGCTGAAACTAGATGTCAAAACTTTTAAAGACTTTTGACAATAGCAAAGGCCTACTTTTGAATGAAATTATATCTAGTTTCATATCCCTTAAGGGTCCTGGAGTGGAAAGCAATGGGATGCTCTCCACCTCCCTCCTTGTCCTTTTGCATGAGCACATAAGCTATGCTATGTTGGCCACTGTAAACATACATTAGGAAGTATTTGGAAAAGTCTGGGTTAGCTAACACCAGAGCGGTAGAGATGGCTGCCTTAATTTTCTTGAAGGAAAGCTTGCCTTCTTGGGTCCATTTGAATGCTAAGCCTTTCTTCAACATCAATGTGATAGGTCTCGCAATGCTTGTGAAATCTGAAATAAATCAGCTAACGAAGTTAATCTTCCCTAGGAAAAATTATTACCCCTTCTGATTAATAGGCAATGGTAGTTACGTTATAGCCTTCACCCTTTCAGGGTCTATGGCTATTCCTTCTTTAGATACCACGAAGCCAAGCAACTTGCTGTGCAAGACTTTGAATACACATTCTTGGGATTCAAAGAAATCTTGAACTGTTGGCACTTCTGAAAAACCATTTTTAGATGATCAAAATGATCATATATTGATTTCAAAAATATAGTCAGGTCATCCAAATAGATCAGGATGATCTTGTTGATCAATCCTTTAAAAGCGATATCCATCGCATGTTGAAAGGTGGCACCTGCATTGGAGAGGCCGAAGGGAATTTTTGCATACGTGAACGTCCCCCACTTAGTGGTGAACCTCGTTTTGTGTTGATCCTCCTCTCGAGCAGCGAGAACATTTTCAACCTGGTTACGGTCTATAAGATCTATTCCATGGAAGGGAAAGGGTAGTGGTCTTTTAATGAGGCTTTATTCATCTCAAAAGTACATGCAAAGCCATATGTTTCCATTCTTTTTTTGGACCGGGACTAGATTGGACACCCAAGTGGAATCCTTAATCGAATATATGATCTTTGATTCGATTAGATTTGTAAGCTCCTGTGCCATTACTGCTTCCACCTTTGGGTTAATCGGTCTTTACTTTTATCGAATGGGTTTGGATCCCTCGACCAAGTCAATAGTATGCTGGATAATGCTAGGATCATATCCCTTGAGATTGTCGTAGGTCCAGGCCACAACTCCGTTGTATTTAGCACACAAGTCTCTCAACATCTCTTTGTCTGCCTATGGCACGTTCCTCCTGACCTTTAACTTCCTAACCCCTCCGACGTCAAGGTCTTCATAGTCCTCTTTGTCAGTCGTGAATCTCCACATACTGTTTCTCATGTCCTCATAGTCAAGAGATTCTCGAGGGTGATTAAGCCTCATGGGAGCTTATTTCCTTTTAGTTGGATCACTTGTTCTTTATTAACCTCTCTAGATATGGGCTGTGGTTGATCAAAAAATTCCCTTGACTGTTGTAAGAAGGTAGTGATTTGGGAATCGTCCTCAAAGACTTGCCAATTCTGGTCATTGTCAAGGATAGATGGCCAGACGATGGTGATTGTATGTACCACATGTTGGTCTTCAGTTGATATAGGAGTTGGCTCAAACTGCAAGCTGACAGAGGCCATCTTATCGACAACAGAGTTTTGAGATTGCAGGATAACTTGGATGTTAAAAGCTTCAAACCCTTTGATTAGGTCCCATCCCTTGTGTTGATAGGACCACATCCTTACATTTTTGGTGGCTGCTTGTCCCCAGATCTGGCTTACAACTAGCTTCAAATCTCTAACTACTTGTATTGTTTTTACGCCCATCCACTTTGCCAGAATCAGAACATGAACTTGTCCTTCATATTCTGCATCATTATTGGAACATGAGAATTGGAAGCCTCAGATTCAGTTGGAGATACAATCCAGACACCGACTCTGAAACCAATCTTGCACTTGGTGCCATCAAAATGCAGTGTCCATACACTGTTGTTGCCCAGTTTACTTGGTTTCCCTTGCTCTTGCACCAATTTTGGGAGGGCTTGGTCCTCGTCAAAGATCACATAAGTCCCTAGCCTAGTGGCATGGATATTCCTGAATGGGTCAAAATGAATGAATTGATTAAGAAAGATCTCTTTTTCGGGGGTCCGATCACTAGTGGCCTCTTCTTCTTCCAACATTTCTACGCAATACATCTCCTTCTTGGAAAAGGAGGTATGCGCTGCTTCAAAACTCAACACTGCATGCTCTGCGATGTGTTTGAGATGCAAAGGTTCAGACATGATCTTCATGTTTGCTTCGTGCTTTGTTCATAATATTAAGTGAGACCAATCGAGTTCTAGATATTCGCCAAGCTTTGCCATGAAATCCCTTGACAAACACATTTCAAAGATGGGAGGGATATCAATTATGACCACTTCTTACATGACAGTTTGGCTTAGATGGGAAAATAAGGTTAGAGAGAGATCTTTGATGCCACCGATGGTAAGGACCTTGTTCCTATCTAACTGCATAATCCCTTTGTTAAGAGGCTCATACTTCAGATTTAGAGCGTCAGCCACTTTCTTGGGCATGACCATAGTATTAGCCCCTAAATTGATCATATTATTATGCAAAATCTTATCTCCTACGATGAGTGTCAAGAAGGGAGTGGGATTTGGCTTACTTACCTCTTCTACATTTGATTTGTCTATTGTATTCACATATGCTGCAGCTCCCGAAGGTTGGGGGTCCAATACGAGCCTTTTTCCTTTATCTTGATTGTGCAGTGGGGTTGTATCCGTTTATGGATCTGGCTCTTAATTTTTCAATGCCTCTTGGAGTAAGGATTTATGCTCTGATATTGATAGGACATCACACAAGGACACATTGGTGGATGATTTCTTCAATTGTTCCACTACATTAAGCGTCTTGATCGGTGGGGCCTTTGGTTTAGATGGGGGCGCTTCCCTTGCCTTAGGGAAAGGATGGTCTATCATTGGTGGGATCGATACCTTATCCATGTCTTTTGGTGGAACCGGTCGTGCATGTGATTGCTGAGTTTGTTGCATCTATAGAGCTTGCTGTACCTATGGTTTGAATTGCTGTGGCTACGACTGCTGGGTAGTCTGTTGCACATATTTCCTGGTAAGTATTCTTTTTGATCTAGTATTGTACTCTGATTGTACCTGTGGGGCGTTACTTGTCAAAACATCATTCGTGAATACCAAATTTTCCTCGCCCATCCAAGAGAAAAGCATTTGGTCAGGGGAGATGTCCAATTCTTGTTCCAAAGACATACCTTGTGTCTGCGCATTGAACTAGGCATTCTCTATTCTGGGAGAATGATAGTCTTTCGCATTCGAAAATACACCCTGGCTTCTCTATTCTGCTACCCTCTATTAAAGATTTCCTCTTGGAAAGTTTTGGGGCATGTGATTATCATTGCATGGGAAGCACCATGCGTTGTCATATTCTGTTAGATTGTTTTGACCTGGGACCAAATCCTTGTTTGGGATATCCTTGACAGTCTGGAGCGATGTGGTAATCAAGACTATTTGGCCCATGGATGCCTATTGCTGATTACCTCCTCTTAGAGCACCTTGGTATGGGTTATGCTAGTAAAGTGGCCTCCCTCGATAATTTTGCATAGGGGGCTTTGGGGGTGCTATCTGCTAACATCGAATAATAACTAGCTCATTTGTGAAGATCCTCATTAGGTTCTTCATGTCCCTGACATCTGTTGCCAATAAAGTGGAGCTTGACATGCTGGTTTGTGTATTTTGGTACACATACATTGATGGTGGCGGTGCACCCAATGTGCTGGGGAGCAAGCTAGAGGTGCTTGGAGTTACCTCCTCTTAGGTTCTGCTAGAGATCTCTATGAACATGGGCATTAGTGGAAGTGGTGGAAGCTTCCCTGCATCTATTAGACTATTCTCTTCTTGAAAAACTAGATCATATGTGGCGGGCAAGCTATCACCTCCCAATGATTGTACCATGACTATGATGTTTGAATTGAAATCCTTTAAATAGAACATGAATGCCATAGTTGTCAGAGGCCTGTCTGTCACAGGAATCCTCTGCTAGGTCTTATGGAACTTGGTATTGAAGTTGACCATGGCCTCCTGCGGAGCTCTCTTGATTGTGATCAATTGCTGTAATAAAGATGAGTGGTCTGCCTTCTTTGAGAAGCGGTGAAAGAGCTTGTCTTTGAGATTGTCCCAAGAGCGGATAGTGCTGGAAGCCAGGGATCTATACCAGTCTTGCGCCATTCTTTTAAAGACACAACTAACAATCTGAGGGCTACATTCCGCTTGAAGTGATGTTTTGGACCCTGCAAACCTCCTCTATGTCCTAAAAAATGCTTAGAAGGAGTCTTAAAATCCTCCCCAGTGAACTTTGGAATCGCTTTGAGGGCATTGGCGGGTAATGGCGGGCCACACATATGTAGGTGTAGGTGGAACTTGTGGACTGCCACTATCCCATGTCAAAATCCTATGGACTTTGGAGATCCATCAAAAACAAAATCCTATGGATTGGGTAGATATGTATTCTGATTTGGAAGGTTTGACTGTCTGGAGGGGTGGATAAAGCTCTAGACTTCATGCTAACACTTCTTACCTTATTGTTTTTGATGGGTGATACAGAACCTGTGACTCATCTTCTCCTAGGGGCCAAAGCAGGTAATTGAGAATACTGGAAATTTCCTTTAAAGGATGCTCTGGTTTGAAATTTGGGCATGAGATTTCCAGCTTCTCTTGTTAATTTGATTTAGAAACTGCCTCTTTAAGGCTGATTATTAGACTCTATGAATGAACTCATGTCCCACTGGGCGTGCCAGAAAAAGAATTGTTGATCATGAAAGCTTGCACTTCTCCTGAACAACCTTATGGAAAATTCAGTGAGTGGGGGACTAGCTTGCACCTCATTGAATGACCTCTAGGATTTTTATAGAAGCCGACTCTTCTTTGTGTTTTGAGGAAAGGGGAAAAGAAATGCAAAAAGACAACTATCTAAGGCGATGCACCACAAAGTTTTTAGAATATTCCAAACCCTAGCAAGCTTTTATTTTTGATGAATTGGACACAAAATACCACATACCCTTCATTGTTGGAAAGAGAATGAACAACGAAGGCCCAAAGGAGCACAACACAGTCATTCAGATCTCCCCACAGGAAGCACCCATTAAGGTTCGATGAAAATAAGAATTTTGATACCAAAAGAAATATTTTGGATCTTTACATAACCCTTTTGCTCTTACAACATAGTATGAAGGTTAGCATAATCTTTGTAGAAAATGAAAGAGTACAATGAACATGATTCAATTTATGAAAGATAGCATAATTCAAACATAAAAGCTAATGGAATAGAATGCAATCACTAAGACTATACTCATATGAATTGACACAGAACATTCAACACATATAGAATAGACAAATAAAACATGAGATAAAGGCTATAGATGCACAATCTCAAATATTTCCTCCTACTATTACTTGTTGCAATAAACCACATAAACTCAAAGGTCAGATACCAATCCAAGTAATAGTCTCAATAATTTTAACATGCCATAGAGCGAAACAAAGCTTTGTAAAAATATTTCTTATTCCTTCCCTACTCTAATCTTCTAATAGGTAAAATTTCTATTTTGATGATCTTGATGATTCTCCTTCACAAGCCATTGAAAACACCCTTTTATAGAGCCAAAGAGATGAGCCAACTGTAGCCGATAGAGATGAACCAATGATAGGTGTCCTTATTTGATACCCCACAATCTGATCAAATATTTGATTTGATCACAACAATCTTCACTAATAAAAATCAAGCTACTTCATTAATGGCTTCGGATGCTTGCAGAAGCTTTGCGAAGATATGTTGTCAAAGAAAAATATGAAATTATTACAGCTTGGCAGAAATCTGATTTGATCAGGCACAAGAAGAGAAAATGATGTTTCCCCAAAAGACCGATCCCAAAGATATAAGATCCACTACGTTTCCCAAAAAACTCTTCCAAAGAACCCTACGGGTGAAACAACCTGCTCGACGAAAGTGAGTGACATGGTACAGTGGCGGGAAAATGAACTGAGTCTGTGAGAGAAGCTTGGGGAGAATCCCCGCCATGTTGCAACGTGTCCTATTTTGGGCCCGAAAGGAAGGCGATTATAAAAAGTGATGCAACCACTACATGGCATGTTCTGTGCCTTTTTGTGGGAACAACTCTATCCTTCGGGGCGAAGTTCCATCAAAGCGCGTGACAAGAACCGAAAAGAAGAACTGCAGGGACCAAAGCAAAAAATACTTAGAGAAAAAATTGTTCCACATAATCCTCTGTCATTTGGGCTGTTGTTTACCTCATCTATGCACCTAACTTATTACGATTATCACTTCACATTGATCACTTTGCCATATAAATTCATCCACTCCAAAAAATCATATTCAACATCAACAACATGCCTCCAAAGGTAGATCCTAAGACTGAGTTGATGCATAAGATATCAAAACCAAATTGGCTTCCCTCACTAAGAGTGTTAATAGCATTCAATTTTCAAGGAGTTAACTTTCAAGACAAGGTAGATCCTAAGATTGAGTTGATGCATAAGATATCCAAACCAAAGTGACTTCCCTCAATAAGAGTGTTTTTCAAGGAGTTAACTTTCAAGAAAAGATTTCTATTATTTCTCAGAACTCTCTCCCTTTGGTTATCATTTAAAAAATAAGGCTTCACCATTTTGATAAGGAGTTTACCTTGATTGTATCGAGTTCCCCCAATTGAATGTGTCACAATTGTGAGCTTTGCTTTAGACTCTTAGCCCAATGGTATCTTTGGTGTATATGTAACATTTTGGGAATAAAAGATGGTTTGATTGTTCCAAAGACCGCAAGTAGCTCACTTTAACAAGGTGCTCTATGAGGACCTAGAAGGCACATTATTCAAGGTGGTCCAAAAAAGGCATTGGTACATACTATATTGAAATTGAGGTGTCTAATTTAAAAGTATTTATTTCAAATTTTATTCTTCACAATTGCTTTATTTTAGGGCTTGAAATTGGGATTCAAGTAGAAGGGAAGATAAATTCCCCCCCTCTATGGTTGATAGTAAGATATGCTGAAGCCAAACTTGCAACGCATGAAAAATATTTGGGATTTTCTTGTTATTCATTCAAGCAAAGGAAGAGACTTTTAGTTAGCCAAACTTGCAACATATGAAAAGTATTTGGATTCTCTTAGTCATTCAAGTAGATGAAGGGACTTTTGATGGAGACAATAGACACCCATTATTCACAAATAATATCAAGATGAATTATTAGAGAAATGGGCAAAGGTGTTTAGATTACAATAAAAATGGGGGAGACAACACAAATGTCATGAAAAAAAATCATTTCTCATTGATTTTGTAGGGATTCCTAGGGACAAGAAGGAGGCTTGTGAAGAGGAAGAGGGAGTTGAGTTACTAGATAATGTGGTAGTCGAGGATGCTCACATTGTCATTCATGCTTTATTAGGATCTTGTTCCTTGATGAGTCCAAATAGTGGCTAAATTTTGATAGGGTTTATCATATATTTGCTGTTGTTACCATAGACTTTAGCACCTGGTTATTGAAACTCTCTATGTTATTTCCCTAAAATTATGAACCTTGGGCATGAAATTATCCTTGTGACTTTTGATAATATTAACCTGCTATGTGATATATTTATGTTAATCTTACATGTGATTGAATGAATGTTATTTTAGGGTGACTATGGATACACAATTTTTTTGTGCACACTAATGTTATTATGCAGGTTTATATCAAGATGCAAATATAAATGAAGATTGCGAGGTGGAAGGAGTTCATGCTAGCTGGATGGTTGCTAAAGAAGTCAAAAAGATGGTCATTAAAGAGGTCAATGGAGGGAAACTCCTAGCTCGAGTGGAAGTTGTAACTTACCTTTAAATGATCATATCTGTTAGTTGAGAAAATCTAGGGGGTGTTGCTATGCTGGATCCTCGTTGAGGCGAGTCTGCTTTGACTAAATCTGGTGCATGCATAACTTCCTCCCCCTTTTTCATGCTTTCAATAAATGGCATCCTCCTATTCTGTTGGAGTCGACTGCCTAGGTAGTTAGGAATTAGTTAGAATAATTTCTCCTATAAATAATGGTCAGATGCCAAGGTTGGATGTTCTAAGATTGTATTTTCATTTTTAGTTTCAAGTAATACAGTCATATTCCTGATATGATGTAATCATGTTTTCAATAAATAAAATGATACTTTGATTTGCTACATCTGAGTTAGCTTAGGGAAGACTCATTCAAGGGGGCCCACTTGGTGAGAATTCCATCCATTTAGTTTAATAGTTATTTTATGTTCAATAATTAGTTTTGGTCTCAATAGTTGTCTATTCCTGCAGCCAAGGAAGACATAGTAACTTCCTATCTATTTGCTAAGATTTCCATTTCTATCATCCATTCTAGTTCAGTTGTTGATGCTCAGTTTAGTTGATAATTCATGCTCAGTGCTTATGCTAGTTCCCTTTCAACATTTTATTTTCAGTACTGTTTCCTTTCTAGTTGTAGGATAAGGATGACTACAGTTGAGTCCTGGCGCACATACAATGCTGACCCATTTCAAGTTCACATCCCTGGGTTGACAATGAAATGAACCTTCATGATGAGCAAGATAACTACTTAGTGCAGATATTTAATCTCTAAGTTACAAATTTAAGGGATTAGTTATTGAACCATTAGAGGAGGCTAACATTCCCCTTAAATCCTCAATGTGATTGGTTATATTAAATTCCAAAGGGGTACTAAAGGATGAGAGTGGTACCCATAATTTCATTAGAAAAAAATCAACCAACCAACTCCATTATTATTTGAATAACATGACCTATAATATGTATCCTCTTTCTTTGAGAGGTGTAGATGTGGTGTTGGGAATCTACTTACTACAATCATTCAAGAAACTCACTTGTGAATTCCTAATTGTGGATGAAATTTAGTCAACAAGGCAATGAATACATTTTGCAAGGTCTAAAGGTAAGGAAGCTTTGGGATTATCGCCCAATCCACTTTATTGAGACTCAAATTCCTTCATAATGTTATCCTACTTTAGCTATGCAAGGAATATTAGCTCAATATCAAGTGTTTGAGGAACCCAAATAATTGCTTTCTAAAAGGTTACATGACCATTTCGTTTCACTTCTTCTTGAGAGTCAATTGCCAAATATTTGGCCTTATTACTATCCTTTTGAAAAACACATTAAAATTGGAAAGATAGTTAAGGAGCTATAGGAGTTACGTGTCATAAGGTCTAGTACAATTATCTATTCCCCATTGTGATAATGCTCATTAAAAGGATGGTGGATGTAACCTAATTTTTGGGAATTAAATAAATTGACCAAGGACAATTTCCTTATTTTGGTTATTGATGATTTGTTGGATGAACTTTCTAGGGCAGTGTCACATCCCAATAAAAACCCTCACATGGATGCCATGTGGTCAGTAAAACCATACAAATGGAAATGAAAACAAATAAAAGCATAGCCAAAGTTGTGGCTTTTGTCAATGACTCAATAGGAAAAACATACAAGAGGACCTGAATACGAGAGATAAACCTACAACATAAGCATGGGTGATTCATATCCATCATCAAGAGGCATGGGCGACGCAAAAAAAAATGAACAGAAGGGAGCACGTAATGGCCATTCATCAATGCATTTGACCACAAGTATGGGAATGTAGGTAGAAAGTGAGGGCTTGGGAATTATATGAACATATAACTTCTATCAAGCCATTAGAGTGGTATGGAATCCCAATGTGTTGGCCATCTAAACATTCAAGTCAGATTGGGAATAAATAAATAAATAAATAAATGGTGCCAAGAGTCTTTAAACCCCATGACATCTCCATAGCTATTCTTTCAAGCCTAGTTGAAAGAAAAAAAATGGAAAAAAATGGCATGGAAAAATGAAGCAGAGAGAATTGTGAAGGAAAACAGAGGAGAGAGGGAAGAAGAATCGTGTGAGGGAGACAAATGTAGAGAATGACATTAGTGAGAAAGAAGAAGGAAGGAGTTGAAGGGCATGGGAGTTATTTTTTACAAGACATGAGCAATAGAGGGCTACAAGATTAGAAAATACGAAGGGGGAGCTAGAGAATGAGGTGAGGTAGAAAGAATAGAGAGAAAGTGAGGAGAAGGTAGTAAAACCATGCAAGAGAAGAAAATCAAAGGAATGTGAGTAATATGAGGGAAATAAAAAATTGTATAGGAATGAGAGAATCGAGGGATAAAGAATAAAGATATTTTCAATAAAATACAATTGGCAGGTGTAACGCCGAACTCCACAACCTTTTATTGTTCTCCTTGCTTAGGATGAAAAGACAACAAAAGGTTGTTTGAGATTTGGGTTTTTTTCTATGATAGGAATGGAGAGTATGGCATGCACAAAGAGGGGAAGAGCGTAAAATGGGGATGAAATACCTTAACAACTTGGGTTTCTTAGTCTATAATGGCGACATGATATTCACGAGATGGAGCTGTTGAAAATACTCAATAACTTTGAAGAGAATGCAGTTGGAAATGTAATTTGAGGGTCTATAACCTTTGACACGATCCTCCCTATGCAAAAATGAGAATTTTGGGAAAGAGACTATTAGAGTCAATCAAATTATTGTTTGATAGATAGAAAACTTATGGTTGGAATATCTCTCTATGTCATAGGCTAATGGATTACCTTGGTAACAAGATGAAGACTTCAACGCCTAGATTAGAAATGCTTTCAACATTGTTCCAAAAGATAAGTACACTCCTCCATATTTCCATTTCTAAATAGTATTTAATTTTGAAACTGTGCTCAAGATGGACAGTAGTGAAGGAGCATTCTATGCTAGTGATGACCACCCTTAGTTGCTTACCCATCCGATGGATTGTAGGGAAGAGAGTTTCTAATGAAGAATAGGTAGGTAAAAATTTGATGAACCTCATAGTATAGTTTTGAAATATCTTGATGTGGAAATGGTATAATTGACCTTGTTGAGTTGAGGGTGGATCTCCGGTGTGGTAAGGCATGCACCAAATCCTCCTCCCAGTTTTTTGATGATGCAAGAGATTGGGGAAAAGGATGGGACCCACAATGTAGTGCGCAATGCACCGATATTCCTTTTTTATCTAGGGTACACTAAGGGGAAGTGTGGGTTAGCCTATGCGAATGTGTTTTCTAGTCACTATGGTATATGTGATATGTATGAGTTAGTCATTGTTGTGAAGTGATGTACATATGAGCCGTCACTAATGTAACTGTGATGTGCATATGAATTAGTCACCTTGTGTATAAGTGACATATGCTAGAGCTAGTCACTATGTATAGTTGACGCATGTTGGAGCCAATCACTGTGTATATGTGACATGATGAAGCTAGTCACCGTGTATAAGTGACATATGCTGAAGCTAGTCATTGGGTATTTATGACATGTTGTAGCTAGTCATTGTGTATATGTGACATATGTTGGAACCAATCACTATGTAAATGTGATGTGTATGAGCTAGTCACCTTGTGTACATGTGATGTATGCTCGAGTCACTCCCCATGGGAATTAGGGAATTATGGAATGATATGACCCTTGAGTATTTGTGTATGTTTGCACACTATTGATTGTTAATATTGGTATAATATTGAAACTTGATGGTGAGTTGCTATTGTTATATTTGATTGGACAAGTTTTATAAATAGTCATGGTTTAAAGCGAGATTATATATCTCATACAAGAGGAGAGAATGAACTCCCTCTAACATTGTGGGGCGAACTACGAAGCCTCTAATTTCCTACAAAGGGATACATAGGTAGGGTCATCAAGAACAAACCTTCGAGGATTAGGTCTGGGTCTAGGAATGACCTTAACCTTGGGAGCTTACTACTCCCATGTGTATGAAAATAAGTGTTGACGTCTAGTTGATGCCACCATGGTAAATGAAGAAGTTTTGAAGTTAGCCATTGTAAGCTACACGAAGGATTTTCATGATTAAGTTTGGTATTTGTCTTCAATTGATTTAAGAAAAAAACAAAAAAAATGGTAGCAATTGAGGGGCAGTTGTTACATGAAGTTTATTTTACTAAGCTAGATATTCATCTATATGTAACCAAATTTAACTTAAGCAAGAGAATACATTGAAAATGACTTTTCAGATGCATGGTCATTATGAATTCTTGGTGAAGCCTTTCACCTTGATTAATGCTCCATTTTATTTTCAAAATATGATGAATAAGGTGTTCCATGACTGTCTTCACAAATTTACTTATTTTTGATAACATTCTCATTTGTAGTAACAAATTTATCAACTCCTCTTAAGCATGTGGATATTGCCCTAAAAATTCTATAGGATTAGTCCCTTTTCACTTAGCATTCTAAATGTACCTTTAGAGTTCAATATATAGTATAATGTCCACATTGTTTCATAGGAGGGAGTGTAGGTTGATCCCGAGAAAATTGAGATGATGTAGGAGTGTCTTAAACCCAAATAAATTAAATCTTACAAGTTTACTTAGGCTTGATAAGTTGTTACCACAAGTTTGTTTCTAATTATGGTAAAATTATAAGCCCTTTGACAACACTTCTAAAAAATAATACTTTTTGGATCGATGAAGTTGATTTGGAATTCTTTGCACTCAAAGCTGCTATCTGTTCTACTCTAGTTTGGGTAATGTCATATTTCAATAAACCATTTATTCTATAATGTGATGTAATGGGTACATGTGGCTGTCATTTTAATGAAGAAGGTTGACCCCTATCCTTCACCAAAAAGCAATTGACAAGGTGCAATATGACTAAATTCACATATAAGAAGGATACTGACTATTCTTCATGTTGTCCAATAATGGAATACCTTTTGGGTCTAAAAATTGAAATTAAAATTGATGATAATGCCTTGAAATATTTTTTGTACATAAGTGATCCTCCCCCAAACAACAAGTGGGTGACTAAAATGCAAGATTATAATTACGAGATCATCAATAAGAAGGGAAAATAGAATGTTGATAGTGATGTGCTTTCACACAAGTATTGGGAGAAAAGTAGATTGTTTTCTCTTTTAGTGTTAGTATCCACTTGGATGGAAGAGACTAGTTAGGAATGATCAACTAATTCAAAAATTTAGGCTATCAAATGTCAGTTGGAACAAGACCTCTAGTCTTTCATGGGGTTTCAATTGACAAACAATTATTGAAATATCATGACCACCTCTATTTATGCCCCAAATTCTAGCTCATCTTAATTGTTCATGAAATTTGTAATGAAACAACTTGCACAATAGGAGAATACAATAATAAATATGTTATAAATTCTTGATAATAATAAATCACTTCAAGGGGGAAACCTCCTACCACTTCGAGAAGGATACCTCCAATATTGTTCAATACAAAACAATATTCTACATGGTAAAAACTAACCTATACCTCCTATATATACCATACTTATGCCTTGGATATCACCCAAGCTAACTTAGATACTTAAGTATAACTTCTAGGATGGCCTAAATACTTATATATAATTTTAATGTATGATTATTTAAGAGCTAAGGTAACCACAAGCTAACTACTCATAAACCAATACACACTATAGGTTAAGGGGCATAACATTCCTCCCTCTTTATAAAGGAATTTCCCTCAATGCTAATTAATTATGAATGCATTTGCATAAAATCTTCATTTTCATCTGATATTTTCTTTTTATTTTTCTTCATCTCCTTTTTATATTTCTGCTTCTTCTACTGTTTCTTGTTCTTTTTCTTGCTCTTATTGCTGCTCTTGCTCTTTCTCTTTCTCTTTCCCTTGTTCTTGTTCTGCTTGTTAATCTCATTTTTCTATTTATTGTGAAGAATTAACCTCCTAATAACATATTCAAAAACTTCATTATTTTGTAGCCTTGGAGGTGAATTTGGTACAAATCCTAATTTCACAAAGACACTCCAAAGTGTCCTTTAAAAATCCTCCAAAAATTAGGAGAAAATTCTACAAAATAAGAAAGATATGTGCTTCCCAAATAAATTTGGTGGAAACACTAATTCTACAATAAGTTGCTTAATTCTACTCCAATTTATTTGAAATTTGAATTGTAGATGCTTCGGTATTTTTTGAACAACCCTCCAAAACTTAGGAAAAAAATGCCAAAATTTGAGAGATATGCACTTTTCAAATAGATTTGGTGGAAACACTATTTTTCCAATAAATCACTTAATTTTTCTCTATTTTGTTTTTAAATTTGGACTATAGACTCTTCAATATGTCATCAAAAAACCATCCAAATATTAGATTTGTTTTTTCCAAAATCTAAAAGATATGTGCTTCTCAAAATGACCTCCAAAATTAAAAAAATGCCTCGCCTTCATGTACTGAAATAATTTACACAAGAAATATATATAATAAGAAATGTGTTGATAATACCTAATAATATTATACCATTTTGAGGGGACAACCTCCTAATCCACTTCGAGGGGGATACCTCCAATATTTTTTAATAAGAACACAATACTTTGCATGGTCATAGTAACTATCTATACTTCCTATATATACCATACTTATGCTTACAATATCACCAAGTTGACTTAAACAACATATAATCCTTAAGTCAACCTAATTAACCAAATAAGAATATACTAATGATAATATGAATTAATTAAGAGTTAAGGTAGCTACAATTTGACTACTCATAACCCAATACACATTATAGGGTTGTGGTCATAAAATTTCCCCCCTCTTTACAAAAGCATTGACCTTAATTCTAATTTATTATGGATGCTTATGCAAAAAATATTCATCTTCATTTTCATTTATTTTTTCTTTTTCTTATTCATCTCCTTTTTTTGCTTTTGCTTCTTCTTTTGCCAATTATTGTTCTTGTTCTTGCAAATACTCTTTCTCTTTCACTTTCTCTTATTCTTATTCTTTTTCTTCTTCTTTTGCTACTTTGTTGCAAGGTGTGCGACCTTGGTCTCCTTGTGTTGTGCAACACAATGCTTGGGTTTGAGACATGGATTAATCGCCTCCCATGGATTCATTAACTCTGGCGGTTGTATTAGACATTAACAGGTTGATATTTTGGTGCAACAACAATCATCTGTGCAACAATTGGTATGAGAGCTTGGGTCACAAGTTTGAACCCATCGCTTGCGCTGGGGGGATTGTTGTAAGGTGTGTGCCCTTGGTCTCCTTGTTCTTTCTAGCACAACAATTGGGTTTGTAACATGGATTAACCACCTCCTATGGATTCATTAACTCCGGCGGTTGTATCATGCATTAACAGGTCGATATTTTGGTACAATGATAACCATCATTGCAACCCACTTCTTGTTGTGAAGAAGTTTTGAAAAAATAATTTTGTAATAAATCACAAATGAAATCTAAATAATCTAAATTTTTTACTATAACTTACCAAGGTCTAGATCTCACTTACCAAGAAACATCTCCAAGAAATCAATTGATTTACAATCTTGAGAGAGAATTTGTTGGAAACCCTAACTATGCAATAGATTGCTTAATTATGATCTAATTTATTTGAAATTTGGACTATAGAAGCCTCGATGAGTTCTCCAAAAATTAGGAAAAAAATTGTCAAAATCGAGAGGTATGTGCTTCCCAAAATTAATTTGGTGGAAACCCTAATTCTACATCAATTAATTTTGCTCTAATTTATTTGAAATTTGGATTGTAGAAGCTTCAATATGGCCTTGAAAATCCCACTTAAAATTTAAAAAGTCCAAAATTTGATAGATATGCATTGCTCAAAATGACCTTCAAAATTGAAAAAATGCTTTTCCTTCATGGTGCCAAGATCATGCTTTGGTACAAATTGTAATGAAATAACTTGCACAATAGAAAAATGATACAAAATATGCTACAAATACTTGATAATAATTTGCCACTTTGAGGGACAACCTCCTAATCCAATTTTAAGGAGGATACCTCCAATAGTCTTCAATAAGAGATCAATACTCAACATGATGATAATAACCAAACTATACCTCCTATATATACCATACTTACGTGTTAGATACCACCTAGATCAACTTAGATAAATATAACTCCTACAATGACCTAAATACCTATATATGATTATAATAATTATTATGTAGCTTATTTGAGAGTTAAAGTAACCACAAGATGAGTACTCATAACCCAACACATATTATAAGGTTAGGGTCATAACAAAATTTCATACTTACCCTATTGTAATGTGATTTATTTCGGGTTGACCTTACATGAGATGTAAGAACTTTTGTTGTAAAATATGATATTTGTTAGCACAACAAAGGAGAAACTACCAAATTGATAGGCCCTTTAAAGCTTCTTTTTCTTGACATATCTTGGGTAGATATTTCTATGGATTTCATTTTAGGCTTCCAAATTTGGTTGGTAAACATGTCCTTTTGGTAGTTTTTGTCCGATTTCTTAATTATGCTAATTTTTTATGCTTTATCTCACAATTACACGACTGTTGTAGCTTAACACTTCACAAACTTAGACTTCAAGCTTTATAGTATGCCTTGCTACATTATTAGTGATTGTGATATTTCTTTCACCATAAACTTCTAGTAGGAATTGTTTAATTTGTAGGGCACTACATTGAACATGATTTCATCTCTCATCCCTAGGTTGACAATCAAACTAAGGTTGCGAATACGTGTCTTGAGAGTTAACTACGTTGTTTTATGTTCAAACAAAAAGGTCAATAGGTTAGGTAGTTACCTTCCATTGAGTGGCGGTATAATATCACTTATCAAATTTCCTCCAGATGACTCCATACGAGGCCCTCTTTGGTCACCTTAACCTTCTTTGGCTAATTATATTGCAATTTATTTCAAGGTTGAAGCAATTATATTTCCCTTGCTAAATGGGAAGATTTTCTCAAGGTCCTTAAGGAATATTTGATATAGGCACAAAACCATATGTAATAGTATGTGGATTAGCTTATGACAAAGCATACTTTTGTAGTTGGTGATTGGGTATGTTTCCAAGCATAAAAACATATCCTTGCATATAACACGGGTCTAAAATTTTATGGCCCTTATCAAGATGTGCAACACATTATTGATGTGACATTCTTTCATTCCCATTCCCTTAAAAAATCCACCGTTTTATCTCCTACCTCAAGAAAGTGATTGGGCATGCTAGAAGAGTTCCAACAAAACTACCCACATTGTATGAAGAGGGATCCATCTTTTTAGATCTATAAACTATATTGGATGAACACAACAAGAAACTTTAGGCTCATTCTATTGTGAAATTTTAGTCCAATGGAGGTCTTTGACTTGAAGATGTCACATACAACCCAACTAGCATTCTTTCCAAGCTTCCCAATTTCAAGCTTTGGGGATAGATTTTTGAAGGGGAAGGTAATTTTATAAATTTTCATTTGTTATCGGTATTAGTTTGTAGTTAATATTATATGAGTGCATATGCTTTGGAAGTTGTACATATGGAAACTAGAATAACATTATAGGGTAGTAGTTGTCTTTAACAATAATTTTTCTATTATAATAACCTACCCAAGTGGGAGGTATCTTGGAAATTTGTAATTTGGAAAGTATATTCTATTGGGAGGTTGTCCCATTAAAGTGGCATTGCAAAAATAATACAAATATTTTTTTCTCTCTTTTTTGCTTACATTTATGTTCATTTTCTTTATATCTCTTGCATATTTGTTACATAGAGAGTGTGAAAGGACAAAATCCACCAAGGTTTTTATGAGACTTCTCCAAAATGAAAAAAATATTATATGAACGACCCTTTGAAATTATGAGGGGATACAAGTTATTGATGTCCATTTTCTTTTAAAGGAGATAGAAAAATAAAGGTTACTACGACCCTTTGGTTAAAGAAGGAAAAATAATAAATATTGTTAATAATATCCCTTTTAAATGGGAGGAATAATTGTACTAACTAAATAAATTAAAGACAACCTTTGTGAAAAAGGTGTGATGGTTTAAAAATCAATCCTTAAAACATCATATAAAAATTCATGTGAGACTTAGAAAGGGCATGCAAATCACTTAAGGAATAATGTGGTTTGGTGGGCTATGGGCATGAGACAAGGAATACAATGTGCATCTAACTTGGGGAAAAAGTACAACTCATGATTGTCCTAGCCTGTGGTGCATAGGAACTTGTGTGTTTACATAGGGATCGCATGAGTGTTCCACAGCTATAAGGGTCAAGACCATTGAAATCTTCCACTTGGGTGAGCGAATTTTCCAAGAGATTTGAATCAAATAACTATTGAACTTATTGTTATTAAAAAATATTTAGAATTAATATATAAATGAGTTGGAGTAAATATAATTAAATTTTCTAAAGGTTTTATTTATTCCATTACATTAACAATGATATTGGTAGATGTCAATATATATCAATGATAGTAATCTTAATCTACTAAAATTTTAAATAGGTTAATTTTGATAAACATGTTTTTTTGTGCACTTCTAACTTCTAGATACACTTAATAATATTTAAACTTAGGTAATAACATTAGCATAGTTTCTTCCAAACTAAACTAGCTTTGATATATTAAATCTTTCCAATTTTATACTCTAGAGAAAAGTCGCATTACAAAGGGAAAATAGTTATCCACTCCAGTGCTTACAATATATAGCTACAAATCATCTTTCATATTAAACTGTATTTCTAGGTTCATAATGGATTCAAACTTCTTAATTATTGCCAATTTAGATTAAGAGCTTGGCTATTTAGTTTGGAGTTTTAGAACATCAACTAATTTTTGGCAACTATTTCAATACATCAATTAATGTTTATGAAAAAACCTAAGATGGAACTAAAACAAAAAAATGTAAATCAAATTATGAAATAAAGAAAGACACTTATTTATTATCCATATTTGTATGATATATAATAATTATCTTGAAAAATTTAATCTCTAAAGACAATACCATAAATTAGATCCCGATCAATCTTGAATACAAACATAATTATCCTCTAATATACTAAACGTTGTTCAATATAATAGAATGCTATTTTAAAATTATCTTATTCTTCAATACAATAGTTTTAATTGTATTTTAAGATAAATTATTTTATTAGAATTCCATTTATATATTTTGCAAAAACTATTTGTTTGGAGCTCTGGAAGTGGACCTAGATATCTATCAAGGGATTGAAGAAGGTTATCTGACAGAGGGTTTGGAAAGCATGCCAGGCGTCGACTGTGGGTGGGGAAGGCCGTACCATCCCCCATGGAGGTTTGCGTTGTTGTAGGGCACTCTTCACCTTTGATTTTATGTCATTTATTGCTTTCCTTTGTGCTTTGTTTAAACTTGTTATCTTCAGCCTTTCATTGCTGAGTATTACTATCATTTATGGAGGGCGTACGAAACCCCCTGACCCTCCTATTAAGATGGGTAACGATGATACCCAGAATAATTTGCAAAAATTGTTCAGCGAAGTGGTGGACGAACAAGGGTTTGTCACCTTGGAAGGCACCTGTTTCCTAGTTGAAGAGGTGCGCAATGAGGATGGCAGGGAAGGTAAGACATCCTCTCAAGACCCTAAGGATTTTCATCTCCTTTCGAATTCTGTAATGAAAGAAATGATTAGTAATGAAAGATGAAGGCTTAAAGATTCTGCCCTCTTTTCTCTTCTTTCTTTTTTTTTTTTTTAGGCGGTTGTAGATATTAACAAATTTCTTGTTAGAAAATTTATTGATGCTTGGTTTTCTAATGTATGGTTGAATAAATTTTGCATTCAATTAACTTACTGTAGGCTATTGTAGAAAGGATTATTTGTGATTTTTTTGAAGATCCATGTCATGTAGGAAAAGGCCCTAGCTAAACCCTACTGGAACATTGGGGGTTGTGCATTTCATGCCCTTGCATGGTCTCCTTCATCCATTGCTGACGAAATCATTGTCCTCTCAACCCCTAGATGGGTAATTATAAAGAATCTCCCCTCAGAGTTTTGGAAAATTCTTCCCAAAATCCTAGAACCAGTTGGTAAAGTTATTAGGGTGGACGAGACCAAGGTGACATTGCCAAACTTGGAATCTCAGGCCCTTGTTTCCCTAAATCCTGGAGTTGAAATCTATAATAACCTTAAGATTATTGAGGATTCTCGTGTCTTTTCTTGCTCGCTTAAGGTTTTGGGTGGGATTAACAATTGTTTTCTTTGTAGAAGGGAGGGGCATATTAGGAAAAAATGCCCCATAATTGAGAAAAAAGAAGGGAAAGTCGGTGAGGGGAAACCCTAGCTCTAATCCTAATGGTGTCTTTCCTGAGTTGCAGGTGAACATGGAGCTTGGCAACAACTCAGACCCCTCGTAGCCTGTAGAAGATTTAAGTCTTGGCACTAGGCTGGACCTTAAGAATGCTCCTTCCCTTGAGATGGAAGCTGTCAATGGTTACTCAATTACCATTGATGAAAACCCCGGTCCTCATACCCCCTCTAACGAGGCTGTAAATCTCAAATTGGAAATTTCCTTCAGCGCTCTTGCGCAAGAGGATTGTGGCGGCGAGGCTGAGGATTAAACACTCACCACAAGTGAGGTTGTTGAAAACCCTATCTTCTCTTGTCAATCATCCAAGCAAGAAGAAACTAGGGATGTATTGCTCCTCTAGAGGCTAAACGCTCAACAACCTTCCATGAAAAAAATTAGGCAACAAATTGAGGAAAAATTCCTTAATCTAGATAAATACCCTAAAAAAAACTCTATGTTTCACCTCAAGAAAGGCACCAATCTAGGTTTGCCTTCCAATTGGATGTGTAGAACATGAACATGGTTGGGAACACGTGTGTGGGTGGGAGCTCTAGGCACCCCTCATTTGATCTCGTAATTTCTATTGACAATGCCCTTTGTGAGCCCTTCGGACCCCTGACGGTGTTAACCTCTAGAAGCCCAAAATGTGACACTAAGGGTTGCTCTCCTCTCTCCGATTCATCTTCCAAAAGATCAGATGGGGCTATTGTATCCAACCCAAATGGCTCTAGGGTTGAGAAGTTTGTGTTTGCTAGCATCGGATACCCCGTTGCCCCCGACTAGACCCACAGGTCTAACCTTATTCAGGGTTCTACTAATTGTCTTGCCCACCCCCTTGCTTGCTTAAAATCTACTGATATTCACTCTCTAGAACCGAATCTCCCACTAGTGAGGACCCTAAAGGAGAGAAAAAATTCAATCCTAATAAGACTTGTGAGAGTGGGGAGTTTAGTGGAAAGGGGGATAAAAACCCCGACCAAGGTTAGGATATAGAGGATAAAAAAATGAGAATGTCACTCTTGGGTAGTCTGACTATGAACCTAAGCAGAAAGCTAGTCCTAGAAGGCCAAGAAAGAACAAGGTTTTATTAAAAGTGGAAAAACCTCGTCAATTGCAAAGAATAAAAGAAAGAAAACTAGCCTAGTTATTCTATCACCCATGACCAAAAGGGTGGAAATGGAAGAGAAGCTTCCAAAATTCTTCAAACAATTTATGAATGACCAAACTGATACCCCCATGGTCATTGATGATGAACATTAATTGTGTTTCTTGGAACGTCATGGGGCTAGAATCGCTTGACAAGAAGTATATCATCAAGAGGTTTTTGAATTTGGAAAAGGACTTTGTTCTCTTGCAAGAAACCAAAGCTATAGGTTTCACTTTGGAAACTAGCCTAAAATTCATTTGGAATGGGCCCACCTTTTTCACTACCTCACATGAAAGAGGAAGGACAGGTGCTACAATTCTAATATCCAAGCAATGGGATCATCTGGTCATGGATAGTGGCACCTCCCCTTGTAATAGGGTAGTGTGGGTTGCACTAAAGAAAGATGAAATGGTCTTTGGGGTTTGCTCCATATACACCCCTAATGACCATAGATGCAAAGAAAGGCTTTGGAAATGGCTCACCAACCTCTTGGAGGTTCCCTGGATAGGAGGTGGAGATTTCAATATGGTTGAACAACTAGAGGAAAAATGAGGGGAATTGACATGTCCTGGAAAGGAAATGAAAAGCATTTCTGGCACAAAATGAAGCACAAAATCAACCCGGTGGATCCCATGGAAAAGGGAAAGAGTGAATGCAAAGGTGTTTGGCACACTTGGTGTAATGCCCAGAAGGGTGGAAATATACTCTATTGTATGCTTGATAGGATATCTGTAAACAAATATTTTTTTAACTTTTTCCCAAATGAAAATGGCATAAAGGTGTGTGTTTACCTTTACACACTCTTAGATCATCATCCAATCAAGGCCAACCCTATAATTTTCCAAAGCAGACCAAAAGATGTAATGAAAAAATCAACATTCATCCTAAACACCAGTCTGCTCAAGGATAGGGATTTTAGGGAAGCCATTACCTCCCTTAGAGAAATCAAAAAATGGATGTTAAAAGAGGCAATTGCCACAAAAAGATGGAATACCAATTTTAGCAGCTGGAGAAAAACTTTTCAGATGATAGGTAAGAAGAGAGCCCTTGATGCAAGGCGAGTGGAAAATGAGCTTCAAGAGTCCCTTTTTGAAGTCGAGGCAAAGCTACAATAGGTTGCAAGCAATGTATTGCTTGGTGAAGAGCTTTCCAAAGCTAAAGACAACCTAAGGAAAATCCAAGTCCACAAGGTGAATGGGCTAAGAATTAGGGCCAAAATCAATTGGTTAAACTGTGGGGGAAAAGGCTCCAAGTTTTTCTTCGAGTACCCGAAGGAAAAGAATGTGAAAGAACAAATTATTGATTAGAATTGGGATGGAGAAACTGATGATCTCCTCCTAGGATGTGATTTTAAGACAATTCTAGTCCTTCTTCAAGGGCCTCTTCACCTTAGAAGGGGGTGCTGATGACAACCACAAGGAAAAAAATCTAATTAAGAGGCTCATTCCAAAGAAATATTTTGAGGACTCCACCAACTGGAGGAAAGCTTAACCAGAGAAGAAATAGGCAAGACCATTGCATCTATGAATAATGATAAATCCCTAGGCTATGATTGGATTCCTGTGGAGTTCTATAAGTGTTTCTTAGTCTGGGTGAGTGAGGGTCTGTAACAGGTCTATGAGGAAGTCCTAAACACAAGGACATTGGGTAATAATATTAACAAAGGGATAATCAAGCTCCTCCCCAAAAGAGGGGACAAGACCATAGTAAAAAATTGGAGGCCAATAACCCTCTTGAATGTTTCTTACAAGATTTTGGCTAAAGTGCTAGCATTAAGGATGATTAATATCCTTCAAAGGTTTGTTAACAACACCCAAACTAGTTTCATTAGAGGCATATATATCCTAGAGAACCTAATCACAAGTTGGGAAGCTATGTAGTGGGCTAAGGTATCGAACCAAAAATCCACAATGCTTCTTCTAGACTTCGAGAAAGTGTATGATAGGGTGGAATGGAAATTTTTGAGAAACATTCTTCAAGCCTTTGGGTTCCCCACACAATTTTGTAAAATGGTGGACATCCTTTTAATGGACGCTAATGCCCAAGTGGATGTAAATTGACTACTCTTTGAGGAAATCAAGTTGGAGAAGTCAATTCAGAAAGGCTGCCCCTTGACGCCTTCCCTCTTTGTAATAACCTGAGATGCATCTTTTGCCTGCTAAGGGATTGCATAGTTTCTCCCAAGATCAAAGGAATCAAGCCACTGGATGAAAGTGAGTTAATCAATGTGCTGTTTGTAAATGACAAAACACTCTTCTTAGAGATGGAAAAGGAAAACTTGGAGTCCTTAATGTTGAAACTTGGTTTGTTTTTCAAAGCCTTCGAGGAAAGAATATCCAATGCAAAATCTATTGCACTTGGGTGGGATCAAAGGCCATAGGATTGGATCAACAAATTCAACTTTTAATGGGGTGGTCCTTGCCTAGAAGTGAGATATCTTGGTATTCCATTTGCGATTAACCCTAACCTTAAGGAAATATGGAATTGGATAAGAAGCAAAATTGAAAAGAAACTGGAAGGGTGGAACAAACAGTATCTCTCCCTTGCAGGGAGATGTAGAGAAGGGGGATTCACTTCTCACGAGTCTCTTTTTTCTCAAGAGAATCCCACGGAGCGAATTTCCCTAAACTACATAAAGGAACAAAGAGAGATTTTTAGAATTAGAATGAGTAGATCACATAAGTTTTTTGGACAGACTGACAAGATCTTGACCAAAGGATGAAAAAGAAGAACAAGGATGACAACATGGAAACCTGGCATCTCGTACGAACCAGAAACCAAGAATATCATAGAAAACAACAAAGCGACTATTGACAATCTGATTACTAAGAACTTCCAGAATGCAAGAAAGTAATAGACAGTAAAATAAAGTAAAGTTACAAATGATAAGACTAAAGGAGATAAAGAAAGTGCTCACAAAAATCCAAGTAATGAAGCCTCCAACAAGTAAATGTATTCAATACCTTCACACATAAGAATGAGGAAAAAATGTTGGGTTTGTTTAGGGGCTTGTTGTAGTCAAACCCTTGTTTTGGTGTTCCCACCTCCATGGACAACTAGATAGATAGAGAGAAATAATAAGTAGAAATTAAATGAATGCAAGAGTGATAAAAGAAAACCCCGCTCAAGGAGAACTCGTATCACAAAGTAGAGATGCAAGAGATAGGGATGTGAGAAATCCCAAGATGCTCAAAGATACGCGATAAGAAAGATATCACTTGCAAGGCTTAAGGAAGACAAAGAGAGAGAAATAGCTGCAAGAGACAAGAGAGTTGCAAAGAGTGTTGTAAGAACTTAAGAGCTTGAAGCTACTGTAGCAAGCAAGAGAGGAAGAGAGCGTCTACAAGAGACAAAGACCAAGAATAAGGAAAAATGGATTGAATAGATAGCTTTTAAAGAGAGAATAGGAGGGAAAAGAAGCTTCCTGAGGTGTTACAAGGTATACCAAGCCGTTACCACCAAAAAAATTAGTTGACAAGTGGCAAGGCACTTAGAAACAGTTGTTTGAAAGTTGAAATGTCACAAGACGCTAGCGCAGTGCACATACATTTGCACGGTGTGCTAGTGTCTAGGCACATCACGCTACAAAATGACGAGAACGAGAAAAGCACAAGGTTTGACGTAAAGCTAACGCACAAGGGTAGCTGCTGAAAAGGAGTCTTGAGCATCCTAAGAGGAAAAAGGTTGACGCAAAGGCTAAAATGAGCCTACACAAATGCTAAGGGAGTGGACACTAAAGTGAATACAAAAATGTATGTGAAATTGCAAGGGGTGCAATTTTATGACATTGTAGGAGAATACAGGTCTAGCAGAAGATTTTGTCCTCCTACAACATTTACTTTGCCTTAGTTTGGTTTTTCTATAGCTACCAAGTCAATGAAATATAGAAAAAAATATGAAGCTTTCTATGGTCTGATGGAAAGGGGAAAAGGAAAAAGCATGTAGTGAAATGGGAATGGTGCTGTCTGGATAAAATGCATGGTGGGTTGGGTTTGAAAGACTTGAGACTGCAAGGTATTGCACTTGCTGCAAAATGGATTGTGAAAGCCATGGACAAAAACAAACCCTGGAAGGTGTTGGTGAGAAATAATATCCAATTGGCGGTGCCCAAGCAAGCTAAAACCTAGAAAATTCTAACCTTGAGTGAAATTATCATGAGTAAATCCTCGATGTCCCCATATGGGTTGATGGTCTTTAAAAGCATTTGGAAGGCTTGGGAGTTAATCAAGCAAAGTGCTATGTTCAAAGCTAATAACATAACCCTAAGTAATAATGTCAAATGCTAACTCTATAGTTCCATATGGTGGAATGTGCACCACAATGGTAAGCCTCTCACCCTTTTACAAGGTTGCTTAGCCAAGAAATGGAATAAAAAGGTATAAAAACCTTTGGTGACATTTTGTTTGAAGGGAAAATTAGAAGCTGGAATGAATTGGAA
Organism: Sequoia sempervirens; assembly: GCA_007258455.2. Lineage (NCBI taxonomy): Eukaryota > Viridiplantae > Streptophyta > Pinopsida > Cupressales > Cupressaceae > Sequoia > Sequoia sempervirens. The sequence goes on from VDFB02000007.1 coordinate 179,597,350, forward strand.
CCTGAGTTTGATCTCCCAACCTCCAACCCTAGGACCTAATCCACACTCTTAGAAGCCTGCAAGGAAGCTAGGTTTCCCTTAGATGTTGGAAGAGACCTTGAGTTAGCTAATGATATTGTTTGGAAACATGGGGGAGCTATTACTGAGCTTAAAGCTAATTTTTTTTATAAAGAATTGAATTGTGATAATACCATCCTTGAGTATCTAAATAATTGCTGGAATATTTCTTTAAATGATAGAGATTGACATAAAATTTTGACTGATATCTGGTACACTGTTCTTGAGCCAAAAAAGGCTTGCTTCAAGTAGCTGGTTCTTCTACAAAGGATTCCTTTTTAAATCTAACTGTGATGATATTGATATTTGTAATATTTGTAAAATACCTAAATCCGTAAAACACATTCTCTTTGATTGTTTTTGTGCTAAGGAAATATGAAAACTATTTTGTTGCAATCTTAAAATATGGGATAATGAAGATAGACATGTTTGGAAAGATGTTTTAATGTTGATAGAAAAATGAATAAAGATTGTAAAGAATTTTGGATTTGTCTCTCTACTAAAATAATGTGGCACAATTGGAAAGAAAGGAATGATAAAGTTGTTGCAAGAATGGAAAGAATGAAGTTGTTTTCATTGATGTCAATTGGTTATCTACTGATTTCTATTGTCATTAGTGTCATGGATACAAGTTATTGGCTGTATATGTCGAGGATATTGAGAAAAATGTATTGAAGGATGATTGCAGGTGTTCAATGGTTGCTCCAGGTTTTGCTTTGGGTTTTGCTCCTATGTTTGTGTGGTTCAGATATGTTGATCATGGTTGTTAGAATCTGCTATATCCATATTTTTGGCTGTTGATTCATTGTATAGTGCGAGTTATGTTCACTAGTTGTGAAATGTGGTTTTTTGTGTTTCTGGTTGAGGTCTGGGAGAAATATTGTTGGTCTAGATTTCTCTTTGTTAAAGTCTTATGACTTGCGGTTCTAGAGTTGAGTTGTTTAGATTGTATTGAAGATAATTTTAGTATCTGGAAGGTTTGTGCTTAATTGTTCTATGTGTTTTACATTGGTTTGGCCAACCTTGTTTTAAACACTACCTTCGAAGTTGATGAGGCGTGTTGGATCTATTTGGATCCTTATGAAGCGTGTGTTTGGGTCACCCTCATTCTAATTGCACCCTAGGATGTTTTGGCGTTGACCTAATTTGAATTTGAACTTGGATGGATGACTTTGGATATGTTTCAAAGTTGAAGATGGTATAAATATAGGATGAGTTAGTGGTGAAATATAGCATAGAAAGAGGAAAGAGAGATAAGTGTAAAGAAATAGAGTAGATAGATGCGAATCAGTGAGTGTGTGTGATGCGAGTATGGAAGATTAGTGCGAAGCCTAAATGCTGAGTTTCTGGATGTAGTGAGCAGAAGGTGTACTCTATCATTCATGCATTTTTGCAAGTGATTAAGCAAATTGTGGTGGATTTCTATGTTGCATTGAGATTGTCTTCTCTCTGTAAAATATCTCTTCTATCTTCTTTGTATCTCTGTGGCAGTGAGCCCTCCGGGTTGTTAGCCCTGTTGGATAGTGGGTCCTTGTTTTGGCAGTGGGCCTTATTTCTTAGGCAGTGAGCCTCTTGGAATCGGTTTTGAGATTCTCTATAGTGTGAGTTAATCCTCATCGTGTTTTTTCCCTTATTGGGTTTTCCACATAAATCTGGTGTTATTGTGTTTGTGTGATGGATATCAATTTCTACACTTGTATTTAATGTTTAATCATTTAAGTAGTGTTAAGAATTAGTTCCGATGAAGGAATTAAGGTTTAAATCTATGACAACTGATTCACTCCCCTCTCAGTTGTCTTGTCCAAAAAAATTAAAAGGTTGTAGGAGGTCCCTTACTGATTCATACAAAAGACTCACCTTTCTCACTATTTCCTTGTAGGTATCATTGCACATAGAGGTTTCTTTGCCAAAATTTGTGAATTTGATTAGAGATGGTTCAGTGAGGGTCAAAAAAGAAGAAATTAGATGCGTCCATGCTTTTCAACTAAATTGAGCAGAGCAAGAGGTCTTCTTAAGGGCCATAAACGAGTTTCAAAGGGACTTCAATGTAACTGTGGAGGCACAGGGGCCCACATCTTGCTAGGCAACAACATAGTGATGCCCAATCCATGATTGGGGAAGCCATACCTAGTAGTGTGTAGGTAGAAGATGATAATGGTAGGGAAGAGAAAGAAACTACCAAAATGGTTGCAAAGTAACACTGAACAATATCTCCTTTTTTTGACAACTATAAGCAAGTATAACCTGATCTTAGCGTATATAATACTGTAAAAAAATGATGTAAAAATGAACTATAAATTTTGTAAAGGAAAGCAATGGAGTCAACAAGAGTATACCAGCTGAAACGGTTAATATGTTTTATTTTTTTGTATAAACCAAGAACAATTGCAATATACCAAGCATGACATGATGTAACAGTTTAATGACTTATTATTAATATAAAAAAATATTTGTTTGTTTTAGTCAATGATATTTTACTGATTTATTCCATGATATATTATTGATTTTGGCATTGATTTTATTGTTCTCTTCCTCATCTCGATGATGTATCATTGAATGTGTTTTGAAATTTTGATACAAAAAACTTACATAGTTTAATCCAAAGAATACTAGCTAAGCAAGGTAAATAAAATAAAATAGATATTTTTTATTTACATAATTTTTTGAAACATAATTCAACTTCTTTCATAGTTTTACTCAAATCTAATAATGCTATTGTTGTAGTTATCTTAATTCCAACATTCTTTTCTTGGTTAAGAGTGTCATTTGGTGGTTTAATGCGACCAATATTTTTATCTATACATTTTAAAGGAAGGTGAGGACATCAATCATCTACACTATGTTTATAGAGGAGTCTAGTTGCATGCCAAAGATTGTTCACATGTGTTACTTAAAAACTCTTAAATTTTACAAGAATGATTGTTGAAATTATAACCCTAAACAAATATTGAATCATAAATCATGTTCAATTCCTCTCCTTAATAAAGGATTAAATGCCAAAATGGGTGAAATAATAATGATACATATCCTCTACAGTAAAATTTAGTTGCCTTTGTCTATTTTTATTTTTTATTTTTGAGAGAAACAAATAATAAATCATTTAAACCCGAAATAATGGAAAACAGGGGGGTTTTTTGAAAGGGGAGGTTTATCAAATATGATGTGATGTGAGACCTATTTTCCTTTATTTCATTAGGAAATGAGATCCCCACAAAGAATTTACTAACAACCCTTAGGTGGATCAAGTCCAAGTGAGAATATTCAGATTTCCTTATGACTGAAGGACGAGGGTCAAGGTCAAACAACGCTTTGGGGAGAAAAACTAAAAAATAGAAAATCAACTCCAAAATGCAATCTAAGACTTGAAACTTGAAGATTAAGCTCAATATTTGCAGAACTAGAAAATAGAATGCATATATGAGAAGGGTAGAAACATGTGTACCAGTCACCAAAAGTACTTTTTGGAAGTTGATATGAGACTCATTCACCCATGGGCGAATGGGTCCAAGTACAAATGTTTCAACAATCTTTGGAAGCCTTGGACATAGATCTATAGCTTCTTATTTGTCCAGGTTTTAGTGTTGAAAAGTTGGAAATCTAATATGTAGGTTAGATTCCATGTTTTGATGACAACTTTGACAACTTTGTAAATTTTTCACTTCAAAAGGTCTTCAAGTCTTCTTCAACCTAAATCTATAATCACACACACAAGAGAGAAAAATATTTATTTTTGGGTGAAAGGGGGTTTTCCTTGGTCAAACCCCGTTTTGGTAATCAATCTTGAATTGAAATAATGAAGTGAAAGAGGGAATGAAGAATGAACAAAGCTATGTTACCACTCAACAAACCCTTGAATGAAACCTTGATAATGGAGATCTTAGGAGGTCTACAACTTGCATGAGATGGATGAATTGGATGTGGATCTTGACATTTGAATAATTCTTTGAATGCTTGAATTTGATCTTGAAATCTACATCACAATGTTAGCTCCAAAAACATGCATGATGCAAGAAGACTTTGACATGATGGATTAGATCTTGACTGTTGCAATAAATATTTGATATGTATGCTCTTGAATACTCTTGATCATCAAATTTGCTGTACTTTTACTCACTTCAAAATTCTAGGCTACTTCTCTTGAAATTCTAGGTGAAACTTAGTGAAATAACCTTGTATATATAGGTATGTATCCTTAATTTCCCGAAATTCAAATATCACAAGCCAACATTGAATTATGGATTTGAAGATGTTAAAATACCACCAAAAACATAATTTAAATTTAGGTCCAAAGGTCTAGGGAGGACCTAGTCACCCATGGCGAATGGGTTCTAGGTCCCTATACTTGGAACACACATTGCTTAATGTAGTGTTATGTTTAGGAATTAAATATTGTTGGGTTTCCCCTTCAGAAAATGTAATTAATTAGGCTTGCAAATGAATAAAAGGGATAATTAAGGCATAATTAGGCTCAATTTAATTAAGAGGGCCCAAATAAGTGTGTAAATGTAAAGGGGTACATTTAGCAACACTAAATTAAGGCATTATTAAGTCCATTTAAATTAGGAGGGCCCAAAAAAGTGAGAAAATGTAAAGGGTTAAATTTTTCTACACTGCAAAACCCAAAACCAAATGTTTATTTTCTATTTTTTTGTTATGACCACCTCCATTGAACATTTTTCAATGTGTCAAATGAGATAAAAATGACTTTTTAAAGACAGACACAAATCTTATTTCTAATTTATTATTATTTTTTCTATTAGACTGATTAATAAATTAGCATCAAATTCAATAATTTTAATGGTTAATAATTAAAAAAATGTATCAATAAAATTCACACACATTTTAGAAATCATAGTAATTGTAGTCAACACACAATTTTTTTTTTTCAATAGAAGCAATGTAGTTTTAATTTAATTATAAAATTACTATTCATTATAATAATCTAGAAACAAACATACATTGGAGGTGAGAAGAAAAGGATATGTAATTTTTTAAAATGAATTAAACAAATTTTGGTACACCTTAATTCCAATATTTTATTTACAAGAAATTGATGCTATAGGTACTTTTGGTGGTCTCTTCATATGGAAGTTTTATATTTCTTCCCTTAAATTATATTTTTGTTATTTAACTTAGTTTAAATGTCATTTATTCTATTTTATATCAATTATATCATTTTATTATTCTTTTACCTTACAAAATTATAATTCTTGTGTTGTCATTTATGAAGTGTATTGTCACTTTTGTTGAGAACAAGGTGGAACCAATCTGTAATATTAACATATGTATGTGTATTCAAATTTGAAAATAAGATTACCAAATCTGATTATATGTAGTTGCACATCCATTATAATAGAAAAATCAACCAACAAATATGACACCTGATTTACATGGATAAACCCTTATAGGAAAACACTCCACATGAGAAAAGAGGGAAAGCATATTATTTATCTTCACAATAGAGATACACCAAAATAAACTTCCTTGTTGATCTCGTACAACCTAGATGTTTCCATACACTTGCAAATAACACGAGATGAAACTACCATCTCAAGGTTCCATTTTATAGAACTTGTGGGAGGTAAAACCATAGTGGTAAAACAAAGCAAGAGGTGCCAAAACAACTTACAAAATACCAAGTTCCTTCCTTGGAAAACCAAGATTCATGATAAAAAAATAATTTAAGTGCACTAGGCTTCAACATGGGTGCCTAACCCATAGCCTCATCAACTTTTGGCATTTAGGATGCTCTGGTATCTATTCAACCTCTAGATGGAGAACCGATGGACACTTGTTTCCCTCCAAAATTGGTGCCCCACTCAAGACCCTTCAAATTCCCAATGTGAATGCCTAGGAGAAATAATTTTTTTCTCTAGTGACAACTAACCATCACCAAAATTAAATTTCCTCTTGAAAATATAATACAATATGCCAATATTAAATGCATTTCTCTTATGTCCCCTAGGACACTTTCCAAGAAAAATGAAGACATAAAAATGACATAGGTTTACAAGGTAAATGCCACCTAACCTAACATTATCTCACTTGAAATTATACATTGCAATTAAATCCAAGAGATACAAATAATAAATATAGTGATCAAGGTCCATGGCCTTCCTGCACCAAGATAACTTATCCATGGCCACTAGCTTCATGAGAGAATCTGCAACATTATCTTCAAGTATAGTGATCAAGGCCTGTGGCCTTCCAGAAACAAGAGAAGTTATCCATGACCGCTAGCTTTAAAAGAATACAATTATTAATACTTTACCTAATCTTAATTCTTCAAGTAATCATGAAACTCATGTTTTCCCCCTCCTAATATCTCTCCTACTTGTGAGGATATCTTTGCACAAGAGGATGCAATCATTGATACCTTTCCTAATCTTCATTCTTCAAGTAATCATGAAACTCATGTTTTTCCCTCTCTCAATATCTTCCCTACTTGTGAGAATATCTTGGCACAAGAGGATGCAACCAGAGATACCCCATTGATAGAATATTATCATTAAATAGTCAACTCAATTTAAATTGTGTTGGGAAAATGTGTATCAACTTTGCAATTACATAAGGTATTGTTGCTTTGAGTAGTTCATCATTAGGTCTCAGATATGATGATCAATATTTTGATGGATTGAATTTTCCTAGAAGGAAACACTATTTTATGAGGGTGTTGTATTATGACTGTATTGTGATGTATTCTAAGAATTTGATAGCAATCATGTTGCCTCTGGATCTCTGGTTGGTGGTACTCCTATGAGAATCTTGCTCTATAAGTATATTGTAATCTTCATGATTTCTGAATAATATATTGGGTGGCTTTTAGAGTGTGGGGTTTTGCTCCTGAAAGGGTTTTCCCCACGTAAATCATTGTGTTGTGGTATGCATGATAGTTATGTTTATTTCTGTTTAAGTTTTTGTAACTGTTGAAAAGATCTATATTTTTGGATTATCCTCCTCTCAAGATTAGTGTATGAATTTGTTCCGCTACCGTAGCTTCCTTACAAGTGGTATCAGAGCATGATCACCTTTGGTTTTAGTTGTGGGTTGTTGGGTTTTTTGAACTAATCTAGATTTGAGTGGGAGCTTGTGCAAAAGATACTTTGTGATCTTGTTGCAGGAATTTTTAGTTGGAAAGTTCATCAGGGAGAATAAAGGTAGATAAATTTTTTGGAAATAATTTTGAAATGTGGAAGCTGAAGATGGAGGATTTGTTGACAGATCAAGATCTGTGGGATGCTGTTGATGATAATGTTTCAAGGTTTGTAGATGCTACTTTCGCTACTCAATATGATGTTATGGATCAAAGACAAGGGTCTAATAATACTGTGCTTGGAAAAATCTGTTCTAATCAATGTCCATGAAGAGATCTCTACACAAAAAAAATGGAAGAAACTTGGTGAGATGTATCAAGCCAAATATTTCGTGAACAAGATTTTCTTGAGGAAGAAATTGTATTCCTTGAGAATGGAAGAGTGGAAAAATTATAGACCACCTAGAATCATTCAATATGTTGGTGGATCAATTGGCATCAATTGGTGTCAAAATGGATGAGGAGGAGAAATGTCAGATCTTGCTTTGTTCTTTTCCTGATTTGTGGGATTCTCTTGTTATGGCTATTGGGAGTAATTCTATTATATTGAAGATTGAAGAGGTCATGGGTTCTTTTCTTTCTAAAGAGATGAGGAGGAAGGTATCCATCAGTGCCAAGGAGGCCCTAAATGTTTGTGGAAGACCTAAGGAAAAAGGAAAGAAGAATGAGAAGTGTGATAAATTCAAGTCAAAGGGGAGATCCAAATCTCCTAGAAATTCCAAAGTTATTTGTTGGAATTGTGGTAGGAATGGACACATTTGTAAGGACTATAAAGAAGAAAAGAAGAATAAAAAGAAGAAATTTGATTTTGATTCTAAGTCAGAGAAGGAAGATGGTGTTGCATTCATTGCAGTGTTGGAAACTCATGTAGGTAATGATGCATGGTTAATTGAATTAGGTGCATCTCTCCATATGACCTTTAATAGAGATTGGTTTTATGAATATGAATAATTTGATGGAGGTAAGGTGCACTGGAGTGATGATTCTTATTTAAATATTGTTGGCCATGGTAAAGTTAGAATTAGGTTTCCTTATGGTATAATAAAAGGGATTAATGGTGTGTTGCATATTCTTGGATTAGTGGGAAATTTGTTATCTATGAGAAAACTAATAGATGCAGGTGTGTAGGTAGTATTTTATGATGTAGGATGCAAGATGGTTAGAGGTGTTGTGGTGATTATTAGAGGTGCCATATATGACACATTATATTAGCTCGATGCATGCATTGTTGAGTGCAATAGTAATTTTGTGAAAAGAAAGTCTATAGAAGAGGTGAGGGTTTCATCTTCAACAAATGTTCATGGCTTCTAGGTACCCAAGGGTGCTCTTTCTTCTGAATCAAAGTTACTTGCAAAAAAAAACTAGGTACCCAAGGGTGCTCTTTCTTCTGAATCAAAGTTACCTGCAAATAAAACTATGTTATGGCACTAGAGACTTGGCCACATTGGAGAACAGGGTCTAAGGACCTTGAAAGTTAAAAAAACTTGTTGAAGGGTACATCTGATTGTAATCTTGAACTTAATTTTTGTGAGCATTGCATTTATGGAAAACAAAACCACATACAATTTTACTCGAGTTCTCATAAATTTTGTGGTGTATTGGATCTTATTTACTCCAATGTGTTTGGTCCTATAGATTTTCCTTCAATTGGTAAATCCACATATTATGTTTCATTTATTGATGATCATAGTAGAAGGAAATGGGTGTATTTTATGAAGAGTAAATCTAAAGTTTTTAGTTGATTTAAATAATTTAAAGCAATGGTTGTGTAGCAGATTGGAAAGAAAATAAAATGTTTGAGGACTGATAATGGCGGTGAATTTTTCTTTAATGATTTTGATAGATTCTGTAAAGATTGTGGTATTCATAGACAAAAGAAAACTCCACATTCTCCACAATAGAATGGAGTTGTAGAAAGAATGAACAGGACATTGATGGAGAAGGCTGGGTGTATGTTGAGTGGTGTTGGTCTAGAACAACGGTTTTGGGCTGAAGCTGTTACCACTACCTGTTACTTGATTAACAAGTCTCCTACATAAACTCTTTTTGATAATATGCCTATAGAGGCATGGCCTGGTCACAAGCCTTAATTAAGACATCTTAAAGTTTTTAGTTGCAAGCCATATGTACATGTGCCAAAGGAGAAGTGAAAAAAGTTGGAGAACAAGGATGGGAAGTGTATCTTCATCAGATATAGTTATGGTGTGAAAGGATACAAGATTTGGGATCTTGTTGCATGGAAGGTAATATATAGTAGAAGTGTTATTTTTAGAGAAACTAAGCCTTCTTCTATTACATTACAGTGAGAACAAAGTAAATAGGAAGATGTGATTCAATTTGCTTCTACACTTGAAAAGTTGAATCGCGGTCCATAGATAGACAAGAAGTTGAGGAGAGCTCATCTAGCTCTGAATCTTCAGAAGAGGAGGAAGAACCTCCAACTCAACTTGTTTTTAGGTCTAAAAGGAATAGAAAACCACCTAAATGGTATTCAATTGATGATTGGAGATGCATTTTTTATTTGAATGCTAATATGGATGAAACCAAATTGGTAGAAGAGGCATTAGGTATGAATGATGTTGAATTCAGAAAGATTGGTATGGATGAAGAAATGTCAGCTTTGAAAAAGAATGATACATGTGATCTTGGACCATTGCTTTAAGGAAGAAAACTTGTTGGTTGCAAATGGGTGTTCAAGATTTTTTTTGGTTCAGATGGAGGTATTGAGAAGTACAAAGCAAGGTTGGTTGCAAAAGGCCACTCTCAAGTTGAGGGTGTTGATTATGGTGAGATATTTTCTCTTGTTGCAAAAATGATATCCATTAGATTTTTTTTTTCTATTGCTATTGTTTATGATTTAGAGGTTGATAAAATGGATGTGAAAACTAATTTCCTTCATGGTGACTTGGAGGAGGATATTTATATGACACAACCAGAGCACTACATGGTGAAATGTAAATGTAAATGGTTTGCAAATTGAAGAAATCTTTGTATGGCCTAAAATAGAGTACTAGGATGTGGTACTAGAAGTTTGATGCATATGTGTTGAGTTTGGGATTTGAACGTTCTAAATCAGATCATTGTGTTTATTATAAAAATGATGGTGATCATTTCCTATTTATTGCATTATATGTTGGTGATATATTATTTATTGGTAAAGGGAAAGGTATGATTTTAGAACTAAAATATCAACTTACTACTAAATTTGAAATGAAAGACCTTGGTGCAGATATACACATTATTGGGATGAAAATTAAAATAGATAGAGTGAACAAAAAGCTATGGATTGTCCAAAGTAAGTATGTCAATTCAATTTTACAGAGGTTTGATATGCAGGATTGTAGACCATTGTGTATTCATGCTTCAGTTGGAACAAATTTATCTATTCTAGATTGTCCAACATCCCCATCAAAGATGGAAGACATGAGTAGAGTGCCTTACCAGAGTGCAGTTGGAACTTTGATGTATGCTATGGTTTGTAGTAGACTAGGCATTACCTAAGCAATGGAATTTCTTTCTAGATATATGTCTAATCCTAGTAGAGTTCATTGGAATGCACTAAAAGTCTTCAAATATTTGCATGGTACCTCAGAATATTCCTTGTTTTTATCATAGTAATATGAAATAAGATGGGATTTCCCTTGATATTCATGGTTATGTGGATTCAGACTGGGTAGGTGATGTTGATAGCAAACAATCCACTAGTGCTTATGTGTTTACTTTATTTGGTGGTGCAATTAGCTGGATGAGTAAGCGACAACTGTGGTTGCTTTGTCCACTACTAAAGCTGAGTATATGGCAGCTACTCATTCTTGTAAAGAAGCCATTTGGCTTAAAAAACTATGTTCAAATATTGGAATAAAATAAGGTGCAAAGAAAATTTATTGTGACAGTCGGAGTGCAATATGTCTAGTTAAGAACTCGACATTTCATGCTAGGACCAAGCACATTGATGTACAATATCATTTTGTTAGAGATATGGTCGAAGATGGAAAGGTGAAGCTGGTTAAGGTAGAGACTTTGATGAATGTTGCTGATTCTTCAACTAAGCTTGTGAGCACAAAGAATTTTAGATGGTGTTCAGAGACTATGGGCCTTTCAACCCCTAGCAATTAAGAGATGATGTTTATACACCCTGTTGTTGCTCTTGTAAGGTTTTCAACAAGTGGGAGATTTTTTAGGAAAATGTGTCTCAACCTTGTAATTACATAAGGCACTATTGGTGGCAAGTATATTTTATTATTGCAAATTTGAACCGTTCATCATTAGGTCTCAGATCTGATAGTTGATATCTTTTTGGCTTGAATTGCTCTAGAAGGAAACCCTATTTTATGAGGGTATTGTATTACAACTATGTATTGTGATGTATTCTGAGAGTTTGATAGTGGTCTTGTTACATCTAAATCTTTGGTTGGTGATGGTCCTTTGAGAAGCTTGCTCTGTAAGTATATTGTAATTTTTGTGATTTTTGAATAATATTGGTTGGCTTTTGGAGTGTGGGATTTTCTCTTGAAAGGGTTTTCCCCATGCAAACCACTATGTTGTGGTATGCATGATGTACTTATGTTTATTTCTATTTAAGTTTCTATAACTATTGAAAGGATCTATAAAGTTTTGCATTATCCTCCTCTCAAGATTAGTGTAGGAAGTTGTTCCGCTACCTTAGCTTCCTTACAAATTGTAGAACCATAATTGATCATCTATCCTCCTCATGTTCTTAAACATCAAACTACACCTGATATCATTATTGGACCCACTTCAAATGAATATAAACCTCTTGTTCACATCCTAAAATTTTCAAAACTACTCACTTAAAATAATGATACACACCCAAATGGGTCGCAACAACCACATTATCATGTAGTTGCTCACACATATAACACTTGAAGTAATAAACTGTTGAACATAGGTTATCATTGATGTCAAAGGTTCTCAATAATTTCATTGATGTCAAAAGTTTAATTTGATCTATGTTGGTAATTTTACTGTCAAGATGTAAAATCAAGAAATATATATTATTAGTTGCTAAGGTGTGGTTGTTTATCTTATGTATGCTTGCAATATCATGATTGCATCTATTCATTGTGATTGTGGTGATTCAAAATTTTATACTGGAATGTTTCAGTTGTATTCATAGGGTAGAGAGATTTCTCTAGCAATACAATTATGATCAACATTTTTTTTAGAAGTGTAGTTTTGTTCTGTGATTTGGAAGGAGAGTATGTTTACACATGTTTTATCATATTCCCGAGTTTTCGAAGGATATGTTCAATATGAAAAAAGATTAAAGTGACATAAGGTTCTTTATGTTCATTTTCCAACCAGTTGGAGTTCAAGGCATGTGTGGTAATGGCTAGTAGCATGCAAAATTCAAATCTTGCGTGTGGTGTTAAGATATGACTTGGCTAAGGTTTCTATCATAGCAATCAATATCATGTATTTTGGTGGCAACAAAATTTTATTTTGGACCAATTTGTTACATGTTTCATGTAATTTTACCTTAGGACCACCTTATGTCATCCTAGCTATTTGTAGATCCTTGACCGACATAGAAGATGTGTTAATGTAATGTCATGTATATATTTCTCTATTGTGTGAATGCATGTAGTAAGATGCAAATGAGAATTACACCTATGTTAAAAAGAGTTGGTCGCTAGTGAAAATTAAAGAGAAGGTGGTGAAGATAAAAGGGATATTTACATTTCAGTGCGTGCACTTGTATCAAAAGGTCATATGCAATGAGGAAGAGTGTCAGCTATGACTCTAGCATGTGTATGTGTTACATTGAAGATTTGCAAGATTTATCATTGTAATATGGTAGAATTGGTGTTCTACCTATTGTACTACTTCAATTGGGGATTGGTGTCTCTAGTAGGTTGGTTCCTACAAGCACAAGAGGAGATTGGTGTCTCCAGTAGGTTGGTGCCTACTTAAGTGTGTAAAATTCACTTGTATATTTCTACATTGTGAGGTTGGACTTGGATAGTATATCCAAGTAGCTATTCTCACCATGGTTTTTCCCATCTCGGCTTTCCATGTATGTCTTATGTTCTCTTGTGTGCTTTATGACTTTATGTTTATTTTCTTATGTGGGGTTAGCTATGAAGAATCATATACTTTGATAACTGTAGAAAAAGTTAAGAATTTTGAATTGATTAGATCTATTGATTCACCCACCCTCTCAATAGATTGTGTGCCATTTAATTGGTATCAGAGCTAGATTCCTTTGAAGAAGCATAATAACAAAAGGTAATTTTGAGATGGCACACTCAGTCAGTTAGGAAGGATTCTTTGGAAATAAAGTAATATTTGATGGATCCAATTTTTCTTTTTAGAAATTTATGAAGGATTCCTATTTAATGGATTTAGGAATGGACATCTGGATGTTAGTAGTAGAGGGATATGAGATTTCTGAAAAACCTCATAGGGATCAAATCAGAAAGAGGGCTTGTGAACTCAATGCTAAGGTAAGGAGTGCTATTTTATGTGGATTGACTAATTCTAAATTTGTGAAAGTGATGCAGTGCAAAAAATCAAAATAAATATGGGATAAATTACAACCATCTTTGAAGGTGATGAAAAAGTCAAGGAGGAAAAACTGCAAACTCATAGAGCTTAGTTTGAAAGTTTGAAGATGAGAGAAGATGAGAATATTTCTACATTCCTACTCTGGTTTGATGAAGTTGTCAACTTTATCTAAGGCCTTGGTGAGAATTTGAAGGAAAATAATGTTATCAAAAAGGTACTTAGATCTCTCCCTCGAAGGTTTGATTCTAAAGTCTCTACTATTGAAGAAGCTAAGGATTTGAATGCTTTGAAGTTTACTAAACTACATGAAATTCTAATTGCTTTTGAGATGATATTTGAAAGTGAAGAATGTATAAGGAAAGAGGCTACTTTTAGAGTATTTAATAAGTAGGTTGATCAAGATTCTAATATCAGATCAGATCCAAAAGAAGCAAGTTTTTTTAGGAAGCTACAAAGAGGTTCTGGTAAGTACAAAGGCAAGTTAAATTTTAAGTGTTTTAATTATGGTGAAGTAGGAAATTTTATGGCTAATTGTCCCCATAAGAATTATAAAAATACTGAGCAAAAGAATGGAAATAAATCATTTCAGAGAAGGTATAAAGGTAAGAGGAAACATAAGAGTTTATACACTAATGGGGAACAAAACTACTCTACTGAAGAAGAAAATGAAGATATCTTAGAAGATGAAAAAGAAAAAATAGTATTCATGGCTTTTGAGACTACTGAAGGAGATGCAAAAATGGATTCCAGAAACAATGATGATGAAGTAGATCTTGTGGGAGAATTTCTATGTGTTGGAAAATAAATAAAAAAGCTGAAGAATATAATTGTAGAAGTGAAGGCTAAAGAAAAAGTATCTCAGGATTTGAAGAAAGTAGAAAAGATGATTGTTGATATGAAGAAATACACAAAAGTAGCAAAAAGGATTGAAAAAGTTCTGACCAAAAAATTGCTATCAAGAGATAAGGATTGTGAGAAGTTGGAAGCAAAAATTATAGCAATAAGAAAAGAGCTTGAGAAAGTGAATTATTAGTTGTAGATGAAGTTTAGAAAGAATACTGAAACTCTAGATCAGATATTGGGAGCTCAGAGAGCTCCACATGTCAAAACTGAAATTGGTTTTGATGGTTAGAAGAATAAGGTGATATAACAGTCTGTGAAGGCTACTAAGGTAAATTTGGAAGTGACTGGCTCTAGAAGTTCAAATTCTGAAAGAATCATGGCAAGTGATGAAATAATAACACATAATGATGGCTTTATTCAAGTACAAAAAAAAATAAGAAGATCCAAAAGACATGGATAAAACATCAGGTTCAATTATCCTTTCTTTGGTTATTGTTTTAATTGCAATTTTTTTTCATAAGGACGTGGATTGTAGAAAAGCTCCAATAAGAAGAAATAACTTTGTCAACAATAATGCATTTGCACCTCTATACAATTTTAATATCATTTGATATAAATGCAACAATTTTAGACCATTGCAAGGAATTGCAGAAGCAATTTTGTGAGTCCTCCTCTATCAAAATGTAGGAGTCAAGGATATGAGAAAGTCTAGAAGAAGGTTTTGAAAGAAAAGAAGTCTGAAAAATCAATGATTGCTCAAACTACACTACATGCTCAAAAAGAGAAGAATCTATGTATCATAGACAACAATTGCTCAAGCCACATGAATGGAGATAAAAGTAAGTTCATGAATTTCAAGAAATTTGAGGGAGGTTATGTGACCCTTGAAAATAATTTAATTGCCAAAATTTCTGGTAAGGGTACTTTAAGTCTTGATGGTGGTAGGAAAAAGAAACATAACGTGTTGTATGTTGGAGGACTAAAACATAATCTCTTAAATGTGATTCAAATGTGTGATAAATGTTATAATCTATCTTTTAGCGTTGAAGGTTGTGAAATCAGGAAATCAAGCACCAAATAACTTATTGTTGAAGGAAGTAGGACAAATTGTGACATTTAACATCTTAGTGAGTTGAATGGACAAAGTTGTCTCACTATGTAGAGAGAGGAAAGCTGGATTTGGCACAAAAGGTTGGGATATATGAACTTTGATGACATTGTAAAGATTAGCTTAGGAGGAATGGTCCAAGATATGCCAAATATTAAGAAGACTCAATTTACCATTGCAATCCATGTCATGAAGGAAAGTAGACAAGCAAAAAATTTCTTTCCAAGAAGTATTCTACATCAAAACCATTGGATTTGGTTCATACAAATTTGTGCGGACCTATGAGGAGAAATATACAAAGAGACATGTCTTTCATGATGCTCATTGATGATTACACTAGTATGACTTGAATTACATTTTTGAAAGAGAATTTTGAAGAATTTGAAAAGTTTAAGGTATTCAAAGTACTAGTAGAGAATGAAACTGGAAGAAAAATCAAGGTTTTGAGATCAGACAGAGGTGGAGAATTCGCTTTTGACAAGTATAAAAAATTCTATGAAGAGAATGGGATCTAGAGGCAATTTTCTACTCCTAGAACTCCACAACAAAATGGAGTTGTTGAGAGGAAGAACCAAACTATACAGGAGATGGAAAGAATAATGTTATGTCAAGAAAATCTACTAGATTTGTATTGGAGAGAAGCAAATCAAACTATTGTATATATTCTAACAAAGTTTAGATCATACACAAAACTGATAAGACACCATATGAGCTATGGAGAGAAAGACCAACTTCAGTCAAACATCTCATAATATTTGGAAGCAAGTGCTACATCAAAAGAGATGAAGAAAATTTGGGTAATTTTGATTCTAGATCTAATAAAGGTATTTTTCTTGGCTATTCTTTAAGAAGTAAAGCATACAAATGTTATAACAAAAGATTGAAGAGGATTACAAAAAGTGAAAATGTGAGAGTTGATAAAACTATTTAGTCTACTGGTATTCTAGAAGTAGAAGATGTTGAAGAACCAATTCACAACACTATTGAAGAATTAGAAGTTACAAAAACTCCAACAAATTATGTTTAGAAGAATCACTCTAAAGACCAGATCATGGGAGATAAAGACAATGGGTTTCAAACCTAGAAGGGATTTGAGAAAGAAAATGATCAAGTACACTTTTATTTACTATCAAAGATAGAGCCTAAGTCATATAAAGAAGCAAACAAGGAGAAAGGTTGGATAGAATCTAAGGAGGAAGAGCTAAATTAGATCAACAAGAATGAAACTTGGGAACTTGTCCCAAGACCTAAAGGAAAAAAATATGTGATTGGAATCAAGTGGGTTTTCAAAAATAAGCTAAATGAATAAGGTGAAGTGATCCAAAACAAGGCAATACTTGTGTGTAAAGGGTATGCTCAGGTTGAAGACATAGATTTTGAAGAGACATTTTCTCCAATAGAAAGACTGAAAGAAATTAGGATGTTCGTAGCTCTTTCAACATTCAAGAACTTCAATGTATACCAAATGGATGTGAAGTCAACATTTTTGAATGGACATCTAGAAGAAGAAGTATGCATTGAACAACCAGAAGGGTTTCAATGTTCTAACAATCTAGATTATGTTTATAGATTGAAGAAGGCTTTGTATGGAATCAAACAAGCTCCTAGAGCTTGGTATTCAAGGTTGGATGGATACTTGTTGCAGCAAGGATTTTGGAGAGGAAGTGCATATAGTAATTTGTACATAAAATAGAAGGTAATCACTTGTTGATAGTTGTGGTCTCTGTAGATGATATCATTTTTGTGGAAATAGTGATGGAATTTGCAAGGAATTTTAGAAGGAAATATAGAATTAGTTTGAAATGTCAATGTTAGGAGAATTATCTTTCTTTCTTGGGTTACAAATTGCACAATCAGACAAGCATTTTTATTTCTCAAAAAAAGTACATAAAGGAGATGCTACGTAGGTTCAAGATGAAAGATTTCAAATCAGTAGGAATGCCTATGGTTATAGGATGCAAATTGAGCAAAGATGATGAATATTATTCGACAGGTCAAAACTTGTACAAATCTATGATTGATAGCTTGCTATATGTGACAACATATAGACCAGACATAATGCAGGTAGTTGGAATGGTTTCCAGATTTTAGGTAGCACCTAAAGAAACTCATGTTAAATTAGTGAAGAGAATATTCATATATTTGAAGGCTACTATGGATTTTGGACTATGGTATCTAAAGAGTGAAAATTTCACTCTGACTGCATCCATAGATGTAGATTGAGTAGGATGCATTGATGACTGAAAGAGCACTAGTGGTGGAACATTCTTTCTTGGTGAAAGTTTGGTGTCTTAATTGAGCAAGAAATAAGACTCAATTTCTTTATCTACAATAGAAGCAGAATACATTGTTACAACATCATGTTGCACTTAGGTATTGTGGATGAAGAAAAATTTGAAAGAAATGAAGATTGAGTTTGAGGAACCTATCTCTATTCTTTATGATAACACCAGTGCCATAAACATCTCAAAGAACCTAGTAATGCATTCAAGGAAAAAAAATGAATCAAGTATCATTTTTTGAGGGAGAAGGTTGTAAAAAAGGAGGTGAAGTTGGGGTATGTTGAGACAAAGGAGCAAGTAACAGATATATTTACAAAACCACTTCCTAAGGAGACATTTGAGTTTCTTTGACAAAAGCTGGGAGTTGTTGCTCCCTCCTCTTGAATCAAGAGGAAGAATAGGTTAAGGGGGAACTTGATCTCCCTGCCACAAGAAGGCTTGGTGGTCTTGTGAAATGTTTTCCAGAAGCAAGGTAATATGGACTTAGGGGGAGTTGTACTAAAGGAGTTCTAGGAAATACTCCGTATTTCTCCACATTTGTAGATATGGTTGTGCAGTTTGGTAGTTTTTCTATGGCAAGTATGAAGCATGCATGTTTATGTTTTTAGATCATATAAGTTATTGCAGGAGGTTTCCAAATCAAAAAAAATGAAGAATGTGTTGCTGCAGTCAAGAGGTTCAGAGAAATGCTTTGTATTTCTCCATATTTGAAGGTATTTTTCTGCAACTTGAAGGATGTGTTTTTAGGATGAAAAGTACCTATACTCCAAAAGGAGATATTTTTGACCTTTACCATCAAGGTCAAAGGGGGAGAAAGTGAACTCAAAATGATACATCTTCTAAGGGGGATAAATATCTTTGTGTGTAGCTGGCTAGTTTGGTGGCCCAACATTTTGCTGTTTTCCATCAATGACAAAGGGGAAGATTGTTAAACATAGGTTGCCATTGATGTCAAATGTTCTCAATAATGTCATTGATATCATAAGTTCAGTTTGATATGTGTTGGTAATTTTACTACCAGGATGCAAAATCAAGAAATATATATTATTAGTTGCTAAGGTATGGTTGTATATCTTTTTTATGCTTGCAATATCATGCTTACATCTATTCACTATGATTGTGGTGATCCAGAAGTTTGTATTGGAATGTTTCAGTTCTATTCTCAGGACATAGAGATTTCTTTAGCAATATAATTTTGATCAAAATTTCTTTTAGAAATGCAGTTTTGGGTATGTGCAGGATCATGGTATGCCAAAAAGTGGCAATATTTGTAGGGTATGTGGCTGACGACTTTTTTTCCACCCAAAATTAATGAAACGAAAAGGGTTTTAGAGGAGATTCTCAGCTTTCCAAAAATATAAATTATGATTTAATTTGAATTTAATAAATAATTATTATTCATTTCTATTAGAATTACAACTAAAGTCCGACGATAGGCTGATTGAAAAACATCTATAACTTTCAAACGATATCATATTTTTGAATTCAAAACATCGTCACATTCTATGCTTTACATACTATAGGATTAAAAAGAAAAATTAAATTTCATGAATTTTTGACCAAGTTAAGGTGGTCGACAGACGAGTTTTTATATTTTCTAAAAGTTGTAATAAAAATTCATAATTAATTAATTACTTGGAAAAAATTACAAAAAAATATGCATCACATCCGGACATGAGTCCTCTACTTATATATAAAATCTTACAAAAAAAATATAATAATTTTATTATGGTTAGGGTGGAATTTACACCTACTTCTTTTCCACTGAAATTTAAGTACTCTTGCATTGAAATTTCAAATTTTCACCAAATAGATTTTATTTATTTTTAAATAAACCTAGTATTTTAGAAACTACATTCAATTTTCTACAAATTATATTCTTACATATTTTTGAAATAATATAGATAACTTATTCAAATATTTACGTCAAGTTGCCTAACACTGATTTTTCTGAATTTTTTGCCACTTAAGGGCCTGTTTGGCATACCATGATCCTGCACATGCCCTTTTTCTCTACAATTTGGAAGGAGGGTATGTATAGACATGTTTTATCATATTCCTAAATTTCCAAAGGGTATGTTCAATATGAAAAAAGAATGAAGTGATAGAAGATTCTCTGTGTTTGTTTTCCAACCAGTTAGAGTTCAAGGAATGTGCGGTAATGACTAGTAGCGAGAAAAATTCAAATCTTGTGTGTGGTGTTAAGATAGGACTTGGTTAAGGTTCCTGTGGTAGCACATAGTATCATTCATTTTAATGGAAACAAAATTTGATTTTGGACCAATGTGTTACACGTTTTATGTAATTTGAATTTAGGACCACCTTATGTTATCCTGGCTATTTGCAGATCCTTGGTCAATATAGGTGTGTTAATGTAATTTCACGTATATATTTCTTTGTTATGCAAATGTATTTAGTAAGTTGTGAATTAGAATCACACCTATATGAAGAAGAGTTGGTTTTTGGTGCAAATTGAAGAGAAGGCGGTGAAGATAAAAATGAGATTTACATTTCAATGCATGTGCCTCTATCAAAAGATCATATGCAGCGAGGAAGAGTGTCAGCTATGACTCTGGTGCGTGTATGTGTTACATTGAAGACCCAAAAGCTTCATCATTGTAATCCTCTGACTGGTGTTCTAACTGTTGTACTGCTTTAGTTGGAGATTGGTGTCTCTAGTAGGTTTGTGCCTTCAAGCTCAAGAGAGGATTGGTGTCTTTAGTAGGTTGGTGCTTTCTTTAATGTGTAATTTTCACTTGTATATTTTTGCATTGTGAGGCTGGATTTTGACAATAGATCCAAGCAAATTTTCTCACCATAGTTTTTCCCATCTTGGGTTTACATGTATATCTAGTGTTCTCTTGTGTGCTTTATGCTTTTATGTTTATTTTCTTATGTGGGGTTTGCTATAAAGAATCATATACTCTGATAACCGTAATAGAAGTTAAGAATTTTGAATTGATTATATCTACTGATTCATCCCCACTCTTAGTAGATTGTGTGTTCTTCATAAAAAACCAAAACAAATACAAACCTCCATTCCATTTCCTCAACCTGTTCTCCTTCTCGTAGCTCATCTTCCTCAACATAATGGAAAAAAGTATGATCTTGTTGAATAACTTTGTAATAATCTAGCTAAGATATCTCTTTGGAACAATTCAAACTTTTCCAACATACCATGGGATGCCCCAAGAGGATTTAAAAAATATTTTTATACCTCATTCTATCAAACTGAATGCTGTAGCATCCTTGTTTGATTGCATGAAAACAATAAACTTGGATATCACTTTCCCTCAACATGAATTACCTTCTCCTAAAATTCAAAACCAAAATGATGCATTAAATCTCTTATGTTTTTCTCATCATTTATAACACTAGAATTAGGCATAATCTCATCGATAATAGATCATGTCTTATTATTTGTAGCATTGACCTTTTACATTAGCTCGTCGTGGATAAAAATCTCATAAAACCTGATAATATTTATATTCATGGCTTTGATAATGTTGGTAGGAAACCGTTGGATACAATCACAATACCCATTAAGGTAGGACCCATGACTTTTCCTACCCTTATCCATGTCATGTCAGATCGTCTCTCATATAACCTTTTTCTTGGTAGACTCAAGATCCATAACATGAAGGGAGTCCTGTCTACTCTTCATTGTGTGATGAAATATGAATATAATAATAAGGTTTATATGGTAAAAGTGGATGCAATTTTATTATTTAAAAGCTAAAAATAACACTTCTAATTCTCCTAGTACTTTGATCCCATCTTCAAAATTTGAACCATTACCTTCCATTGATAATGATACTATGAATGCACTCTTGGGTGATGATTGGGGATTGCTGTATTTTGTACTTAATTTCATTAGGGAGTATAAAATATCACCATCAAGGACTGAGTTGAAGGCTATTTTAGTAGCTTCAACACAATCTTTATCAGTCCTCTTCTCAAAATAAAAATAATGATCAAAATAATGCTTCATCTTTGTTGCAAGTATAAAGGTGTTGTCATTGATTTCAATAGGAAGTCAATAGGCTAGTGTTGTCATTGATGTCAACTATATGTAAAGGATATTGAGAAAATTGTAAAAAAGAGGAAAATAGGATTGTTGTAGGTTGTGCATGTGTAGTTGAGATATTGAGGAAGTGTTATGAGTACATGGAGCTATCTTTGTGTTGCAGTGTCTAGAGATGTGTGATGGGCTGAGATGATGTCTTTGGTACTTGGTTTCCAAGTGATTTTGATAAAAAATGATAAATAGAGAAAATAGTGTTGTGAAAGTGTTTAGAATATGCTTCGAGATGTGATCCATGTTTCTTTTGTGTTGATGCTATGCTTGCATGAATCTGATATGTTGTTAAAGGTTGTTAGAGGTTGCTATATCCAAAATTTGGGCTTCTGGATCATTGTACAATTTGAGATATTTTCACTAGTGTGTGAACCAATTTTCTAGTGTTATTTTTCTGTGGTATGGGAGAAATGTATTTTCTCCATGTTTCTCCACAGTTTGGTTTGGTTTCAGGTTGTGTGGATTTGAGAAGTTTCTTATAATTTTTGTATCTTTCAGAATTTAAGGCTTCAATTGATTTGGTATAGTACAATGTGTGTTTCTTGTGTCAGTGTGTGAATAAGGTTTACCGAATTTTCTGGGTTGAAGTATTTCTATGTTGCAAGTTTGGATGAAGTCTTTGTTTTTTATTAGGAAAAGTAGGTTTTGAAGGGGACCCAAAACCCTTTACAATGGAGAGAAGCTACTAAAAATACTAAAGCAATAAAACCCGTAGCCCACAAAAAACAAAAAGCTAACTAAAGATAAAACCAGAGAACCCATCATCAACCCAATAGCAAAACATCAACAAGGCTGACTAATAAAAAACAATAAAACTACCAAATTTTATGAGGAACATTAGTCGAGGCTATATTTTCAGCAATGACCCCCTCATGCATCTCGACCACATCCTTCAGATCCTTAGATGAAATGACTTCCCTTTTCTTAGTCTTGCTCCTTGTTCTCAAGCATAGACCAGCCTCCAAATTCTTCTCCACATTGGGGCCAATATCCTCAATATTCTCCTCCAAATTCATGCGGTTAACTTCCTCAATGGCCTTCTCATGTTCTCCTAGATCTAGAGACTTTCCAGTTCACTTTAAATATTTATCATTTAAAATAGAGAGACCCTTAGCACTAGATTTCAAGGACTTGTTACTAATACTAACAATAGTATGCAAATCATCACTAATCTTGCTAATTCTTTCCTCCATATTAACAAACCTCTCCTCAGTAGTCTTTTGGACAACCATTTACAGGGAGGTTAACCTATCCTCATGAATTTTACCAAGTCTATCAGCATCAACAACAAGCCTATCAACAATTACATTCATAGTCTTAACCTTACCTTTAATTGACCATTCCTTTTGGATGCCATGCACTAACACAACACAAACGTCTTGCTAGTTTTTAAGCTAGAAATTGAGCTCCTTCACTTCTGAGAAAAGCCACTTCACAAGTGAGATCAAATTGCAAGTTCCATCCTCAACCATTCTACAAAACAAGTCCATGTTAATTTCCTCCCAATTGATTGATGGTGTAGCATGAGAACCAACATTCTCGACAGGATCCTCCCGAGCCCCCCCTCTGTGCTCCAAATCCTCCTCAACAAGGGAATCCTCCACTTCAATAACCCCCACTTTCACATGGTGCTTATCAGAAATTTTTTCCAAGTCGTGGACCAGAATTTCAAGTTGCTCTGCTTTCACATTACTCCTCTTAACTTGATCAACACTAATGGGAGAAACTAAATTAGCCTGGTTAGGACAAGCCCCCTTGGAACACACCATACCCTCATTTTCCTACTCAATATCCTCCATAGGATGCTTGAAACCCTCAAGGCCATCACCTAGGACATGTTTACCCTCAGGAATAGGGGACTTCTCCACATCTCTCAAATTTCCATCACCCAGAACATGTTTAACATCAGGAACAAGAGAATTCTCCACAACTCTAGAATCATCCACCTTCTACTTAACAACACACTTCTCTTTCCTAGGGAATCTTTTCTTCCCCTTCACATTCTTCTTAACCGAAGGCACCATGACTTCCTTCATTTCATTATCAGTTTCATAACCCTTAGACTAGGATTCAAAATCCTTAGAAGCATCAACAAACTCACTCTCCTCCTCCGATGGTTCCTCATAATCAGGATCATCTTCCTTAGAATCCCCTTCCCACTCCTCCACTGAATTACCAGTATCATACCTTGTATTTTTCCACCCTTTTTACGAGCCGAGGTATTAGGATAAATATGAACCATCTTCAACTTAATGTGCTCAAAAATTATATTCATAAGGCCTTCATGGAGAATATCCTTCCTAGGGTTCTTCGTATGATCCTCGATAATTTTTTCCATAGAAAGGAGGTAAAAAGGAAATGAAACCAGAGAAATATGTTGGAAATGATTCAATAAAATAAAGTGATAGCTATAGATAACAAAATACCTACACTCTAGAGTGAAAAATTACATAATGGCCAAAGCAATGTCCCTCTAAAGTGACCTAATAGATTTGTGAGCATAGGCACCGCTACCAATAAAATTAAGTTTCTTCTTCTCAGCACCTTTGAAGAAATTGGCTAAGTCCGTCTTAGCCACAACACTATCTCTATAAAATTTACTTCCCTTGGAAGGAAGACTAGTAACCTCAGAGATGAATTCCTCATTGATGTTGAATTCCACAACCTTGTAGCGCAAAACCCTGTTGTTCCACCCACTAAAAAATCCTCCGTCACTTTAGGGTTCAACCCATGGAGCTTCAAAAAATAAGGGAAGACACCACCCTTCTCCAGATGCTCCCCAAAAAAATTATTTCTACTAAACTCCCCACAAGAGCTCGACTCCACTCTGCAATGAGCCCCTCCCATGGTGGCATGCAAAAAACAACACTCCACCTGCTCCTTAATTTTCTACAAAAGTAAAGATTAGGTGAACAAACCACAAGGAAAAGAAAAAGATACCCACAAAATGTGTGAGCCTACCAAACCAAGTACTACCATACCTTAGATCCCAGCCCATAATCTCACAAACATCTAAAAATAAATTATTGAAAGAGCATGCACTGAAAGCAATGTGAAAAAACCAACTCAAGAAGAAATAAAATAGTCTTTCTCCCTTCTTAATTGCATCCTTGACATGGCAACTGATCATGATTGGATATATTTTGAAGATGAAGAGGCAAGGAATCATAATTATTCCAATTACTTTGAGCCAACACTCCTAAATTAGCTAACCCATCAACCAACAAATTAGCTTCCTTGAACACATGAGCTATTCTCACCTCATCAAATGTATTAATGATAGATAAAGAATCATTAATCAGATCAGAAATATGCCATGATAGTAGATTACTCTTCATAAGACACTTTATAATGTTAAGGGAATCCCCTTCAATCCAAAGTTTAGAGACCCCATAATCTTTAGCCAATAAAAGGCCATGATAGGCTGCTGCTACCTCTACAAAGTAGTTTGTCTAGATTCACAAAGGGATCGCCACCGTAGAGACAAACCTACCATTTTCATCATGTAACACTCCCCCACAACCAATAGGTCCCAAATTCCCCTTTGAAGCACCACCAAAGTTAACCTTGAACCAACCAAAAGAGGGAGCTTTCCAACGAACCCCTTCCCTAGAAGCTTTATCTTATTCATCGGAATAGAAATATCACAAGAAAGATTCCACCTGTTTCCCACTAACAAGTCATAATTAGAGACAAAAATGTTAAGACCCAAAGAGGGGAGCACTGAGAATTCAGAGAGAAAAATTTCCTTAATGGCTTCACAAATTTTGAAAGCCAACCTAGAAGGCATGAGCTCCAGCTGACAGAAAACATAGTCGTTACATTCCTTCCACACTCCCCAAGCCAAATGCAGCAAGATAAGAGACCAAAGCATTGAGAGAGCCAGATTATGAGTAGGAGCCACCCATTGAAACCATAATTCAGAGATAGAAGTAGGAAACACCCAAGAAATCTTCCACTGCTAAAAAATATGAGCCCACACATCCCAAGTGTAACTACAACTAGCCAAAAAATGATAACAATCCTCAACAACTTCTTTACATAAGAAACACTTGTTCGGAAGAGATATTCCCCTTTTCATGAGATTATTGAGAGTAAAGATCTTATCTTGACACAAAAGCCAAAAGAACATATTAATTTTAGGAAAATTCTTCACATTCCACATACGACCCCAAAAGGGAGGGGGGCTAACCATACGAGTCTGAAAAGAGAAGGCCGAAGAAAAAAAACTTACCATTAGGAGCAAACCTCCACACCACATAGTCATTAAGGGAATCAATAGGGATGTGAATCATAGAGAGGAACATAAAGAGAGGTTCCAAATCCCTGTTAACCAAATCAAGTCTAATCCAATTACCTTGAAGAATATAATCAGACACAAAAACACCCCATTCCTCGATACAAAAGGATTTGAATGGGGCCGCACAAGGTTCATCCTTCAAGGGACCATGATCAATCCACCAATTTTCCCAGAACAAGATCCTCCTACCATTCCCAAAAACCCATCACAAGCCAACATCCATAATGGATCGAGCTCTAAGCATGAAATTCCAATGGACCGACCCTTGGGGAGGAACAAAATTATCCCTCAAAAAATATCTATACTTATCCACCACCTTCAAATGCTTCAAAGAGTAAATAGCCGTGCATTCCTTTTCACTCACAAGTAAATTCCACAACTGATTCACCATAAGGGAAGAATTAAAGTCTTTCAGCTTACACATGCCTAAGCCACCTTGGACTTTCGATTTGCAAACCTCCTCCCAAGACAACAAATGTAACCTTTTCTTCTCCTCCACCCCAGACCAAAGAAATATTTTTTGAATACCCTCAATCTTCTCCCAAAACCTTCTAAGAATTTGGAACAAGCTTAAGGCATAAACCGACAGATTTTGCAAAGTTGACTTGATTAACTGAATTTTACCAGCTTGGCTAAGAAGGGTACCCTTCCAACCAACAAGTTTTGAATGAAAATTATCAATGATACAATTCCAAAAGGAATCTAAAACACCATTAGAACACAGAGGAAGCCCAAAATAGGTTGAGGGGAGCTCCCTAATGCCACATTCCAAAATACTAGCAATCCTCAATTGACGATGTTTAGGAGTATTAAGAAAAAAAGTAGTGCTCTTAGGTAAACTCACCTTCTAACCATAAGTTGCCTAATACTATTGTAGAATAAGATAGATAGATTTATCCTCAACAACCGAAGCCTTAGCAAGAATAAAAGTGTCATCAAAAAATTATTGATGTGAGCAACAAAGTTGATGCGAAGAGGGATAAATTCCTTTGAAGGCTCCATTAGAAACCGACTGAAGAAGAAATCTTCCCAAAGACTCCACCATAATGATAAAGAGAAAAGGAGATATGGGATCCCCTTGTAGAAACCCATGAGAACTTCTGAAAAAGGCAGAAGGTGAACCATTGACAAGCACTGAGAATGAAGGCGAAGAAATTTATTTCCCAAGCAATTGCAGAACCTTGTTCGAGAAGCCAAACGCCTTCAAGATATTGTAAAGGAAATGACAGTTCACCCGATCATAGGATTTTACCAAATCCAACTTTAAAATGAGCCCTGGTTTCTTGTTAACTTTGAGAGAGTGAATATTCTCATGCACCATGAGAACCAAATCCAAAATCTGCCTACCTGGCACAAAACCATTCTGTTGAGGCAAGTTAATCTTAGGAAGGACCCTTTGCAGCCTTGAAGCAAGCATTTTATGAAAAATATTATAGATATAATTACATAAATTGATGGGACTAAAATCACCAAAATGCTCAGCCAGGATTTTTAGGAATTAACACAATAAATGTTGAGTTCAATTCCTTAAGAAGCTGCCTACTCCCAAAGAACTCTTTAGTGGCATTGATCACATCCTTGGAAATAATATCCCAATAAGACTAAAAGAATAGAATCAGAAACCCATCCGACCCTAGAGATTTGTTTCCTTCAAAAGAGAACACAACCTTTCTAATTTCCTCATCAAATGGAATACTGACCAGGATCCTATTCTCCTCCTTTGAAACCAAGTTAGGGATAACAATATCAAAGCCCTGCTGGCAAATAGGATCAAGAGGGCGATCCTCCGAAAGAAGGTCCTTAAAGAAAGACCGAGAAAAATATCTAATATCATCATCCTCTTCAAGGGAAGTATTATTCACAACAATTTTAGATATCCTATTAGAGGATCCATGCTTCAAAGTCATAAGATGGAAAAATCAGGTATTTTTATCTCCACTCCGAAGCTAGATAGCTCTAGACCTTTGCTTCCAGAACTCCTCCTATTTAGCCATAATGTTATGCAAACCATCTAGAAGGACACTTTCCTCCTGAAGAAGTGACAAATCATTCCCAGAAGTCTGCATTCTCTGATACAAGATATCCAATTTTTCCTTGAGCTCCAATTTCTCCTTAAAGATATTTCCAAAAGAAGACTCGTTCCATTGGATCAAGTTTTGCTTAACAGAAGCAAGCTTCTTAGAAACTTTATACATGGCTGAGCCATCAACTTTAATATTCCACCACTCAATAATTTTGGAATGCAACTCCGGGTGGCTAGTCCATATTTTTTCAAATCTAAACGTAAATGAATTTTTATGCCCTATTAGCTCAACATTCAAGGATATAGGAAAATGATCTGATCCAAGCCTGGTAAGAGTAGAGAGAGAACAAGAAAAAAATTGCAACCAATTAGGAGAAATAAGGGCCCGATCCAACTTAACTTGGATGATAGCATTCCCAGAACACCTATTGGACCAGGTATAGGATGCACCACCCAAGTCCAAATCCAACAATAAATTATCATTGATGAAGTTCATAAGATTAGAACGACTATCATCTGAAACTTGGGAACCCACAAAATTATCAGAATCCTTAATCAGGGTAGTAAAGTCCCCCATCACCAGCCAGTTCTGAAAAGAGAATTGAACTTTAAAGGTACTCACACTCCCCCAAAAATGCTTTCGAGCAGTTTTTGAATTAGGAGCATAAATATTTGACAGTACCTGGGAGAACTTATCCGTAGGAAATGAAAAAGAGGTACCCACATGATTATAAAAAGAAAACAAAGCAGAGCCAGAAACCACCTTAGGAATCCAAAAAGTAGCCGCCCCTCTAGAAGCATAATCAGAATCAAACGTCTGATAGCCACAGTCCTTAAAGAATCTATTCTTAATGTTTTCAAATTTCTCAACACCCATCTTAGTCTCTTGAATCAAAATGATATCAGGATGATGATCTCTCACAAGATTTGCAAGAAGATCATGTTTATGAGGATTATTTAATCCTCATATGTTCCAGGAGAGTATCTTCATAGAAGATTCTGTGAGGGACCTACCATGCCCATCTCAAGTAGCGTAGCCTGCGAACCATCAACAATATCAGATTTTCTTTCCCTCTCCCAAACTTTCTATAGAGAAGGCCTTCCTCTACCTCATGGCTCCAAACCACAATCCAATTTCAACCAGTTCCTCATAGCCATTCCCACCATTGAAGGAGTAGATTTCTTCTTATTAAGAGATTTAGAATCAAAGGAAATAGGAATCCCAGTCTCCTATCCTTGAGAATCACAAGAGTTACAAAAATTGACAAAAGAGGTGAGCACCAAATTCTCTGACACAACAATCTCCACCAACGACTCTTCCAAGGGAAAAACCTCTAGGACAACAATTGGATCCTCCACCAGGGAACCCGATAAATCCTCCTTGGATGTTAGAAACAAAAAATCTGAGACCATCTTTAGAGGAGACACCTTCTCTAGCTCAGCAACAAAAAGAGCCAAATAATTAGCACTAGCCTCCTCCACTAGATCCAAAACATGCTCCTCGACACATGGGGCCATGAACTCACCCTCCTCAGATAAAACTTCCTCAATAGGGTTGAAACAAATAGGATCGATAGAAGATTGAAGATCACTTTTAACAAGAGCCTCACCCAAAACACCAGGTTCTAAACTAGCAATAAAAATAGAGGAACTGAGAGGCTAACCATCACTCACTACCTCCACCAAAGGCTCAACAAGACTCATCACTTCCCTAGAATCAGGACGTTTCTCAATCTCCTTCCAAACTTTGGTCGGCACTAAATCCTTTTGGGAAGGGGATGAAACCTTTTAGGGAGGCACCTTAGGCTTCAAAGGACACTTCTTCACCTAATGACCCACCTTCTTGCAATGAAAATAGGCAAAAGGGATCGACTCAAACTCAATTTCCTGCTCCCATACTCCCAACTTAGAATTAATCTTGATCAAAGATGGGAGATCCATGGTCTGATCCAAAATCATACACAACCGAGCATAGACAAGCCGATGCCATGAAGCAGTCAGATTATCAATAGATAACAAGCATCTAAAGGTAGACACAATACCTTTGAAGACTTTCTCACCGAGGAATTTGAGAGGAAGCCAAGGCAAGTGAGCTCACATAGGAGCTGAATCAAAAGAACAAGAACTCAGAGAGAAACCTTCCTCCCATTTCTTCAACACCATAGTATATTTACCACTAAGCCAAGGCCCTCCCACCAAGACCTTCAACAGATCTTCTTCACAAGACAACGACAAAGAGAAGCCCTTCGCAAGGGCCACTACCTCAACCTAACCCTTCAGATGCCACCAATTCTTAGACAGGTTGCGAACCAGGTCAATATTAGGATGGGGTCCCAAAAAATTCTTGACCAGTGATTGATCCATGGATAGAATGCCCTTGTCAATAATAAAATTTGACACAAAGACAAAAATATTCACCAGCAGACGTGTCAACAAAGAAGTCCACCAGAGGGGAGGAACTCTTCTCCTTAAGCTTCGCACCAAACAACTTTGACCAAATCTTTTCCTCCAATGTGGCAGCAACTTGCTGAGCAACTTTAGAGACCACAAAAGCATCAGAAGCCACATAAAGAGCTCCCAACTTGACCAAGAATGAAGTCTTTGTTGGATCTCAAGTGGTTTGAGGATTATTCCAAATCATTTTCAAGTTAATTTTATTGTCTGAAAGTTTTATATTGATTTAAGGAAGCGTGTGCTTAATGTTGTATGGGTTTAGCATGGGTATTGGATGACCTTGTGTTAGCACTACATGTGGGGCTTGTGAAAGTGTGTTGAGGGGTGTTAGGATTATTTGGGTCATAATTAAGGTTTTATATGGTTCTCCTTCATTCCTATCCACCATGGGAATGTTTAGGTGCCAAACTAATTTGAATTTGTAAGTGTAACAGATAGTTACCAACCTTGGAGAAGGGTTTGAGGTTAAGGTTGATATAAATAAGAGTGTTGTTGTGAGATGTAAGAGAGAAGCAAGAGAGATGTGATATTGATGTGAGTGATTTATGTGATGCAAATTTGAGCAATGCAGTGTGAATTTCAAGTGTTGGATTCCTAAAGGTAGTGAGCTAAAGGTGTCTGCAATCATTCATGCAAGGCTGAAAGAGTGCGAGGGAAAGTGTGGTGGATTCCTTGTTGCATTGAGAATTATTTCTTTGTGTGACATTTCTCTTCTATCTTCTTGTATTTCTTTCTATGGAAGTGAGCCTTGGCTGTGAGACTTTTTGGGTAGTGTGTCCTATTTTGGTAGTGAGCCCTTGTACCAATTTCTCAATTACTTATATTGTGAGATAATCCTCATCATTTTTTTTCCGTCATTGGGTTTTCCACATAAATCTGGTGTTCTTTTGTGTATGATTTTTTATTTTAGTTTCTATTATCTACATTTCATGATTAATTACTTTAACAAAATAATGGCTTAATGTATGCTTGTAGAGCTGATTATTGTTGATATTTTTGATGTTTTAATTTGATACAAATGATTCACCTCCCCTCTCAGTTGTCTTGTTCATTCAAAAATTGGTATCAGAGCAAGGTTCCTTGGAAAAGAACTTAATTGCTTAAGGTAAATCTGGGATGGCAAGTAAGTTGGATTGCCCTAGATTTGATGGAACAAACTATGCATTCTGGAAGACAAAGATGGAGGGATATTTTTCATCTCATGGATTTGAGATTGAGAAGGAAATAAAGAATCAATACATTCCTCCTCAGAATGGTCCAAGTACAAGTGATGAGATAAAGGCACATGAGGTAAATGCAAAGGCAATATTTATTCTTATGAACAGTCTTACAAATTTTGAGTTGATAAAAGTTATGAATCTTAAGACTGCTAAATATGTTTGGGATACATTTGAAAGAATTTATGAAGGAGATGATAAGGTCAAACAATAAAAGTTGCAGAATATGAAGACACAATTTGAGGCACTATGAATTTCTGAAGATGAGACAATTACAGTCTACATGTAGAGAGTTGATGAGCTGGTAGGCACTATGAGAGATCTTGGTGTACAAGTCAAAGAATCTAAGGTGGTAAAGAAATTTATTAGGTATCTTCCTAATTCAAACAATGAAAAGGTATATACTATTGAGGAAATTGCAAATTTTAATACTTATTCTAGAGATCATTTGATTGGTACACTAACTTCATTTGAAATGAGAAAACTTGGATTGAAAAATGGTATAAAAGTAGAGACTGCTTTCAAGGCTAGAACATCAAAAAATATTGAAGATACATATGGAGAATATCTTGATGATGTGGAAGCTAACTTTGTAAGGAGAATGAAAATAGACACTGGTATGTACAAAGGTAAGCTGCCTTTCAAATGTTTTAGTTGTGGAAACTAGGTCATTATACTTTAAGATGTCCAAATAGAGCTGTGAGAATAAGAATAAGGAGAATAAAGGAAAGATGATTAAAAGAGATCACTATGTCAAAGAAGATGCTAGTATTTCTAATGATGAATCTCATTATGGAGATTTTGATGATAATGAATGTTTTTTCTTGGCTATAAAAGAAGAATCTAGTTTTGCTAACCTTGAAAGTTGTATGAAGAAAAGTGTTTCAGAGAAGAAGGATAAGGTTGAAGGTACTTTGGTTTTGGCTTTTCATGTTAAAGAAGATAAGAACTAATGGGTTGTTGACAGTGGTTTCTCTAATCACATGACCATAGACAAAAGTAAGTTTGTTAAACTTGAAACATATGATGGGGAATTAGTTAAATTTAGAGATGATTTAGGAGCTAAGATGTGTGGAATAGGTTCAATCAATTTTGATGGCAAGCATAATACTGAAGATGTGTACTATGTTAAGGGTTTAAGGAATAATATTTTGAGTGTTGGAAAAATGTGTAGCAAAGGATATAACCTTGTGTTTAAGGATGAAAGATGTGAGATTAAAAAAGGGTCTAGAACCGTGATTGCTGCTGGTAAGAGGACAAATGGAAACGTCTATCAACTTAAGGGAGCTAATGGCCATTGCTTTATGTCTTAGATTAATGAAAATTGGTTATGGCACCAGAGGATGTGTCACATGAATTTTGATAATTTGGTGAGAATTAGTTTAGTTCATGCAATGATAGATCTACCAAAAATTACAAAGCCTATCAATGTTGTTTGCAAGAATTGTCAATTTGGAAAACAAGCAAGGAGTAGTTTCAAAGGAAAGGAAAATTCTACTACCAGACTACTGGAATTAATACATATAAATGTTTGTGGTCCTACAAGGGTGATAAGTCTTCAAGGTTACAGGTATTTTATGCTTTTAATTGATGATTACTCTAGAATGACATGGGTTACTTTTCTTAGAGAGAAATTTGATGCATTGGATAAATTCAAAGAATTTAAAGCTATGGTTAAAAATGAAATGGATCTAAAAATAATTTTTTTGAGGTTTGATAGAGGTGGAGAATTCACCTCCAATGAGTTTAACATGTTTTGTGAACTTCATGGAATAAAGATGCACTTGTTTGCCCCTAGAACTCCTTAGTAGAATGGAGTTGTTGAAAGGAAAAGTCAGACTATTCAAGAAGCTGCTAGGACTATGATGAAAGAAGCAAATCTAACGAAATTCTACTAGAGAGAAGCAATTCATACTTATCTTTACATACTTAATAGAGTTCAAGCTAAAGCTAACAACACAAAGACTCCCTATGAGTTGTGGTATGAAAGTATTCCTACTATCAAGTACTTTAGAGTATTTGGAAGTGAATGCTATATCAAAAGAGATGAAGAAAACTTAGGAAAGTTTGATGCTAAAGGTATGTTCCTTGAATATTCTACTAAAATCAAAGCTTACAATTGTTACAACAAAAGGTTGAGAAATATTGTTGAAAGTGTAAATGTTAAGGTTGATGAAAATTTACAGAATTCAATTGTTGTAGATGGGTTGAATCAAATGAACTTGATTGCAGAGAAGAAGAAGAAAAAGATAAAGAAAAAGAAGTGAAAAATGAAGAGGAAGAAGCTTTGGAGAAGACCCCTAAGACCCCTAAGTATGTGCAAAAGAATCATTGGAGATAAGAGGAAAGGAGTATTGACAAGAAGTAGAGCTGCTGAAGTTGAAGTAAATCTATGTTTACTTTCAAAAGTTGAACCTAAAATAGTGAGTGAGGCATGCAAAGATGAACATTGGATAAAGGTAATGGAAGAAGACCTTATGCAAATTGAGAAAAATTAGACCTGGGAATTTTGGTTCCTAGACCTGTAAACAAGAACATAATTGGAACTAAGTGGGTATTCAGAAACAAGTTGAATGAGAATGGAGAAGTGGTAAGAAATAAGGCAAGACTTGTGTGTAAGGGTTACTCATAAGTGGAATGAATAGACTTTGAGGAGACATTTTCTCCTGTGGCTAGGATGGAATCTATCAGAATGTTTTTGGTATTTTTAGCATCTAAGGACTTTAAAGTTTATCAGATGGATGTGAAGTCTGCCTTTCTAAATGGTGAATTGGAAGAAGAGGTTTACATGGAACAACCGAAAGGATTTCAGTTGTCAGATCAATCATATATGGTATGAAAATTGAAGAAGGCATTATATGGTTTGAAGCAAGCTCCCAAAACTTGGTATGCAAGATTAGATGAATATTTGATACAACAAGGATTAAGTAAAGGTACCGTAGACAGTAATATTTACTTCAAAATTGAGGAGGAAAAAATACTGATAGTGGTTGTACAAATGTGGATGATATTATCTTTGGTGGAAATGAAGCTATGTGTAAGAAATTTGCTAAAGAGATGCATCTAAAGAGTTTGAAATGTCAATGTTTGGGGAGATGAATTTCTTCCTTGGGCTACAAATAAATCAAACAAATAAAGGGATCTTCATTTCACAGACAAAGTATGTCAAGGAGATGTTGAAGAAGTTTGGAATGGAAGACTCCAAACTGGTATGCACTCCTATGGTGATTGGTTGTAAATTGAGCAAAGCTGATGATTCACTTAAGGATGGTTAGAGTAAATATAGATCTATGATTGGTGGGTTACTATATTTAATTGCTACTAGACTGGATATCATGCATGTAGTTTATCTTGTGCCTATATTTCAAGAAGATTATAAAGAGACTCATGTTGTAGATGTGAAGAGGATATTTAGATATTAAAGAGGAACTTTAGATTATGGCTTATGGTATCCTAAGGATACTGATTTCACATTAAGTTCTTATATAGATGTAGACTGGGTTGGTTGTGTTGATGATAGGAAAAGTACAAGTGGTGGAGAATTCTTTCTTGGATGTAGATTGTTGTCATGGTTAAGTAAGAAGCAAGATTCAATTTCCTTATCCACTGCAGAGGATGAGTATATTGTAGTAACATCTTGCTATAAACAAGTTTTTTGGATGATACATACATTGAAGAATATCAGAGTAATGTATGATAATCCTATTTCTATATTTTGTGATAATACAAGTGCAGTTAACATTTCAAAGAATCCAATGATGCACTCAAGGAAAAAGCATATATCAATTAGGTATCACTTTCTAAGAGAGAAGGTTATGGAGAATGAGGTAAAGCTTGAATATGTACCTAGAAAGGATCAAATTGTTGACATATTTACTAAGGCTCTTCCTCAAAATACTTTTGAGTATCTTTGGGAGAAGTTAGGGGTTATTTCCCCTCCTCTGAACTAGATGCATATGGAGATGCATCAATCTAGTGGATCTATGGATTCATCTATTTTTTGGACTAATGTTGGTGGCTACCTCTTAGGGGGAGTAGGTAGTGTCACGTGTTTTCATTGAGAAGAGTTGTTGGTTTGGTACATTGCTGATTTGGTTGGGTGTACTCCTAAAGGGGAGTATTCAAAGCAAGTATCTTGGTTCAGTGTCAAAGGAGGAGAACAATGCAATTTTTTTTAGAATTTTCCATTGATGTCAAAGGGGGAGAGAGAATCATGTGAACAAGTGCAAGGTATCAGGGGGAGAAAGTTTTGTATGTTGTCTAATCATTATTGTTAAAGGGAAAGTGAAGCATGTGAAAAAGAACAAGTTGAAAGAGGGAGATAAGAAAGAAAATGTATTCAGAGTTGTTGTGTTGTCTTTGATGGTTTTTCACATCTTGTGTTGCCATGAATGAAAAAGGGGGAGATTGTTGCAAGTATGAAGGTGTTTTCATTGATTTCAATAGGAATTCAACATGATGGTGTTGTCATTGATGTCAACTATATGTCGAGGATATTGAGAAAATTGTGAAAAATAGGAAAACAAGATTGTTGCAAGTTGTGAATGTGTAGTTGAGATATTGAGGAAGAGTTGTGAGTACATGGAACTATATTTGTGTTTCAGTGTCAGGAGGTGTGTAATGAGCTAAGATGATGTCCCTGGTACTTGGTTTCCAAGTGCTTTTGAGAAAAATTGATAAACAAAGAAAATAGTGTTGTGCAAGTGTTCATAACATGTGCTCTGTGTTTCTTCTGTGTTGATGCTATGATTGTGCGGATTTGATATGTTGTTAAAGGTTGTTAGAGCTTTCTATATGTATATTTGGGAAGTTTATTATAATGTTTGTATCTTTTAGAATTCAAGGTTTCACTT
This sequence comes from Sequoia sempervirens, assembly GCA_007258455.2. Classification (NCBI taxonomy): domain Eukaryota; kingdom Viridiplantae; phylum Streptophyta; class Pinopsida; order Cupressales; family Cupressaceae; genus Sequoia; species Sequoia sempervirens. The sequence continues at coordinate 179,634,186 of VDFB02000007.1, forward strand.
GATTTGGTACAGTACAGTGAGTTTTTCTTGCGTTAGTGTGAGAATAAGGTTTACCAGATGTTCTCCATGTTGAGGTATTTCTATGTTGCAATTTTGGATGAAGTATTTGTTGGATATCAAGTGGTTTGAGGATTATTATAGATCGTGTTCAATTTAAATTTATTGTCAGGAAGTTTCAGATTGATTTAAGGAAGCGTGTGCTTAATTTTTTATGGTGTTTAGCACGAGTATTGGTGAACCTTGTGTTAGAACTACATGCGAGGCTTGTGAAAGTATGTTGAGTTGTGTTAGGATTAATTTTGGTCCTAATTAAGGTTTTATATGGGTCACCTTCATTTCTATCCACCACAGGAATGTTTAGGTGCTAACCTAATTTGAATTTGTAAGTGTAACAGATAGTTTCCAACCTTGGAGAAGGTTTTTGAGGTTAAGGTTGATATAAATAAGAGTGGAGTTGTTGTGAGATATAAGAGAGAAACATGATAGATGCAAGTGATGTATTTTATGTGAATTTGAGTAGAGCAGTGCAAATTTCAAGTGTTGGATGCCTGAAGGTGTATTCAATCATTCATGCAAGGCTGCAAAAGTGTGAGAGCAAGTGTGGTGGATTCCTTGTTGCATTGAGAATTTTTTCTCTATGTAACATTTCTCTTCTATCTTCTTGTATTTCTTTCTTTGGATGTGAGCCATGGCTATGAGTCTGTTTGGACAGTGTGTCTTATTCTGGCAGTGAGCTCTTGTACTAGTTTTGCAATTACTTATATTGTGAGCTAATCCTCACCATGGTTTTTCTGTTATTGGGTTTTCCACATAAATCTAGTGTTCTCTTATGTATGGTGTTTTTATTTTAGTTTTTGTTATTTGAATTTCATGATTAATCACTTTAACATAATAAGGGCTTAATATATGCTTGTGGAGTTGATTACTGATGAGGATTTTGATGTTTTAATTTGCTATAGCTGATTCACCCCCCTCTCAGTTGTCTTGTTCATTCAACAATATTTGAGTATGTATGTTTTGGTGAAGATTGGGGTTTATTAGATTTCATACCCTCCTTTGCGGGAGAGTACAAAATCTCACAATCTAGACCTAAGGAATCCCTTGTTTCATTTTCTCAATCTTCCATTTCTTTCATATCAAAATATCCACAAAAATATTTCTTTCATATCAAAATATCCACAAAAATATTTCTTTCATTTTCTCAATCTTCATCGAGGCTCTTTAGCTTTTTTCCCTCATGTGTTGGAAATATCTAATATTAAAACTTCAACACATAAAAAGGATTTGCATTCTTAAAAAAGAATCAATTCTTATCCTTTAAACAAGACTTTTTCTCCATTTGATTTACAAAAGCATTATGGGATTGGATTTAAAATTCTTTTGAAAATGGGATGTCAGTGAAAACATGGAACACATAATCAAGGATAATGTGAATTCTACACCATATTTTGTTAAAATGGGTTTATGTTTCCAATCATCTCCTTCATCTACATCACATCCTCTATCATCTACTATATTTATAGCCTCATGTGGCAAGCGATCAAACTTTTCTTCACTAGAGAAAGGATTGTCTCCTACTCCTTATCCTCTATCCAAGAAAGAGCATATATTTTTGAGGATTCTAAAATCCCACTTGATTACTCTTCCTCCTCCAACATGTAAGAAGATTCATAAAAATCACTCATTTTTTGCATATCATTGAGTGCATGGTCATTCCACCAATGAATACCAGGCCTTGAGTACTAAAATATAACTTCTCGATTGTGTTGTTATCATTCTTCCATGTGTTGATGCACCTATTAACTCTAAATGGTAATCTCTCTCTTCTATGGTGTTTCTCCTCACTATGTGGCATTGGTAGCTTCATAAGTTTTCTCATTTCCATTCATGGTGGTACAATCTTGCGTGTAACCATATTTCATCAATGGTAGAAACATGATAGTCTCTAACATGCTTTTCCTTGCCTATATGATTGGGGGGCAAGGATAAATAGGTTTTGGAGGTGTGCATCCTTCTTGATGATCCCTTCTTCCTCCTTACTTTAATATATATCAATATAACAAGTATGCTAACTGTACCATAGAAAAATGGTTCATTGACATTTTCATGGTCTTTTAGGTCTTTTTCCTATGATGTTTGACTTGTCTTGCTTTGATTTAATGTTGCAATGTAACTTAAGCATTCACATTAAGTCCTAAATATTCAAATTATGATGTCTTGTGAAGGTGTTGTAACACATTTATACACTTTTCTAGACTCTTTTCATTATAATTCACCTAAAAACACCTTTTCATCACTTATCAAGTCCTATTCTAAAGTGTTGTAAAGTCTTGTAACAAGATTTCAGCTTTTCTAGGCTTAATTTCACTATTTACACCTTTCTTATGCTTTATTTGAACCCTTTATGCACTCATAAGGCTTAATTAATTGTATTTTTGAATGTAAACCTGATAAACAACATTAAATGCAAGATAATTCCTGACACCCACTTACAAGCCCAAGGTGGGACCCATTCACCATGGGTGGCAAATGAGTCCCTCTTGGGTCCAAAATCAAAATAATTCAAATTTTCTTTTAGGTTTTTATTTAATGTTACCTTATGTCGGCCTGTGATGAGGTATCATTGGGTTATTAGGGCATAAGTGTGTATAAATAAGTGTTTTTCTCCTCATTTTACATCTCCTCATTCACTTGCATTCACTAAACATCAATTAACATTTGAGCACTTTGCATCACTCAATCAAGCATTCATCAAACATCTTGGAGCAGCCATTAACATAACTTTAGATTTATTCAACAAGGTTGTGGTGAGTTAAGGACATTTGCATGTTATTTATTCATCATTCCTTGCTTATTTCATTCCATTTCTTCATTAAGGGTTTGATTACCAAAGTGGGATTTGACCAAGGCAAATCCCTATACTCTAACCCTTAACCATTTTCCCCCTTTTCCATGTTCATTTGCATACTTTTGTATGCAAATTTTTCAAGAAATTAGGTGTTGAAAGGTGGTCAACAAGTCAACAAAGTGTTTCAAGTCAACTAAGCCCTATTTCAAGCTTGGAGACAACCTACAGTCCATTTTCTGTATATTTGACTTCGTCAACCTGACAAGAAGACAAGTGCAAATCTGGAGCTACAAAATTGACCTTTGATTTCACATAATTTTGGAGGAGGACTGATTTGCCATCAGTGGCGAATGAGTCCCACCTTAAGGTTGAAAAAGGTGATTTTGTCAGATTCCAATTCTCGATAGTCAGAAACCTGTTTCAGGAGATTTTACCAGTAGCAGGACTGATTCACCATCAGTGGCAAATGAGTCCCACTGGTGATTTACACTAATTTATACCAACATTTAGATACTTCTAGATTCAATTATATTTTTCATTTATTCATGTTTTAGTTCATTCTTGCATATCTCACTGTGTTTTCAAACATTGCATATTTTATAGGTTTTGCATCAATAGTCAATCAATTTCATCATTTAGTTGCATTTAAAACATTGAATTTAGTCATATTCACATCATACAATCCTCTATTTGAGTGAACTATCACAATTTTGGTGTTCTATCACTCTCCTTTTAGGTGAAAGATCCTAAGAGTGCAAGAGAAGTCCATAACACCTCAACATTGTTGGTTCACTAACATTTTAAGGGGGCATATCACCCTATCCATTCCATTGGAATGACATGAGATTTAAATTATTGAAAAAACCCCTTAGTGGTGGTGTTATTTGTGCACTCCTTGAAGTGTGGTTACCAATTTATCCCCCGTGATGTTAAACTATCCTCTGTGATGTTAAATATTTATGCACTCCCTAAAGTGTGATTGCCAAATAGTCCACAAACCTAGCATAATAGAGTTTTCTAGCTTGTGAGCTTGAGAATTTTTGCATGCAAACCTAACATATAACACAACTTGCTAGCCAGTAGATCTGTGTATCCTTGAGAGAAATCTTATTTATGATTTTAGCATTTTATATGTGTATGTTGTGCATTTGATGGATGATGCTTGGTAATTGAGACAACCTTACATACTGAGGTCTCTTTACCTTTTTGACTCAAATATTTAGTTTTTGGGTACTAACATTTGTTTTTATGTTATACATGAATTTTATATTTTCTTTATTTTTATCACATTTTCTTTGGCTTTGCAAGAAGTTGGGTCCACAAAAAGCTCAAAAAGTGAGTTTTTTTCCCCTATTTTCAAAATTTGTCACACTTCAACTGAAAATTTGAAGCACTTACACATTGAATTTTGAAAAAACGCAGTAATATGAAATAGTATTTTGAGTCGAGTTTCCAAATATGTAATTTTTTCAAATACCTAGATGATACAAATTATTTTTTAATAGGCATGTATAAAAACCACTTTTAAAAGCCACTTTTTTAGGGTCATACCATGCACATGTACAAACACCATAATTTGACCTAAATAAAAGTATTTTTCAAAATACTTTTGGGAAAAAATGTGTAACAACTTGAAGATTGATGAGAATATTTTTTAATATTTTTTCTGAATATTATTTTTTTATTAATTTTTATTGGCGCTAATTGCTATTTTGAAAACCAACGTGTACAAACACCATAATTTGACCTAAACTAATCATTTTTTTGATTTTTTTCATTTTGTACAAAACTGTTTGAATATTGATGCCATATATATATATATATATTTAAATTAGCAGATAAAAAGTTATTAAAAAATTAAAAAAGCCCAAGATTTTAATTTTATGGACAAGTTTTCTTAGAAATTAGTTAAAAAATAGAAAACATAATCCAATCATATTTTTTTAAATATTTAAAAACTAGACATCGTGATCTATAATGGATTTTAATTTCATTAACCAATTCTAAAAAAATGCCCATCAACTATATTACCATTTAGTTAGATATTTATATCGACATTGCCTTAGTTTTTTAGTTATAGGTCAAAGGCTAAGGGTTGGGTTACCAAACCTTTTTTGATCCTAAAACCAAATCAAAACATGGGTTAGGATTTCAATTTTTTTTAGAATGGGTACCGTCTTTAAAATAGGTACCTGTTCTATTAAAGTGGGTACCTGTTTTAAAGTGGGAACTCGTTCTATTTTTATAATGGGTACCCATTTAGGAACAAGATCCTAATCTAAGGATTGAGATCCCATTGCTAAATGGGTACCTGTTCCTTTTGACATTTTTTAAGCTAAAACTTCCCTCTTTGTGGACCCAACTCCTTCTATGATGTTAAATATTTATGCACTCCTTGAAGCGTGATTTCCAAACAGTTCACAAACCTAGCATAAGAGAGTTTTCTTGCTTGTGAGCTTGAGAATTTTCACATGGACACCTAACATAACACATCTTTCCATCCATTAGATCTATGTGTCTTTGAGAGAAATTTTATTTATCATTTTATCATTTTATATGTGTATGTTGTGCATTTGATGGATGATTCTTGATAATTGAGACAACCTTACATACTGAGGCCTCTTTACCTTGCTAACTCAAATATTTAGTTTTTGGGTACTAACATTTGTTTTTATGTTCCATATGCATTTTATATTTTCTTTATCTTTATCATGTTTTCTTCGTGTATTATACATGTTTTCTTTGTGTATTTTGTGTGTTTGCCTCATGTATTTGATGTATTTTCTTCATGTATTATTGTTCGCTTCATGTATTTTTTGTATGCATTGTGCTTTCTTTATGTATGTTTTGTGTATGATTTTATGTGTGCTCCATTGATTCCTCATTGTATTCCTTATGTATGATTGAATCTTTCCTTGTCATGTGTGTGATATATCTACTTCATGTTTGTATTAAACATTGTGGATCAAGGTGGGATCCTAAGTTGGGGGCTTGCACACCCATCAAATTGGTGTCATCCTATCTCTTCAATGTTTTGATAAAGTAATCAAATTCTTTAGTATGAGAATGAACATCAAATCGTAATCTCACTAAAGTGTTGGTCAAATGTAACCTCATAAATAGTCGATCTTGATACTTTCACACTACGTAGACATTTTATTTTGGATATGGACCTAAATATATTAATAATTTATTTATTTCAAGGCTAGATTATGAAAATATATTTAATTACTTGATATCTTAACAAATTTGGGGAAAAAACACCCAATTAGAAGTGTGGGTAACCTTGACCTAAGGGTGATATATTTAAAATTTTAATGTTTTGGGTGTCAGCCTTGTGTGTTGTAAAGTGACCCCAAGTTAGCCTATAATCAAAATTATCAATTGGGATGCATTTATAATTTTTTTTTCATCTCATCTAGACATTAGAAGGAAGAATTATTAGTAGGAGGCTACTATGATCAATCATGCACTATCATGAAGATGTGTTGAGTTATCCTCTACATGCTAACTACAAAAATCTATTGTGTTATGTGGACTAACCTATTGTAGGTCTTCAAAAAAATTCAAGAATCCATCAAACAACCTTTGGTGGCAACTTATAGTGTGGTCATCATTTTGACAAGGATTTCATACCTAAGGTTACATTATCCATTTTTATTTACCATTTTAGTCAATTATTGTTATTTGGCCTCTACGTGACCTAGGGTAAGCCCAATTTATCATCATCATTTGTTGTTTGTGGAGGTGGAAACACCAATTTATGGGGTTTTACTTAGGAAAGCCCCTATACAACATAATATTTCCCTCTATTTTCATGTGTATAGGTTATATTTGAAGGTTTCTTCAACATACAACTACAAGAAAACATAGAACAAACAATAACCTCCCATTTGAAGTTTGAAAATGGGCTAAAAAGAAACATTTATAGTCTGGGTAATTTTTTCCCTTGAACCTCAAACTTAGGCTCAAATTTTAAGCACAAGTTCCTCTTTTTCATCACTTTCTAAATCTGTCTGTTCCAACAATTTTTTATTTTCATCTATGCGATAAATTATATTTTCATATTTAGGGTTTATGTCAAATAGGCTTAATAAAATATACTTTAAATTTTCCTCTTTGTAAGTCAAAAGAACCAAACCATAACAGATTGGCCCTCTCCCTTTTGATAGCTAGCCAATTATCAAACCCCAATTGGTTTGTGTTCAAATGTGGAGTCAAAGAAAAATAGTTAATTCTAGTTAATATACTAATTAGATCTAGAATTACTTTTTCCACTTCATACTAGTAGATAAGGTAATGATGTGTCCCCAACCTTAAAGTATGGGGAATTTACCATTTTCATCACTTTATTTGATATTGGTGGTTATCAGTGGTCAATTCCTATTGGTTGACTTGCAACTCTATCCTCTCCTTAGTTCTATATAAACTTACTACCTACCTTGTATTTTTCATATCTTGGAAGCTCTTAATGCAAATTGCATATCTCTTAGATTTATTGGTTTCCATTGTTTATATTTTTCTAGTTTATGTAGTTTTGAACTTCTCTTATAAATTTCCTTGGGTTGTCAATCTATTTCATATTTTTAGATCATGATTAATGTATGGGAGAGGAGATGTTGTAGATTGATTACCTTTTAGATGAAATTACTTGATGTTATAGAGGAAAACATCTAATGGTAGTATATTATTACAAGAGATACATGAAAAAGACAAACTGTTCCAAGATCCTATTTGACCATTAAATTGGGTCAAAGAAGAGGTGAAATCTTGGGAGGAAATTACAAGAGAAGATTTGGAATCAATTAGGACTTGGATGAAGAAGAATATTAACTAAAGAAGAAAGGTATTAAATTGACTTATACAAATACAAATTCCAAAAAGGAAATGAAGAAGAAAGATAAAGGTGGAGGATATTACACTCAAAAGGAAGAGGCAAAAGTAGCTATAGGTGAAGAGTTTCAAGAACCACCTTAACCTCCTAAATAAGAAAAAATTAAAGGAAGTTGTAGAAACACAAGAGCTAAAGAAGGTGTATAAAATATAATATCTGGAAGCTATTAAGGAAGAAGAAGAGGTAGAAAAATAATTTATTAGTTTAAAGAAGAATAAAAAGAAAAAATATACTTTCATCTTTACTAAGATAGTGCCATCTAGTGATACTATTTCTTCCTAATCCACCTTGTCAACTAAAAAAATCTCTTCTCTTCATATGTACTAGTAGAACCCAAAACTATAGAAAATTCTCCCCCAAGTCATACCCATATAGCCATAAGTGACCATTCTTAAATTCCAAGGTACCATTTCATCACCCATTACCACTTTCATAATTTCTTGTCCTCATCTATATTCTTTTCATTCCACCATCCCATCTTCTATTCCTTCAATTTATATAGCTACACCTATCCCAATAGTTTCCTCATTTATTTAAACATCTAATAAAGAGTATATTATAACCCTAGTTACCCAAATAAAAAGGACGATCCCACAATAGTGGTTTACAATTTTTTGCCAAATTGGACACTGAAATGATTATTTTTAACTAAATTTTCACATTCGGGCATCTATAGCAGCTAAACCATGAGGAATTTGAAGATGATGCAAACTAGAGTCTCGTCACATTTTTTCTGTAGATTCTAAAAATATTTTTTTCAAAATTTTTGGAATCAGATTGCACTTCTTTTTCCATCTCCCACAAAAACTAGTTTTTTTCAGAAAACAACATTTTAAAAAAGTGACGCACACCGTATAACACATAACTTTTTTTTACATGAAGGATAAAATTATAATTTTGAATTTAGATTTTAACTCTGATATCTAGTGCTTCCACTTGGTTAGATAGTTTTTATTGAATATTTTTACTTTAATCAAGTTTGAAGTCAAACTAATTACAATTCAAAACATAGTGCACCGTATAACACAATTTTTGTATATATCAAAATTCTATTTTATTTTTTTTGTTGGATCAAGGACTTCAATATCTGGTGCACTCATATTTTTTATTTTTTTTGATAATATTCTATTTTTCCACGTGCAAAACAAGGAGCTTGATTTTCAGAGAAAAACCTACATTCACAAGAAATAAAAAATATATATAATAATCAAATTAAATTTAATTAAAATTATACTTTTTTGGAAGCTTATAATAAGAACTACATACTTACAAAAAATAAATTTTAAATGAACTCATTTGATCCCCCAAAAGGTAAATCAAAACTAGTTTTTAATCAGCATTTTGATAGGTGTAAAGGAGACTCTGTTATAGGTATGGTTTAAAACTAACGAGGTTCTATCCAAGGGGGCTTGGTATAAGGTGGTTTGATCAAACCCTATTCAATTGGAATCCTTTAAATGGAACTTTTCAAGGCTTAAATCATTATATTTTCTAAAAATATGTGATTTCAGCAAAAATTAGGATCTCACAGAAAGTGTAAACCACTATTGTGGCAACACATGTTGTAATTTCCTTGCTAGGTTTTCACCTCTAGATTATCCTCCGTTAGTTATAAATATTTATAATATTATAAATGAGATAAAATCATTAGGGAAAATATAAGAGGAAGTGACCATTAAGTCCAAAGGGATGAAAAAGTCATTTTAGATTAAGAGATTGCACAAGAATAAGTGTAAGTAGGAGATGAGGTATAATCAAAGAGAGATCAAAAAGAAAAACCATCCACTCCTCAAGAGAAAAAAAACCACATGAGATTGATTTAAATAGAAATGAGGAAAATAATTTTCCAAGCTAATGAACAATCAATTCAATAAAGCAATAAGGACCAATATGTCTATACAACTTAGCATCAACAACAATAAGTGGTAGTGAAGGAATCCTAGCACACTATTCTAGATACACAAGTAAATAAGACTCTAAATAAGAAATAGATTATTGAGGGTGATACACTTTTAGATAAGATAAAAAAGGAGTTAGAATAATTAAAATCTTCTAGCCAAAATTATGTCATAGCACAAAATAAATAAGTTGTTTCCTCTACATCACAAGAAGAGGTACTAGATATTTCCACTTCATTTGTTCCTATAAGAAAGGAAACAAATTGAAGCAATAAAATATTTCCACATAACCTCAAGAGAGATAAGTATGCTTGAACAAGTACTTATAATCCACTATACAAAAGAATAAGAAAACATAAAATCAATATGGCACAAGATATACTCTAGGAAGAATCTTATGAGGGAAAAACTAGTCTTCAAAAGCATCCAAAATCAATTTATTATTCATTAAAAAACACATACAATATCAATGAATACTTTTGAAACATCAAGCTCCTCTAATGCATCCTCCATGTGTCAAAGAATAATGGGTAACCACAACAACCATACATCCCATGCTATGGTTCACATATACACTATTTAAGAGATCTAAATACAAATATTAGCCAACCCAACCACTAAAAGTATTCTTTATTTTCTATATTTAATCTCACATAAAAATACTAAGTGATATTAGCTAAACTATGTGTATCAAAACTATTAGAGCATAAAACCATTGACCCCAACATTCATTTTTGGTACTAAATTATCTCAATGTTAAATATTTTTCCAATATGCAATCCACACTAAAATACCTAACCAATGTTATATGCAAATTTACAAGTGGAACCATATAAATATGCAATGTGGATAAACACATCTTCTAAGATGTAACATAAGTACATAATTATTTTACATAATTATAATATTTATTTTCTTGTGCAAAGTTCACAACACTATTTTTCCTAAAATTTTCCCACATGTATACATTGTAGATGGACTAATCACATGAATCTACAATGAATCTACAATATACTCTCATGCTCTATCAATATACCTATAATAATATCCAAGGTGGCCACCATCTCAAGCAATAAATTATCTTGCACCCTCCAAAATTTAATCTTTATAAGAAGAGGAATAGGCCAAGGTGAAGATATACCAAACCAAAAAAACACAAAAGCATCAAACACAACCCATAAAAAAGTATCCAAGTTGTAGAAATGTTAGAAACAATAGGCTAGAAATTGAGGATTTGAGCCTAATTTTCTTGAGATTTTTATTTGTATCCCAATATGAGTGATACAAGGAAGTTCAAGGATTATGTAGTGGATTACAAATGGTTCAAGTATCGAATAAAATATATAAAATTAAATATATTCACACATATGCATATAAATCATATATATTAATTTCTTAGAATCCAAAAGATCAACATGTGGTACTTCATATTATCATACATCTCATCACACTCATCATACTCATAATACAATGTTCAATTATACATCATTCCTTGACTTAATTATTCTTTTATTTTATCTCTCATATTATACTAGCCAATCTTACATCATCTTCTATCTTACATACTACATCCTTATCTCCCACCCATCTATATTTTCTGGATTTATACATAATATATCTCACACTGATTCATATATGATCCATCTTACATACTATTCTACTCCTTATATTTTAGTCCTACTTTTATTTAAGAACAATTGTATATTTAGGGATGTGTCTCTTGTACTTAGTTGGCATTTTGGATGTGTTGGTAGTTAGTTGAGTATCTTTTATTTATTTTGCAATTAGTTTGGCTTGTAAATAAATCATCATAGACAACCATGAACTCACCGAAATCTCTAGTATGCTCTCATGATCCATCAAGATACCTATAACAATAGCCAAGGTGACCACCATCTCAAGAAAGAACTCTCATCCTACAACATGTGACCTATGGAAGAAGAGGAACAAGCCAAGGTGAAGATGCACCAATCCAAAAAATAAAAGTATCAAATCCAAGTTATAACAAAGGATCCAACTTGTAGAAATTTTAGCATGAATAGGTTGTTAGACTAATCACCAAATTCTCCCTTCAGATTCAGAACATGGACTAACCACCTCTTGTGGATTCGTTTATCTTTGGAATTTGTATCAGGTGTTAATAGGTCGATCCTTTGGCACAACGAAAAACGCGTTCCAACAAATGGTATTAGAGTTGTGGTCACATGTTTGAATCCCCTCGAGTGACACTGAGGGGGGATTGTTGGACTCATCGCCAACATCTTCCTTTAGATTCGAGACATGGACTAACCGCTTCCCATAGATTCGTTTATCTCTAGCATTTGTATCAAGCATTAACAGGTCGATCTTTTGGCACAATGACAAACGTGTTCCAACATAGGGTACAGATTGAGGATTTGAGCCTAAGTTTCTTGAGAGTTATATTTATACCACATTATGAGTGACAATAGGATGTCCAATGCAACTTATGTAGTGGATTACAAATGGTTATGATAGAATAAAATATATAAAATTAAATATATTCACATATATGCATGTCATATATAATAACACCTTAGACATCCATTAGATCATATTCTCATATCTCATTATATATAGTCTACATCATATTTCCAACATAGATTATTCAATTATATTATCAATCCACTTAAGAGAAACATGCTAACGTATTTACCAAATCTCTTGCATCAGTGAAGTTTGATTGTTTTCAAACTTTCTTAATTTGTTCTCTCAATAAAATGATGTAATAAGAGGGGATTCTTGAAATAAAATATTATATTACATCATTAAAATAATAATATAATTTTTTGACATTAGTCGTTGATTGGGTGGTAGTTGCACAATTTTCTTCAACCAACTTCAATAATTGCATGGATTTCCTCTCATCAATAATACCATTGTCATGCTTATTTGATATTTAATTATAACAACATCATATACAAGGGAAAATAAACAAGGTATGTCACTAAGGAAATGATCATAATCTTCCTTGTTAGGTATATTATGAAAAGAAGGGAAAGTATTGAGGGTAAATTACTATCACTAATTATAGGAGTATAATTATTGTTAAAATAACTATTAGTAGTCATCAAAACAAGTGTAATTAATTACTTTAATTTCTTTAAAATCATTATCACTAATCATACTTGAGAAGTATAATCAACATGAAGCTTGTCAAAATGTGAAGTTAAAGCATCCAAAAGAGAGAAAATAAATGATAAGTTTCATGGAAGATGAAAAGTCATGTACATAATGAAATAATGCATCCATGAAGCAATCATTACTATCCTTGTGGAGAAAGGATATAGAGTGTTAAATCAAGATTAAAGAATCAAATGTAACAAAGTATGAGAACACGTTGAAATCCTTGATATAAGCATGAACAAAAAATAAGAATAAGGGTTGATGGTCATCCATAGTGTGTGAATCAACAATCAATCAACAAATACAAAAAAAGAAGAATAATTTGAAACAAAACCCTAGTGAAATAAAGATCGAATTTAAATACACCTTAAATTAATTTATAAACTATCTAATTTTAATCAACAAATAATTAACACATTGATTAATTAATAAATTAATTAAATTCTTGAAACTTAAATAAATAGTAAATGCCAAATAGAAATGAGAAGGATAAATAATCCTGTTGTGAGAAATCTAATCAGATTCTTTGTTCAGATTTAGATGTTGTTCATATTGTAAAATATACTCTCCTCTAGATTATGGTGCACCTTTATATAATATTTTAGGGTCCTCAAGCCCCATGATGAATCTTTAAAATTTATTGCTTTGTATGACTGCCGCCAAGAAAGTCCCAATCATTTTAGACAATTCAACCATTACAATCATACATTGCCTCCAAGCAGCATTGCTATCTATACATCTATTTTTTAGCCAATTCAAATTCAAAAAATTAACGGGTACATTCCTCTACACGACCGACTCCAGATCGACGCCTCCGTAGCAAATATAGATCTTGGAAGTTTAAATTCTGGCCGTCTATTGTCAACGGTTGGGTCCATCTGTCCATTGATCCTCCCAACGGTTATCTAGCAACGGCTCTGCGCCCTACAAATTCTTTCTGTTTTATTAATCATTTTATTTTAGGCTTCAAGAGCAACAGTTCATCTTTCTTTCATGTGAATACTGTGTACTACACTTGTGATACTATAAACTGTGGTTGTGTTGAAGGTTCATAAAATTTTTGGAAGAGAGAGGAAGATCAGTAGAAGAAAAAAGATGGAAGGAGCTTGTATGCATGTTTGTTCTACTGTGGGTATTTAAGTAACGGAAACTGCAACTGTGATACTTGCAGGTATGCAGTTGTTTCCTTCTTTTTTTTGGAGTAGTGGTATAGTTTGGCTTTATGGATGGGGGAGGCTGTAATTGATTGCATCAGTGTTTTTCAGCCCTGATAATTATGTGAAGCTTTATGGCTTTTAGTTGTAACTGCATTTTTATGTTGGGTAGGCGAAGATTACATTCTGATGTGGGTCGAATGAGCTGGTTTCTTTCAAATCTGATGCTAGTTTGAGTAAATTTAACCCTATTAAATCCGTCTCAGGTTGTACAATGTAGACTTTGTTTGTTATAAGAATTGGGAATACTTGTTTCTCAGACAGATTTGAGTTGAACCAAACTGTATTCACAACAAAAGATAAATACCAACTCCTTGGCATCCATTTTGCTATACAAAGCAAGGAATGAAGCACCAACTCCTTGATAACCATTAATGAAAGTATGGGACCTCTTGAAAGGAAAGAAAACTTGTGATCTCATCTTATTATTGTGAGCCTCTTAACCATCAATTAATAAGTCACATCAAGATGAAGCAGCACTGCAACCTCAACAGAACAATTCTTGTTCTTGTAATTATGTTAAGCTAGTAAAGACTGGTATAGATTGAGTACTTATTCTTTATTTATATATGTTTAGGTACAGAGCTTTCTATTGGAACTCTGTCTCAATCAAGAATAATCATACCTACCAAAAAAGAACACAACCATAGCCCAGGTCGTTCAATGGGTCATTTAAGCTATATTTCACTCTGAATTATTTTTTTATAATTCTGAAATTATAAATAATTTAGTAGTGAATTATTTATTTCCAAGCTATTCCCAAATCAACAGAGTTCCTTTCTTCCTCTCGAACCCATAAAGAGAATTAAGGGTTAAAAACAGAGCAGTATACAAACTAGCAGATATAAAAAAGAAACACAATTTTTATTTCGACTTCAACAACAGTTGCCTTGATGTCAATTGGTTTACTACCCAACCCTTGAAAACGCTAACTAATTTGAAATCCTTCAATTGTCATCTCCTCATTCCTCCACCCTTTAAATCATTGATATATACAAGACCCAATTCAATGAAGTCCCCCAATTGTTTTAAAAAGAACATTGTATCTTACAGAAGATTATGAAAAAAAAGGTGCTATAATGAAACGGGTATGCAGATGATAAACATATATTCCTCCAAGACCATTAATTAGTGGAAATCCACTAAGTACAAATTGTGAAAAACAATACACAAACCCCCAAATTATTGGCAATATTATAGCCAACCCACTAGCGAAAAGCCCCCACCGCAGCCCATGATTTGGGCGTGGGTGGATTGTATTCCCCAATTTGTATTACTGTTGTGTATGGAAGGGTGTCCACTGCAAGGAAATGGGGTTGGGTGGACATGTTTCTAAGTTAGATATGAGTTACTTTGAACTTCGAGATTTCAAGATATGGGTGAGGACGTTAGTAACATCACAAATATTTGGATTTGAGAGGGTAATAAATTTTCAAAGCATTTCAAGTATTTCTCTTTGAGTGCTAATAATATACTTCTGCTCCTTCATGTTTGGCCTCCTTAAATAATTTGTCCTATCTGAAGTTTAGAGACAATGGGATGTCAGGATCAATACCTAGTCGGATGGGGAACATGAGAAACTTAACTTCACCTGATCTGAGTTCCAATTGGTTAAATGGTTCCATACCTAGTAGTTTGTCAAAGCTTCATTTCCTCAAATACCTTGACCTCTCTAGAAGTCACATTATGGGTATACCCGAGGCTATCTCAAATCTCACCGGTCTTAGACATCTGGATTTTAGCAGCAACAACTTGACTGGTAGGATTCCTTCAAATTTCTGAGGCATGCCTACTAATGTGAGAAGACTTTCTTATTTAGACCTTCACCAGAACCAATTAGACTTTAATGACTATCAATTAAAAGGTCCTTCCATCGGACCTTGGTTTACTCATCGATCTTTCTTACTCCTCGAGGCAATCTCCTATCTCTTAAAAGCTTAAATCTTTCAGACAACAAAATGAGTGGAGACTTCCCCTTGTCATTTGCTCAATTGTCTTCAGTTGTCACTCTTGTTCAATTTGTAATTAATGTTTTGGGAGTGGATATTCATCATCTGGCATAGCCATTTTTTTCCAAGCACTTTTTTATGTAAAATTACTAACGATTAGAAGTTTTAATTTCTTTAATATTCTCAGAAATCTCTTCTTGAAGTCGGTGCCTGAGAACTCTAATTAAAAGAAACAAGCAACCCCAAATTGAAACAACATGAATACGCCATTTTCAACTACCAAATATGTCCTAGTATCTACATCTAATCGTCTTTATTAGCTTTGACAGGTCAAGAGCGAACCAAATATATCCTATATTTAGATGATATTACAGACAACCCATACAGTGTCTGACTACCATTCATACGGTTGTTTATCTCCAATTAAGTTCAGGTTTCTAAATCAATTATCTTTGTTACCATGTTGTTTGTCTCCCCTGTTTTTCTCTGTGACTAAGATACATGTCATTGCAGAGGATTTAAATGCTAGTCCAACGGAATGTTGTCTTGATCTAAGCTCAACAGGAGGAGGAAAACATTTTCCAAACCAAAGTGGGATTTTCTGCTCCCTCCCGAAACGAAAATTACAGAGGAGATTCTTGCAACTGCTAATCACATTGCCACCAACAACTCCCAAAAATTCTATTAATGAGAACATATAGTCTGAAAATGACCTTTTGGCAGTTAAAAGTTCACTTAAACAATCTCCCTAAACATTTTTCTAGTAGTATAGTCAACCAGTGCCAGCAAACCTAATTCTAACAGAGTCTAACAAACACATAACCAGGAAAACATTCAATGTTAATAGAGGGAAGGGTATGACACTAAATAAACCCATTGCAAAGGGGTTCAAGAAGCAAAGAAGGCTTTTGTATTTACTTTCAGCTTGGTGCTGCACTCTAGTTTTTGTCTACGTCTCCATATAAATGTATGCTAGCTTGGTTGATTTTACAGTTGCTTGATGGAACTAACAGATGTATGCTAGCCTTGCTTGATGGAACTGACAAATGTATGTTAGCTCGGTTGTTCAATGGTTCTATCTAGGAAAATAAAAGATACATATGGCCAAGGGTGAATAAATTATTGAAGGTAAACTCCTCAAGGCAATTAAATTTCCCATAGGAATAGAATCCTATTACGGCTCATGGCAATAAAGATATGAGGAGAAATTTTTTGCACTTACCCACCAGAAACTTGTAAATATCAAGTGGAAAAGACAAACTCTTAATAAATCATGAGGAGAAATCCTCTCCACTTACCCACAAGAAACTTGTAAGTATTTAATGGGCAAAAGAACTCTCGTCAAACTATCAAAATCATCAATGGAGGCATCAAATTTAACTAAGAACTATTTTCCTTCAACTTCTTCATGTTTTATTAATCATTTTATTTTAGGCTTCAAGAATAATAGTTTGTCTTTCTTTCCTATGAATTCTGTGTTGAAGATTCACATCAATTTTGGAAGAGAGAGGAAGATCCAACAGAACAAAAGATGGAAGGAGCTTGTACGTGTGTTACTTCTAACTGTGGGTGTTTTAAGTAATGAAAACTTTTGAGTGATACTTATAGGTATGCAGTTGTTTCTTTCTTCTTCTTTCTCTGACTAATAGTATTGCTTTTATTTTTTTGTTTTCCTCAAATCTAAATTTAAGGTGGTATAATTTGGTTTTATGAATGTGGAAGGTTGTAATTGATTGCATGAATGTTTTTCAGTTTTGGTAGTTTATGGATATTTTAATCTTGAATGAGGTCATGGGATAGTTCTAATGTGGTTGGATAAGTTGTAACTATACTCTTGATGATGGTTAAGTGGAGATTACATTCTGATGTGGGTCAAATGAGTTTTCTTTTAAATCTGAGCCTAGTTCAACTAAATTTAGCCCTATTAAATCTATCTAAGGTTGTTACACCACTGTCTTACTACACTAATGGGCTTAATGAATTTCTCATGATGGTTCCATAAAATTTTTTTTGGGAAGATAAATTTCTTTTGGTTCTCTAGAGAATAGGGTAGATATTTTTTTTCTAAATATATGAATATCTTGCTAATATTTTTCATCCAGTAAATGTTTGGCTTTGGCTCGATCTCCCTTGGCTTAACAATTACCTTAGTTTGAAGGATTGATGGCAGTCCATCTATAATGGATATCTAGTTTTCTTCAATTACATGCTTATATAATGATAATGTCTTTCTATTCTCCACAAAAAATATTTTCTTTAAATCTTAAGCTATTTTTCTCTACCTCCATTGGATAGTATTGTCTTTCATCCAATATGCGAATATGTATTGTCTTTCACACCTAAATTTTGAATGGCTTTGGAGGTATAACATTTTTGAAAACATTAACTAATTTTGAATCCCTCTATAGTCGTTTTCTCATTCCTTCACACTTTAAATTATTGTTTTATCTTATAGAAGATCATGCAAAAAAATTGTGCTAAAAAAATGGGTATGTCAGATGATAAAGATATATATTGATTAATGGTGACCCACTAAGTACAAATTATGGAATAAAATAGCCTAAAAATATTACAACCAATAGCGAGCCCCTACCACAACCCATGATCTGGGCGTGGGTGGATTGTATTATGCAATTTGTACTTTGCGGGTCTCCACTAATTAATGATTTTTGGGAGGGGATATTAATCATCTAGTATAGCTATTTTTTTCCAGCACATCTTTTTTGTAGAATTACTAACAATCTTGTACAATATTCTATATTCAAAAGTCCATAAGAAATTTGTTCCTTAGAAATCTCTTATTAAAGTTAACATGTAATGCTCAATTAAGATTATTCTTGAACATATAGAGAATTTAGAAGTTAGAAAATACATTTTTTTTAAAAAAAAAGGCCAATGCCTAAGAACTCTAATTAAACAAAACAAGCGCCCTCAAACCAAAATGACATGAAGACCCCTTTTTTAACAACCAGATAATTATTGGAACATCTCTATGAAATTTCCCTATGGGAAAATGTGATACTTCAATTAAGTCTAGGAATTAGTCCTTAAATCGATTATCTTCATTACCATGTTTTTTCTCCTCTGTTTTTCTCTCTTATTAAGATGCATTTCATTGTAGAGGAGTGAAAAGCTAGTCCAACTAAATGTTGTCTTGACCTAAGCTCAATAGGAGGGGGAAAACATTTTCCATGTTCCACAAAGAGAATTGCCTAATCCAAAGTGGGCTTTTATACTCTCACATCGAAACAAAAATTATAGAGGAGATTCTTACAACTGGTCATCACATTCCCACTAGCAACTCACAAGAATTCTATAAAGAGTTATACATACGAGAAGTAGGCATTAGTTTAAGTAGTATAAATCATTGAACATAGTTCATCATGTAGAAGAAATAAATGTAGGCCTACTACAAGAATATAAGGGAGGAATTACAAGGATTACTACTAAATTTTGTTTGAAGGTACTTACTAGTGGTGAAAGAATGTATTTCCAAGGAAATTTATGTAAAATCAATATTAGTAGCTCTTGTGGAAGCCTATTTGTTACTATTTATTCATGTGAATGGGGTTTTTAATTGTAGGGTCCTTCATCAACTTTAACTCTAACTCTAGTTTTAATGAGAACATATACCCTGAAAATGACTTGCTGGCAGTTGAAAGTTCACTTAAAGAACCCCTCTAAACATTTTTCTAGATGTAGAGTAAAACAATGCCACAAACCTAATTCAAACATTGCTGAAGTTGCTCACAAAAATATAACCATGAAAACATTCAATATTAACATAGGAAAGGGTATGACACTATATAAACCCATTGCAAAGGGGTTTCGATAGCAACAATTTTTTCTTTTTATCATATTTGTAATTTTTATCCATGACTCTATTGTTGCAATCATTTTTTTTCTTGTTTAATTAGTAAGTTATTTTTGAATCAATTAGAAACTAAAGTTTTTTATCTTCTTCAAATAAAATTTAATCTAGCTTTAAAGTGATTATGATTTTTTTTATAAATTATTTCTCTTCAAAATGATTGGCTAAAAAATTTTGAGTGTTAAAATGCATATTTTTAGGTAGTATAAAGGTGAAGTGTAATGATTTTTACATTATCTTTTATAACTTAAACTACAAATAAATTAAATAATAAAAGTGAACTATTATTTTGCTATTTTTTTATAAGTTAAATACACATAGTTAAACTAAATAATAACAAGTGTCATGTAGTGGCTAGTACTTCCTTTATAGTATTGTAATTATAATATTTTAGATTTTTTTTTAAAATTAAATGTAAATTTTATTAATGTGAATAAAATTAAATATAATTTTTGTTAATTATAGAATAATAAATGTAAGTTGTTAATTATAGTATTTTAGTTTTGACCATAGACGATTAGTTAGTTATATTGCATGCCTATATTCTTTAAATGTTAATATCTAGTATTAATAAAATTACATAATCATAAATGACACATTAATGTTAATTATTATTAAACTTATGTAAATAAATAATATATTAATCATTATAATGTAAATTATAGGATAATGCATGGTTATATTTTAGCTAAATGGAACAAAAGTAGCTACATGCATTTATATTAATATTAATAATTATTAAGTTTAACTAAATAGATCAAAACGGTTGCATGTCCATATTCTAGTTTAATAAGCCAAAAAAAGGGTAGATTTTAAAATTATAAAATTGTAAGGGTAGTCTTATCAACAATCAAAACATAAAGAATATTTTAATAATCTAACTTATATAATTTTTGATGAATAGGTAGTTATCTATATTAATAATAAAGATAAAGTTACATATTCACAAAAAAGGGTGGGTGGTAAGAAGGCACACCTCGAGAGTCACATGGGCTAAGCCCAAAAAATCAGAAACAGGGTCACTTGGGCCTAGCACAAAAAGGCATAAACATTACAAACATATAAAATATAAAGGTCATTAAGCGACCAGAGTAGTGCCAATAGAGCTAGGAGGGTCTTTGTCATCCATCTTTTTACCCCATACATTAGCGGGGTTTGGAGTGACGTTAGGAGGAAAGAAATATTGGGAAGCATTTAATAGTGTCCGACCAACCAAAGCTGCTACCAGGAGCATTATTAGAGGGCCACCCAGAGGTGCCACTGCCACTCTCAAATTGGAATATATTGACATCCACAAAACATTATTGGAAGTCTCTTAATGTTAAGATACCTATATGGGTTTTCAAGATGGGGATGATTTTTGATGTAGGAGATGAGTACCAAGGGTTAGCATATAGGTTTTTAGGTAACCATTGAGAATTTATAGGATTATATGATAGTTTATCAGGCATCTCTATATGGGTTTTCAAGATGAGGATTATTTTTGATGTGGGAGATGAGTACCAAGGTTTAGCATATAGGTTTTTAGGTAACCAATGAGAAGTTATAGGCTTATGTGATAGTTTATCAGGATTTGTTGCACGACTTTTGAGTTAGTTTCATTGACCCATATTTCATGAGTACCAATTTATAAGAACCTAATTGCCATGAGTATGAATGGTTTTCTTAACAATCATTAAATCTTGTGAGCATCACCTACATGTAATAGGTGATAATTAAACTATTCATGTTCATGAGAGATGGGTTCTTGTGAACCACTACTCATGAAATATGAGTCAATGAGATTGATTCAAAATGTCTCGATGCTTCCTTCTTGAGTATCACCTAGATGCACTGAGTATTAAGTGGATGATTAATGATATTGGAGATATATTCTTGTGAACCTGCTATAACAACCACCCCTCAATTGCTACCAATTTTTTTAAAATCAATTCAAGACAAATACCAAACTTAACTATGAACATCCTCCATGTAGCTTAGAAGTGCTGAATTCATAACTTCTTCATTTACCATGGTGGCATCAACTAGACATTTCCATTTATTTTCATACATATAGGAGTGGTAAGCTCCCAAGGTTAAGGTTATTCCTAGACTCAAACCTAAGAGAACAAAGAGAAGTAATATTAATAGACAACAAACGCCACCCTCCTTACCTTCTTTATATTGGTCATCCCTCTTTTTGTTCTTTTATTTTTTCTATCTTTCTCGCTTTGTTTCTTTCTTCCTTTTTCTTTCTTCTTTTGTGTGTCTCTCACCCCAATGTGACACCCATTCCCAACCCCAACTTGGAAAAATGTGAGATCAAGGTAAGCCAGGTTAGACATTAGGCTGGGTCACATGGGTACCCTTGAGTCAACAAAAAGAAAGAAAGAGAAGTCCATACATTTTTATCGTCTTTGAAAGGAGTTTTTGTGTCTCTTCTTTTGTGTGTCTCTCACCAAGTATGACACCCATTCCTAACCCTAACTTGGAAAAATGTAAGACCAAGGTAAGGTGGGTTAGGCATTGGGCTGGGTCACAGGGATACCCCTGAGTCAACAAAAAAGAAGAAGAGAAGTTCATACCATTTTTATCATTTTTGAAAGGGGTTTGTGTGTCTCTCACCCCAGTGTGACACCCATTCCCAACCCCAACTTGGAAAAATGTAAGATCAAGGTAAAGTGGGTTAGACGTTGGAATGGGTTGCATGGATACCCCTTAGTCAGCAAGAAAAAAAGGGGAAGTACATACATTTTTATCGTCTTTAAAAGGGGTTTGTGTGTCTCTTCTTTTGTGTGTCTCTGACCCCAACATGACACCCATTCCCAACCCCAACTTGGAAAAATGTAAGACCAAGGTAAGGTGGGTTAGGTGTTGGGCTAGGTCGTATGGATACCTCTGAGTCAACAAGAAAAAGAAGAAAGGGGAGTCCATCCCCTTTTATCATATTTGAAAGGGGTTTTGTGTCTCTTCTTTTATGTTCCTTTCATGACACCCATTCTCGAACCCAACTTGGAAAAATGTAAAACCAAGGTAAGGTGGGTTAGGCGTTGGGCTGGGTTAAAGGGATACCTCTAAGTCAACAAAAAAAGAAGAAAGAGAAGTTCATACCTTTGTGTGTCTCTCACCCCAACATGACACCCATTCTCGACCCCAACTTGGAAAAATGTAAGACCAAGGTAAGGTGGGTTAGGCATTGGGTTGGGTTACAAGGATACCTCTAAGTCAGAAAAAAGAAAGAAAGAGGAGTTCATACCTTTGTGTGTCTCTCACCCTAGCATGACACCCATTCTCGACCCCAGCTTGGAAAAATGTAAGACCAAGGTAAGGCGGGTTATGCATTGGGCTGGGTTACAGGGATACCTCTAAGTCAACAAAAAAAGAAGAAAGAGAAGTTCATACCTTTGTGTGTCTCTCACCCCAGCATGACACCCATTCCTGACCCCAACTTGGAAAAATGTAAGACCAAGGTAAGGCGGGTTAGGCGTTGGGATAGGTTATAGGGATACCTTTAAGTCAACAAAAAAGAAAGAAAGAGAAGTTCATACCTTTGTGTGTCTCTCACCCAGCATGACACCCATTCCCAACCCCAACTTAGCAAAATGTAAGACCAAGGTAAGGTGGGTTGGGCGTTGGACTAGGTTACAGGGATACCTCTAAGTCAACAAAAAAGAAGAAAGAGAAGTTTATACCTTTGTGTGTCTCTCACCCCAGCATGACACCCATTCCCGAGCCCAACTTGGCAAAATGTAAGACCAAGGTAAGGAGGGTTAAGTGTTGGGCTGGGTTACAGGGATACCTCTAAGTCGACAAAAAAAGAAGAAAGAGAAGTTCATACCTTTGTGTGTCTCTCACCCCAACATGACACCCATTCCCAACCCCAATTTGAAAAAATGTAAGACTAGGGTAAGACGGGTTAGGCATTGGGCTGGGTTATAGGGATACCTCTAAGTCAGCAAAAAAAGAAGAAAGAGAAGTTCATACCTTTGTGTGTCTCTCACCCCAACATGACATCCATTCTTGACTCCAATTTGGAAAAATGCAAGACTAAGGTAAGGCGGGTTAGGTGTTGTATTGGGTTACAGGGATACCTCTAAGTCAGCAAAAAAAGAAGAAAGAGAAGTTCATGTTGAAAAAAAGGTGAAATTGTAGCTTAAAACTTGTAAACCTATGAGACTGTAGATTTAATTAAGTGTTCTTTATCACAATTCTTTGTGTATGATTGATCTTGTTTAGATCAATTTTACCAATTGTAGAAAGAGACAAAAGATTGTAGAAGAATGAGACAATTAAGAAGATATAAGTGACACAACATATACGTGGAGAAACCCCTTTGGGAAAAAACTCCATCAGAATCAATAGTGCTTGTATTAACCTTAGAACAAGATTGCAATAATATTGTATCAATCCTTAATTGATATGCTTCCTTGCCTTCAACAATCCTTCTTCATAACTTGCATAAAACTCTTGTATACTTTCTACAACACAAACTATCCATGCATTCTATGTGACCAAGCATGAATCCACACATCCCATGCCATGCTTCAAACCCTCACACATACACAAGCTACACCTGCTAACCTGCTATCAACTTTGACGCACTTGTTGCACTTAACAAACAATAATTATACATATTAACTAATAAAAGTTGTACAATATAAGAGCATAAAGTTCCTCACAAAAACCATGCCTATTGTGCAAGTAGAGTTCCACACTATAACATGAAGTCAAAACCAAAGTCTCCTCAATTTAGGCATCCCAAATTGAACACTTAATTGATCGTTGGTCAAGAAAATATCTTCCAAGCTTCTCCTCAAAGTTGGTGCCCAAGAATGGGCCCATTTAACTGAGCCTTGTAAATATCTTCTCATGCAAAAGGTGTTAACTCAAAGATGCCAAATTGGGTGCTCGAGGTGGGTCCAAGTCAATCTTAGTTAACTGAAACATATCTCTCCACCAATTCATGCAAACATTATGCATGATTGATCATCCCCACTTAACAGAATGTATCCACCTGTTATCTGTCATGCAACTAAAGTCATTAGTCATGCAACTCAAGTCAACTAAATTCAACTAGCATTCAACTCAAACTAACTACATGCAACTGAAGATAATTGAACCATAACTGAACTGAATTGAGCTAAATTGAATTGATATTGAACTGAATTGAACTAAACTAAACTGAACTGAACTAAACTTCACTCATGTAAATATCAATCCCTAACTTGTAGAATCTAAACATGCATGACTGAAGTGTTATCAATCCTCCAAATAGTTAACTTAAGCAAGGTGGGTTCCACCTTCCATGTGGGCCCCATGTTCTCCTATTTTGTAGGAGCTCTTCTTGGATGTCCCCACATATTCCTATCGTTTAAGAATAATCACAAATGTCAATTTACATGTTCATTTCATTTGAATTTAATCTCTTTCTAATCCTAGAGCTGGGGAACACTTTCCAAGGACTTAGGAGATACATGAAATATGTTTAGGATTGCAATTAAATGACATCCTATTCCCAACATTCTCCCACTTAACATTATACATTGCAATTATTCTAAACAAGGAATCATTATTATAAATCAAGTATAGGACTTAAGAGAACTTATCTGCAACTTTGATCAAAGTGTCAACTTTCCCAATCAGTACCTTTCCCAAGTCTCTATAACCAAACTATGATAGGTAGAACTTCATGCTATCAACATAATGATCCAAATCTGCAAACAAGTCCCTATATATCCACCATCTTGCAAAATAAGACTTCAAGGTAATAACACACATAGACATGCGATAAAAAACCTCTAAAGTAACTCATTGTAGTAAAGTGTAACCAGTCCAAGAGAGGTGCCCCTCTCATACGAAACACATATACCTTATGGAACTCCCATTGCACATGTAATGCCAAATCTAAAAAAAAGATCACAACATTAGCAAGTCCTCCTATAGCACTTCACATAGAGGATGTGGCTAACTCCTCTATCATAGTGTCAAAGAAGCATACAATGATATGCAAAATAAATCTCTCATAACATAAGAACCTTCAAGAAGAAGATGTTTCCCATAAAAAGAGAACCTGCAAATCAAACTATGTTCTTATACCACACTAACATATGCCAAACTGTGTAAAGTAAGATCTCGTTCAACACTCCCAAACTGAAAGGATATCAACATCTAACCATTCAACTTATAATTAAACATGGCAGAACTTAGATGTAAAATTCTCACAGAAAGTATATCAAACTTAGCCAAACATTCCCACAACAAAAGGGAATATTCCCAAAGCCATTAACTATCTCCTATACCTCTCCTACCCAAATCCTTAGAACTAACTCAAGTTCAAGATTGCAAGGAGAACAATGGAAATACATAAAATCATGCATCTACTTATCAATAATCCCTTAGAACTCAATTTTCAAGACTAATGCATAATAGAAGACAAGATACATATAAATAATGCATCTAATAATCAGGTGGGCAACACCTCTTAGATCATTTACCTGTCGAGTAGACCAAGAGTGGGATACAAGATTGTCCTGTGCATACAACACCAATCAATATAGGCTTTCAATAAAGACAACCTTCTCATCAGGTCTATGATGGACTTACATCCATTTCCAGGTGTAGGCTCCTCAGTCTTTACTATTGAATTTTTTTTATAACAAGTAATCATTCCAACACATCTCTTAACATAAGAAATATCCGGCCTAACCCAAGTCTCTCTAATATCCATGAGCACCCACCAATCAATCCATGCCAACTTCAAATGCAACCTGCATAATCATGAAGCTCCAAGCAAATGATTAATACTAAAAACAAAAGAGAACTACATCCTCTCCAAAGGGAGAAAAATAACACCTTTACCAAAGACTCTAAGGGTCCTCCATGAAACACAATGTTAAAACCTCTTCAAATCACATGAAGATAAGCATATCCTACAAAAGCTCTCACTGAACTATGATACCGAGCTATACATGGCAACAAGATAAACATCAAACCATCACTATCAAAAGCTCCCACTGAAACATGTAACTAAGATATCCATGACATCGTGATAACCATCTCCTAACTAGATCTATTGAATCTTTCAATATCTAGACAAGAAGTAAAATTCATTGTAACACACTTCTTTTACAAATTTGCAATAACATCATAGTAAAAACTCCTATTATAGCCAAAACACCTTTAAAATTTTAAGAGAAAGGTGTCCCAAACTCTACCCAACCGTTTAGCTTTGATACCAAATGTTGAAAATGAAGGTGAAATTGTAGCTTAAAACTTGTAAACCAATGAGACTGTAGATTTAATTAAGTGTTCTTTGTCACAATTATTTGTGTATGATTAATCTTGTTTAGAACAATTTTACCAATTGTAGAAAGAGACATAAGATTGTAGAAGAATGAGACAAGAAGATAGAAGTGACACAACATATATGTGGAGAAACCCTTTTAGGAAAAATCTCCACCACAATCAATAGTGCTTGTATTATTTAACCTTAGAACAAGATTACAATAATACTGTATCAATCCTTGATTGATATGCTTCCTTTCCTTCAACAATCCTTCTTTACAACCTACACAAAACTCTCATACACAAGCTATCCATGCATTCCATGTGACCAAGCATGAATCCACACATCCCATGCCATGCTTCAAACCCTCACACATGCACAAACTATACCTGCTAACCTGCTATCAACTCTGATGCACTTGCTGCAATTAATAGACAATAATTATGCATATTAACTCATAAGAGTTGTACAAGATAAGAGCATAAATATCCTCACAAAAAAACACACCTAGATTGTGCAAGTAGAGTTCCACACTATAACATGAAGTCAAAACCAAAGTCTCCTCAATTTAGGCTCACCAAACTGAACACTTAACTGATCATTGGTCAAGAAAATATCTTCCAAGCTTCTCCTCAAAGTTGGCACCCAAGAATATGCCCACTTAACTAAACCTTATGAATATCTTCTCATGCAAAAGGTGTTAACTCAAAGATGCCAAATTGGGCACCCAAGGTAGGTCCAAATCAATCTTAGTTAACTAAAACATATCTCTCCACCAATTCATGCAAACATTATGCATGATTGATCATCGCTACTTAATTGAATGTATCCACCTATTATCTGTTATGCAACTGAAGTCATTAGTCATGCAACATAAGTTAACTGAAGTCAACTAACATTCAACTAAAACTAACTACATGCAACTGAAGATAACTTAACCATAACTAAACTAAATTGAACTAAATTAAACTGAACTGATACTGAAATGAATTGAATTGAACTGAATTGAACTTCACTCATGTATCCCTAACTTGTAGGATCTAAACATGCATTACTGAAGTGTTATCCATCCTCCAAATAGTTAACTTAAGCAATGGGCTGGGTTACAGGGACACCTCTAATTCAACAAAAAAAGAAAGAAAGAGAAGTTCATACCTTTGTGTATCTCTCACCCCGACATGACACACATTCTCAACCCCAACTTGGAAAAATGTAAGACCAAGGTAAGGCGGGTTAGGTGTTGGGCTGGGTTATAAGGATACCTCTAAGTTAGAGAAAAAGAAGAAAGAGAAGTTCATACCTTTTTGTGTCTCTCACCCCAGTATGACACCCATTTTCGACCCCAACTTAGAAAAATGTAAGACCAAGGTAAGGCGGGTTAGGCCCTGGGATAGGTTACTGGGATACCTCTAAGAAAGCAAAAAAAAGAAAGAGAAGTTCATACCTTTGTCTATCTCGCACCCCAGCATGACACCCATTCTCGACCCCAACTTGGCAAATGTAAGACCAAGGTAAGGCGGGTTAGGCATTGGGCTGGGTTACAGTGATACCTCTAAGTTAGCAAAAAAAGAAGAAAGAGAAGTTCATACCTTTGTGTGTCTCTCACCCCAACATGCCACCCATTCCTGACCCCAACTTGGAAAAATGTAATACCAAGGTAAGGCAGGTTAAGTGTTGGGCTGGGTTACAGGGATACCTCTAAGTCAAACAAAAAAAAGAAAGAGTTCATACCTTTTTGTGTCTCTCACCCCAACATGACACCCATTCTTGACCCCAACTAGGAAAAATGTAAGACCAAGGTAAGGCGGGTTAGGTGTTGGGATCGGTTACAGAGATACCCCTAAGTCAACAAAAAAAGAAAAGAGAATTTCATACCTTTGTGTGTCTCTCACCCCAGCATGACACCCATTTTCTGACTCCGACTTGAAAAAATGTAAGACCAAGGTAAGGCGAGTTAAGTGTTGGGCTGGGTTACAGGGATACCTCTAATTCAACAAAAAAAGAGGAAAGAGAAGTTCACACCTTTGTTTCATTCAACCCAACATGACACCCATTCCCGACCCCAACTTGGCAAAATGTAAGACCAAGGTAAGGAAAGTTAGGCGTTAGGTCGGGTTACAAGGATACCTCTAAGTCAACAAAAAAAGAAGAAAGAGAAGTTCATACCTTTGTGTGTCTCTCACCTCAGCATGACACCCATTTCTGACCCCAACTTGAAAAAATGTAAGACCAAGGTAAGGTAGGTTAGGCATTGGGCTGGGTTATAGGGATACCTCTAAGTCAAAAAAGAAGAAGAAAGAGAAGTTCATACCTTTGTGTGTCTCTCACCCTAGCATGACACCTATTCTCGACCCCAACTTGGAAAAATGTAAGACCAAGGTAAGGCGGGTTAGGCGTTGGGCTGGGTTATAGGTATACCTCTAAGTCAACAAAAAAAGAAGAAAGAGAAGTTCATACCTTTATGTGTCTCTCACCCCAACATGACACCTATTCTTGAATTCAACTTGGAAAAATGTAAGACCAAGGTAAGGTGGGTTAGGCGTTGGGTTGGGTTATAGGGATACCCCTAAGTCAACAAAAAAAGAAGAAAGAGAAGTTCATACCTTTGTGTGTCTCTCACCCCAGCATGACACCCATTCTCGACCCCAACTTGGAAAAATGTAAGACCAAGGTAAGGCCGGTTATATGTTGGGATGGGTTACAGGGATACCTCTAAGTCAACAAGAAAAGAAGAAAGAGAAGTTCATACCTTTGTGTGTCTCTCACCCCAGCATGACACCCATTCCCGACCCCAACTTGGAAAAATATAAGACCAAGTTAAGGTGGGTTAGGCATTGGGCTGGGTTATAGTGATACCTCTAAGTCAGCAAAAAAGAAGAAAGAGAAGTTCATACTTTTGTGTGTCTCTCACCCTAGCATGACACCCATTCCCTACCCTAACTTGGTAAAATGTAAGACCAAGGTTAGACATTGGGTTTGGTTATAGGGATACCACTAAGTCAACAAAACAAGAAGAAAGAGAAGTTCATTATACCTTTTTATTTCTCTCACCCTAGCATGACACCCATTCCTGACCCCAACTTGGAAAAATGTAAGACCAAGGTAAGGCGGGTTAGGCATTGGGATGGGTTACATGGATACCTCTAAGTCAACAAAAAAAGAAGAAAAAAGTTCATACCTTTGTGTGTCTCTCACCCCAGCATGACACCAATTCCCGACCCCAACTTGGAAAAATGTAAGACCAAAGTAAGGTGGGTTAGGTGTTGGGTTGGGTTACAAGGATACCTCTAAGTCAACAAAAAAAGAGGAAAGAGAATTTCATATCTTTGTGTGTCTCTCACCCCAACATGACACCCATTCTCGACCACAGCTTGGAAAAATGTAAGACCAAGGTAAAGCAAGTTAGGCATTAGGTTGGGTTACAAAGATACCTCTAAGTCAACCAAAAAATAAGAAAGAGAAGTTCATACCTTTGTGTGTCTCTCACCCAAGCATGACACCCATTCCTGACCCCAACTTGGAAAAATGTAAGACCAAGATAAGGCAGGTTAGGAGTTGGGCTAGGTTATAGGGATACCTCTAAGTCAAAAAAAAGAAAGAGAAGTTCATACCTTTGTGTGTCTCTCACCCTAACATGACACCCATTCCTGACCCCAACTTGGAAAAATGTAAGACCAAGGTAAGGCGGGTTAGGCATTGGGCTGGGTTACAAGGATACCTATAAGTCAACAAAAAAAGAAGAAAGAGAAGTTCATACTTTTTTGTGTTTATCACCCCAGCATGACACTTATTCTCGACTCCAACTTGGAAAAATTTAAGACCAAGGTAAGACGGGTTAGGTGTTGGGTTGGGTTACAAGGATACCTCTAAGTCAACAAAAAAAGAAGAAAGAGAAGTTCATAACTTTGTGTGTCTCACCCCAGCATGACACCCATTCCTGACCCCAAATTGGAAAAATGTAAGACCAAGCTAAGGCAGGTTAGTCATTGGGCTAGGTTACAAGGATACCTCTAAGTCAACAAAAAAAGAAGAAAGAGAAGTTCATACCTTTGTGTCTCTCACCCCGACATGACACCCATTCCTAACCCCAACTTGGAAAAATGTAAGATCAAGGTAAGGCGGGTTTGGCGTTGGGCTGGATTACAGGGATACCTCTAAGTCAATAAAAAAAGAAGAAAGAGAAGTTCATACCTTTGTGTGTCTCTCACCCCAACATATCTTATACATATAATATAATATATTATAATATAAATATATAATATAATATATTATCTTATATATAATTATAAATATATAATATATATAATTATAAATATATAATATATATAATTATAAATATATTAAATATAATATATAATTTAAAACATAATATAATATAATATATAATATAAAATAATATAAATATAGAATATAAAATAATATAATTATAATATATATTATAAAATAATATAAATACAATATAATGTTATATATTTACAAACATATATTATAAATTTATAATTTTTTGCACTTTCTTTCTTTATATTGTTTTTCCCTCTTTCTTTTTGTTTTTACATGTCTTTTTGACTATCTTTCTATTTTTTCATCTCTTTTTTTCTTTGATTTCTCTAGTATTTTTAATTTTTCTCTTATTTTTTAAATTTAGTTTTTTCTTGGTTCAATTGTCTCTTTCTTTCCTTTTACTTTTTCTATTCTTTCACTCTTAATACCTTTTTAATTTCCTTTTATGTTTATTTCATAATCATTCATTTTTTCCTTATTTGTTGTCTCCTACTTTATGTTTATTATATTATTTTTATATCTGTTTATCTCATTCGTTCTCTATTAATATTACTTCTCTTACTTCCATCAAACTCGAGCATGGATAAGCTTATCTTTACACAGGTCATAAAATTTTCCATCGATGATCACCTAGGATGGATATGAATAGCCTACGTGTCAAAGGATTACCACCTCGACCTATTCCCTTGTAGGGTCCTACTCCATTTGTTGCCATAAAAGTTAGCACTTGCACCAAGCTTAACACTATAATTGGAAGAGAGATTCCTAATTAGGTATAAATAGACCACAATCAACTGATTTACAATCCTATACATAGTCATATAAGTCTGAGGTTAATATTCATAACATTTTAAAGAGGATCACTTAGTATCGACACGAGGTGAGCTCAACTCAACACGTAACCACTGCTAAGTAGTCCAATTCATTTCCTTCCTTCAGCTTACTATCCAGACACATTATTTATTGAAGACAAGTTATTAGATTTTCTTAACTATTTCATAACCATTTGATACCCCCATTTTGGTTTCACTTGAAACCTACTAAGGAGAGAAGGTCAATCCAATTGAGAACAACCCAAAAATATAAGAGTTATTCCCCCTTAGACCCTCCCCCTATGGACTTGAGATCACAGAGGCATCCTTCACCTAAGGACTGCCTATGTACCCACTTCCAAATGAATCAAATTCAAACATATTTCTCCTCACAAGGTATCTCAAGGACCTACACATAGGTTCCCATAATCATGGGTTTCATTAATTATCGTATCTTAATCCAACATAGTTCCTTTAAGCGATTCCCATAGTTAGTATTCCTTAATGACAAGTGGGGAATTCAACACCTTTCCCTATTAGTCAACTTAAATTAAGATCTCTAATTATACCTCACCATCTTTATTATTCATGCTCCGACAAAAGCATCCTAGAATCTCTTATAATTACCTATCAAGGATATCATTCAACATTTGGTACTTTGATGATAGTTTATGCTACAAGATTTTGTTTATTTAGGAATAGAATGTGATAATCAACAATGTGATTTAGTAATATTATATATCACAAGTGCTAGTTTTTGATATCTTGAACCTTTAACGTATAAGAAACATCTTAAAAATTCATATATGAGGTTAACATGGTAGAAAAAATATCTCAATTAGGATACATAATTTACTATCAGTAAAAGCAGTAATACATAAGCACTTGACATTTGTAATTGACCACTTCTTATAATTGCATATATATCCACATACTAGGATACCAACCCTATCATAATATGTCTTTTGATATAGGTACCAAATTTAGGGAACTCATGTTTAAAACTTATCCACTAACATTATATTGAGACTTATTAAACAATTTCATATAAGATACCATTCTCATAGTCTTTAAAGCTATTGGCTTCAAGATAAATACATCATGTAAATAATAGTGCATTATCCAACTATTAAAAGGCATAAAACAATAATTATGACATGTTTAAGCTCGATCAAAATCTAAGTCATGCTTAGGATAGTGGAAATAATGTGTTTGTTGGATCATCATATAAAGATACACCCAATAAATTTTACATGTTTTGATGGTCAAATTATACCTTCAAACTCATCCTTTGCTTCCTAAACAAACTCAATGTATAATCAACATGCAAAATTTACACTTTAACTTTGAGTTTTTGTTCAAAGTTTTTATCTCTCTATCTCTCATCCTAACTTTTTCAAATTACTCTTGATCCCACCAAATAGACATGTCCTTTTAGTTTGGTGCATGCCAAAATTGCTTTCTTTAGGTCATCTATTTTCTCAAATATAATACAATATTCTAATTTAAATCCCATCTATAAAGTTAGGGATATCAATTTTTGAATTGTCTCTCAAATTAAAAATGTCTTTAATCATATTTTCTCTATCCATATACTCCTCCTTAGCACTTCTAGTTATAGGACTGCTCAGTTTTCTTGAACATCAATTTTTTTCACTCTCCTCTACAACAATTCCTTTTTTGATTTTGTCTCTATAACATCCAATTTAGGCTGCATGATTCCCAACATATCTCCAAGATTAAAAACTCACAATGTGAGGCCACCTTTTCTTCTTCCAATTAGTATCCCTATTTGAGTCTTATTTCACACTCCTTTTCAATACAATGAAGCCTCATTTTTTCTTCATCTCCTCTAGAATTGTTATATAAACTCAACACACTTATAGTAGGATTAAACCCACTTATACTTATCTACTAAATTCCACATAACTTTAGATACAATTTTTGATATTATTCATCGATTGTCTGAAAACCCATTACATTAAAATTACCTTGGCATGTACACATTTCCTTTATCTCTACCCCCCCGCTCTAACAATAAACACTCTACATTGAACTTGACTTGTGAAATCTTTGGCCATTTCTTTGTAATTTGCAATCATTTTTCAACTTCACTCTCACAATCCTAAAGATGAGATTTCAAAATATTGACTCTCTAACAACAAGTCCCAAAGGCACTACCTTTTATATGGACTCCATATTTATCTCTTATCACATCTAAAACACCATAAAAAATCTACCAACCTATTCTTCCTCTTAAGTCAACTTCTCCCTTGAGAATGATTATAATCAACTAATCACACTCAAATATGAGAAGAGTTTGATTTTACTCCATATTTGAGTTTGGCATTAATTTCCCTATACCCTTACATGTTATTGCTCTTACAATTTTCTCCTATTTAGAAACTTCCCTTTTTCCTTAAATTAAGTTATACCCCTACATCTTATTTAGTACACAAATCCCTTATGCCAAATTCACCTTAAATGGAAAGGAAAATACTATTTCCAAACTTCATCAATTTCTATGTGACATGTTCAATTATAGAATTAACGAGTATAATATTTCACATTCCTATCTTTTAACTTTAAGTTTCCCTAAACATGTAAATCACCATATTCCAAATCTTTATCTTTGCTCATTTTAATTGTTTCAAATTGTACTCCATTCCACAATATGGATGTATGCCCTTCCAATTTTACACATGCCAAATTTACAATATAGATTTGTCTTCCTATATGCTTCAAATGCATCCTCCATATTCACAAAAATCTCAAGACAAGCGATAGCAATGAATATGCTTGATATTGCTTCCATCCAAATCTTCTTGCTACCTACTTGATGAAGATGCTGATTTTGACACAGTCCTATTATTGAATCCAATATTGTGCAACATTGTGCTACTTTATAAGCTTCATCCATCCCACCCTTTATTCTGTCATATGGTTTTGTCTTCACCATCTAGAAAGTGCATTGGGAACCCTTGCTAAGACCCATGAGATCCAATATCAATTTGTATTCCTTAAAATTTGTCCTCTTCTAAAATGACCTCCTTCTATTAAATACTATTCTAAATGTAATTCTTCCAATCATCTTCTCATGATTCAAACTTCCAAAAAATGTAGGGATGTTAATCTATGACTTATGACCCAATTTTGGAAAGGATTTGATGATATTTTCTTTAGGTCTATACTCTTGATGTTCTATTCATTGGTTTGCATGTTCATCTTGAATATCAATTTCTTAACTCTCTTCTACAACAACTCTTCTTCCAATGCACAACTCTTTTGTTTTCCTTGTCTCACATTCCTCTTTAACTCAATTAAAAACCCTACTATTGATAGGGTGAGGGCCTTTCTTGTCCTTTTCTCTCTAGCCTATTTGACCTAGACTCATTGGAATGAATGGATAGAGTAGATAGTCGTATCTAGGTAAAGGACCCAATGAAAGGATGAATGAACCAGGCCCAAGAGAGCATGTGAGAGCAACCAAAAGTACAGATATACCATCATCAAAATCAAATTCACTAATAAATGATTAAACCTACTTTATTTCTCAACTAACATCAACTTAAATTCAACCAGGTTCTCTCAACTTAACTACACAATCTTTTAACATGCTATAGTTCCACAATGACGGGGTATTCAAGGTGGAATGAACAAAACTCAACCAGAGTAGAAGTCAATCATGAACAATTTCATACACAAAAATCTAATGTTATTGATTTATTGAAATTTTCAAAAAAATTATTACATCAGATACTTTGGCAGTATTACATTAACACACATTAAACTTCTAGATACATTACAATTAGAAAACTTGTATGATTGTGAAGTCCATTCCTCTCTACAACACATGCACACTACTCTGCAACATGTGAGGTTTAAAATTTTAGATGGGAATTTGTGCTTCTCTATCTTCAGCTTTGGTGTACACCCAAGGAGCTTTAGGCTGGCCTTCATCTTTTGCATCATCTATGTTTATCTTTGGAATATACATAGGGGATTGAGACTATCTTTCATCTTTTACATAATCTATGTCAACAGAGTGGTATTCCACGGATGCTAGTAGAGGATCCATTTCAACATCTATGATATTCTCTTGTTCATGAAAAATTGATGACACTTCTTTGTGCCTTCATTGGTTTTCCTATACTGCCAATTTGAAAGCATTTCAAATCCTAAAATCAAAGCACCCAAAATTTTATTTGTCAACATTCTACAAACACTTAAGATAAAAACTTAAGGTTTTAGGAACATTCCCTGGGTTAATTAGACTAGAAAAAATGCATTCAATGCCCAACCTTGTCTCCTTTCCTTCCCTTTCTAAATTGCCATCTAACCTTTGATCCTTTCCAGTCCTTTTTGAATTACCATCTCCAAAATCCCATGTAGTTTTTGTTATCTTAATTATTTTGTTCATTCCTTTAAGATTGGAAACAAAGTTCATCACATCTATGACTTTCTACACTTCTAAATTTGAGTTGTGTGTATTTTGTTTATGGTATCATGCCTCTTGGAAGGAGATTTCTTGTAATGAGTAGAGTGGAGATGTTTGAGAAACTATGAAATGAACACCAAAATGAGATAGTTTCTTTGGTAGTTATTGTAAAAGAAAAATTGAAAATGATGAAGAATATAGTAGTGATGAATAAACCATAATGGAAGAAAGATGAAGGGAAGAAAATAGACTTGTACATGTAGTAGAATAGGCTATCTCCATTCATATCTAGTTTTCATTAAGTCACTTTTCTTATCATTTTCACCATCCAAAATTAGAACTCATATCTGTGCCGAGGCTCTTAAATATGATAGTGAATGGGCCATTGGAGGCTATCTACATGTAGTAGAATAGGCTATCTCCATTCATATCTAGTTGTCATTAAATCACTTTTCTTATCATTTTCACCATCCAAAATTAGAACTCATATCCATGTTGAGGATCTTAAATATGATAGTGAATGGGTCATTAGAAGGTACTGAAATTTAGTGATTAGAGAGACTCACCATTAGATAATTATGTAAAAAAACCTGAGGACAGGTGTAGACACGTAAAATGTACATGCACTCGATCCTGATCTACTAACATCGCTTCATCCTGAATTATCCCTTTGTCTAACCATTTAATCAAATATCCTTATTTGATTAAAGTCATCATAATTCCCCTTTTAATTAAATAAGTCCCTCTATTTAATTAAATCATTGTCTCAGTGTAATTAGCTAGGTCATTTCATCTTCCTATCTTTGTTTAATTAAATAATCCATATTATTTGATTAAATCTCTAAAGTTCATCTAATTAAATTAAATAAATCAAACATTTATCTAATTTAATCTAACATCACCCCATTTGGTTAAATAAATAAAAAATATTTATGTAACTAAGTCTAAATCATTCTCTTCTCATTTTGAGTTATTTAAATCCTAAAATATAAGTCAAAATGGTCAAATCAACTAACATCATTTAAATTGATCAAATCATGATTAATGCTAATCCTAATCAATCAAATCCTCTAGATTTTGCAACTTGCACATGAAAATCAATTTAATTGATTTATAAATCATCTATTTTCATTCAAAAAAGGCATCCAAGTGGGAATATTCTTCAAATTTGAAATCTCCCCCCAAATAGACATGCACATACAACAAAGCATTTAAAATCTCTTACATGTCCTTGTGCATTGAGCCAAGTGGCATTTAACTCCTCTTTCATCCCCCCTAAACATGTCACTTCTTCAAATTCAAATTTAAAACTTGCACATTGATCAAAATGTGCTCAACCTTCATCCTCTTACATGTTGACAAGTGGCATCATGTGATTGGCTTATCTTTTATCCCACATTCATCCTATCTTTCAATCTTCAACTCTTTCTTTCTATAAATAGAGAGCTCATCCTTCATTTCTATCATCCACAATTTGAGCAAATTTATTATACTTCAATTTCATCTTAGAGATTTAGCATTGGCATCAAATCCATCAATGGTAGCTAGGTTATTGCAGGTTTTCTCCATGGAAGGCATTTGAAGCAATCACCAAATGGATCACCATCACCATTCATCATCAAAACTTGCTTAGGATTTGGGAAAGGGCCAATTTCCACATCAAATTGGCACCAACTCCCCCATAGCATCAATAATTTACATTACTTTCATAGGATTTAATCTCTTTTATTGATTTCTCATTATATTGATTTCATTTTCCTATTTTGAGCATTGATAAATGGATTGTATGGGGAATCTTTATTCTAACTTGCATTTGATCTTATTAATGTGTTCATTTGTTGTGTTCTTGTAGGTGTAGGATCTAGGTTCACAACAGTCAAAGTATGTCTACTAAACTAAAAAAAAGTACTAGAATGCATTCCCAAATGTGGGTTGTGTTTATCATGATGTTAGTCACAACAATAGTGCAGATAAAATCCTCACAAGAAAATCGTGAAGAACCTATCTTTACTTGAAAGACTGAACCGGCCCAGCCTAAAGGTTCGAGGAAAGGGAAAAGGTTGACTTAGCTTAATCCCAAGGCTTCGGTAGTCAGGTCTTGACCATACTAGGTTCACTTTAGGGTATGATGTGATATTGTTGTTAATCTCAAGGGGTCTATGGTTATCTCCCATTTCTTTAAGAATCATAAGTATCAAATGGAAGATTTTCAATCCAATCATTAAAAAATTTCATGAAATCAATAGATTTGCAATAATATTTCATGTCTATCAAACAAATTTTCTATCACTTAAGTAGATTTAGCTTTAAGCACTTAGCAATTTCATGGAAACAAAATATTTGCAATGAATTTCCCTTCATTCATCTCTTTTTTTTGAAACATTTTCTGAAATTTAACATCTAATCTAAAATAAAGTATCAAAATATTTGAAAAATAAAGTTGCTCCCAGGTATTCTCCACGTATGCCCCAAGATTTAATCAAATAAAAGAAAACCACGTATACTTCACCAGATTGCTTCACAACTAGGCATAAAACAGTGTGAGCTTTTAAAGAAGGGGGTTTAGTTTGAACACCGAGTAGGTTTTGTATGCACCCTTAAACGATACAACATACAGTCTTGTCTGACTGAATGAACAAACTAGCTACAAAAGATACATGAGATAGGTAGCTTTAAAATTGGCTTTGATATTGATTATGTTCTATGTGCATACAAGTTTTTAATTCAGAATGATTCAGAAAACATGAAAAAAAAAAACTTAAAGAACTTTTGGCTCTTCCGACATCCAAAATTCTTAACTTAAAAAAAGGTATCCCCTGGCCTTTTATAGAAATAAGGCATAGGTAGGATAAGAAAAATACATGAGAGGGAATCCAAGGGACGAATCATGACAAGGCACGTGGAATGTGACAAATGGAAAGAGAATTGCAAACAAAGTCAATGGAGGTCAACCTTTGTTTACACATTTAAATCCTTCGGGTCTTTCATCTTCTTATTATCACCAGGATAATAACTTGAATCCGGATAGTATGTAGGAACTTTCCCATACATTCAGAATGATTGCTTTATCATCATGTTCCTACATTCTGGTTCTGCCTCGGGCTTTCTACTCTTAGGAATGGGCTTCGCTAGAGGTGGGTGCTCTCCTTCACCGCATGCATAATACCAGGATTCCCAGTTTTCTAATGACTCAAGCTCCTCCTTTGCATAACTCCTTGGAATGTGTAGCCCTATCTGGATATGATTCTATCCGTGATCCAAATTTTCTTGACTTTCCATACCTGAACTTTGCATTGCAATCTGCTTCTCCTGCAATCACCAATTCCAACTATTAAATCCCTTTTAAAACATTTATAAAACAACCTCATGTAAATAAAACCATCATTAATTCATCATCATTTTAAATCCATCATATAAATAACACGCTTTCAAAAAAAATCATATATTCTCATGTAATTTTTCTTTTAATCAGGTTACCGAACCATCAAATTTTATGGATAACATTAAAATTTTAAAACTTTACTTTGCATTGTTACTCAGTACCCGATACTTCAACTTTTACCCATAATTTTCCCAGACCTCAGCTTTTTCCAGAACTTCCATATTTATTAGACCTTTGCTCCCAGACCAAAACACTTTGCTCAATACCCTATGCCACCTTTTACACTTTTGGCTTTCCCGGTTCCTAGTACCTGATACCTAGAACACTTGAATTACAAAGTACTCTTTTTAAAAGATTTCTCGCTTTGCTTTTCACTTTTGGTGATCTTTCCAACTAGCCAACACCTGGCATAAGTGTTAGTTTTCACTTGGAGTCCCCAAGTCTTATAGTCTTGGGGCATGTTGTGAGACCCCACAACAACTTGTAACCAATAAAACCAAATTTAAACCAAAACTTTGGATTGAATCACCAATTGCAAATTATAATTTATGCATATTTTAAAATAATAGCTCTTTACCTTTACCTAGATTCTAACATAAAAATAGTAAAATTTCTTCAAAAAATATCAATGTGTGCTTTGATTAATTCCAGTTTTTGAAACTCAGTGAAAAAATATTAGTTCATTGATATTGAACTACATAATTTGGTAATCCTCCAAAGCCAACTGTGGAAAGAGCCATAGTTATCTTTGTAATTCCCCCAAACATAGCTCTATTGCTAGCAAGGCGTATATAGCCCCGATAGAGATATTTGGATAGCCTAAAGAGTTTTTTTTTCTCTTGATATTTTATTAATAACTTATTTTTCTCCTTTGATATTGCAATGATAGCTCATTTCAACTTGCAAGCAATGAAGCCTGCTATCAGGTTGGGAATTACAGTGGTAGCGAAGGTTACATTTTTATTTTTCATTCAATGCAAATCCCTTCATCATTTCACTATTTCTTAGAAACTCATTTAATTATTCCCTCTTGGTGTGTATTCCAGACTAAACTTTACCTCTCTTATGCCAAATACTAGCTAATTGCAACTTGCTATATGTTAGAAGATATGCATAAATTAAAATTTAGCAGCTCAAACAATTTAATCACCAAATTTAAATCTAAATTTAGAACCATTAGTTACCACCCTTCCATTTCGATTTTAAGACAACTACTAAATACTCAGATAACAATTTTGATTTGACAGTGCTACACCACGTTAATGGATCAGAAATGTCACGATGACACTTAAATCTGATCACAATATTCTACATTAAATTCACATGCCTCAATGCACACCCATCATTTCCTTCAAATTAATGAGGTATTGACGTGTGCTGTCTTACCAACTTCATTTTCCTTTCTACTTTGCACACATGGGCACCTTCATGATTAATATGACTTAATAAAAAAATAATGAAATGACCACCATTAATTTTGAAATCTTTAATTTACTTGATTCACAATCTTCGTACTGGCCAACTTTGAAGCAAATTGTCACCAATTGTGTAAGAATTAATTTGATTTAACATTATGCTCTGGAGAAACTCATCTGGTTACCACCTCAACTTACGCTTTCCAAGACTTCGATCTAGGCAACTATGTACCACAA
Source organism: Sequoia sempervirens (assembly GCA_007258455.2). Taxonomy (NCBI): domain Eukaryota; kingdom Viridiplantae; phylum Streptophyta; class Pinopsida; order Cupressales; family Cupressaceae; genus Sequoia; species Sequoia sempervirens. The sequence continues at coordinate 179,675,833 of VDFB02000007.1, forward strand.
CTTCCTCATGGTTTTCTATAAATCCCGCACTTCTCTCAAATTCTTCACACCTTAGCTTTTCTTTTTTTCAATGATCATTTTGCATTTTCGCTCTGCTAGTGCTTGTTTGCTTCCAAGTCATGGATATTTCAATTTTCCTAACCTGCACTCATCGCCAAAATGGATTCATGGGTCGTATCATGACTTAGAAGCTTGAAGGCTTTCTTCATTCAAACTACCAGTTTCACTGTGCCAAACTTATGCTTAGTCCTTGGGGAACAATTCATGGAATCTAGAATATACTAGTGGTTGTATTCAAATTTGACTTCTTGATTTGTAGCGTCACTCTTGGACCTTGGGCTTTCTGTCGAAGATGTTCGCTGGGTTGCGAATATGATTGTGCAACTTGAATATTTGGGGAATTTGGATACTGCTCTATCTATTGCACACCTGACCATTGGAATCCCCTCTATGGATGATATTCCTCGATTCCTGGAACATGGAGATGTAGTTCCACTTTGGTTGTTCCTGACTGACCTCCATACCCTTGACTTTGAAGTTCACTGGGAAATTTCCTACTTAGGGTATTTGTCCCTGGTAGATGAGGCATCTCAGATTTACTGAATGGCCACCCTTCTCTAGCTCAGCTCCCTTATTTTTGCACTTTTTTTACAACGAGAATTTTGGTACTTCCATGTATATACACAATAGACACATATATATTTAGCTTTATCATACCTTTTAAAGCATGTATTTACTGTGTATGGTTTCATTATTTTTATATTTCACAACACAATGTTATAGAATGTTTGAATTTACTCTCATGTGTATGATAAGTTAAGCCAAATTTGCTAATGTGGAAGGAAAACCAAAAAAAGAAAGAAAAGAAAAAAATGAAAAAAATCAAAAAAAAAAAAACCCTACAAAAGAAAACTAACCCTAACTAACCAGAACTTACCCTAACAAATGACTAACCCTAACTAAGCAATTTATTTTAAGCTCAATAACTGTCTTCATTGTTGTTTTTGTACGAATTACCATAGGTTTATCTTTAAATTCACTAGAATAAATTTCAAACCTCCTACTGTAACAATGAATTATCTTAAATTTTCTATGTTTAATAAATGTAAATTCAAAGGTGTACTTACCAATAAATTGGCTCACATGTATGAAAATGACCTCATTAAAGGTCGATTGCACACACTTTCATTGATTCCTCAATACTCTACCTTCTTCCAGTCTTGGTTCATGGTTTTCTTCTTTACTCTGTTTGGCTTCATGAACGATTGTGTCCATTTCTTGATTTTCTTCTCCTGCAATTTTTTTTGTGTCCTCGGCCCTGTCTTCACTTTGAACTTTGTTAGACCAAGTAGAACCACAATTTATATTATTATCAGAAAGAGAGAAAGTAAAAATTTGATACTTTGTATCTTGCATGAAATCAAGAAAATTTCCCTTTTTAGCTTGTGAATTTTTAGTTTGGAACAAAAAACATGCGTCTCCCACTCGATTTTCTCACTTCTTCTCTCCACTAATGTCTTCCACGTGTGAAAATAATGATGACTCATCACTATTGTTTCCTCGTTTTTGGTGTAATATTTTTGAGTCTCGACATTCTCACCTTTCTTCCTAAAAAACCTTAGGATTTTCTTCATAACAATTATAGTTAACAAACCGTTTTGATATATCAATTAATTTTTTAACATTTTTTCAGTTTTACTAGGGTTATACTCCTTTTCAAAATTTAAAATATTTCTTGTTAACGGTTCCTTTCTTTTAGTAATTAAAACCTTTTCCATTAACATAATCACTTTATGCATGGCCAGACTTACCCTAGTTAAAAAAAATTCACAATTGAGTTCACTGTGATTAGTTGTATCATGAATTCTGCACTTGGTGACTCTACCAAAGGTGACCAAACTCAAAGGATGTAATCTTCGGTTAAGGATTCCTTGAATTTTTTCAACTTCCATTTTCAAACTTTCATCTTACAAGCTACTTTCAAACTCAAAACCAATACAAATTCCTAAACAAAACCCAAAGGGAAAGATATGAAGCCCTCCTTCTAGTGTCAGTTCCTGTTGATCAGGATGTTAGTCGCAACAATAGTGTAGATAAAATCCTCACAGGAAAACCACAAAGAACCTATCTTTACTTGAAAGATTGGACCAGGGCAACCTAAAGGTCCGAGGAAAGGGGAAAGGTTGACTTAGCTTAATCCCAAGGCTTCAGTAGTCAGGTCTTAACCATACCAGGTTCACTTTAGGGTATGATGTGATATATCTGTTAATCTCAAGGGGTCTATGGTTATCTATGGTTTCGTTAAGGATCATAAGTATCAAATGGAAGATTTTCAATCCAATCATTAAACAATTTCATGAAAACAATACATTTTCAATAATATTTCATGAATATCAAAAAAATTTGCTATCACTTAAGTAGATTTAGCTTTAAGTATTTGGAAGTTTCATGGAAGCAAAAAATGTGCACAATTTTTTCATACATTCATCTCTTTTTTTTTGAAATGTTTTCTAAAATTTAACATCTAATCTAAAATAAAGTATCAAAATACTTGAAAAATAAAATTTCTCCTAGGTATTCTCCATGCATGCCCCAAGATTTAATCAAATCAAAGCAAACCGCTCTATACTTCACTAGATTGCTTCATAGCTAGGCATAAAACGGTGTGAGATTTTAAAGAAGGGGGTTTAGTTTGGACATCGAGTAGGTTCTGTATGGACCCTTAAATGATGCTACATATAGTCTTGTCTGGATGAACTAACAAACTAGCTACAAAAGATACATGAGATAGGTAGCTTTAAAATTGGCTTCGATATTGATTAAGTTCTATGCGCATACAAGTTTTTAATCCCAAATGATTCAGATAAAAAAAAAACTTAAAGAAGTTTTGGCTCTTTTGACATCCAAATTTTTTGAACTTAACTTAAAAATGGGTATCCCTTGGCCTTTTATAGAAACAAGACGTAGGTAGGATACAAAAAATACATGAGAGGGAATCCAAGGGACGAATCATGGGAAGACACATGGAATGTGACAACTGGCAAGAGAATTGCAAATGAAGTCAATGGAGGTCAACCTTCATATACATGTTGAAATCCTTTGGGTCTTTTATCTTCTTATTATCGCCATGATAATAACTTGAATCTGGATTGTATGTAGGAATTTTCCCATACATTCAAAATGATTGCTTTATCATCCTATTCTTACATTCTAGTTTTCCCTCAGGCTTTCTACTCTCAGGAATGGGCTTCCCTGGAGGTTGGCACTCTCCTTTGTTGCATGCATAATACTAGGATTCTTGATATTCTGATGACTCAAGCTCCTCCTTTGCATAAATTTTTGGAATGTGTAGCTCGATCTAGATATGATTCTATTCATGATCCAAATTTACCTAACCGTCCATACCCAAACTTTGCATCATAATTTGCTTCTCCTACAATCACCAATTCTAACTATTAAATCCCTTTTAAAACATTTATAAAAAACCCTCATGTAAATAAAACCATCATTAATTCATCATCATTTTAAATCCATCATAAATAACATGCTTTCAAAAAAATCATATATTCTTGTGTAATTATTATTTTAATTGGGTTACTTGACCATCAAACATTTTGGATAACATTAAAATTTTGAAACTTTACTTTACATTATTACCCAGTACCCAGTACCCAGTACTTCAACTTTTACCCATAATTTTCCCGAACCTCGACCTTTATTGGAACTTCCATATTTACCAAATCTCTGCTCTTAGACCAGAGCACCTTGCTCAACACCCTATGTTACCTTTTATACTTCTAGATTGCTAGGTTCCTGGTACCCGAAACACTTGAATTACAAAGTGTAATGTCGTAAAATTGCACCCCTTGCAATTTCACATGCATTTTTGTATCCTCTTTAGTGTCCACTCCCCTAGTACTTGTGTAGGATCATTCTAGCCCCTGCATCAGCCTTTTTCTGTTCTTAGGATGCTCAACACCCCTTTTCAGTAGCTACCCTAGCGTGTCAGATTTGCATCGAACCTTGGGATTTTATAATTCGTGTCATTTTGTAGCATGACATGTCCAAAAACTAGCGCACTGCACAGACGTTTGTGCACCATGCTAGAGTCTTGCGACATTTCAATGCTCAAACAACTCTCTCTGAGCATGTTTTCCACTTGTCCTCACCTCTTATCGGTGGTAATGGCCCAAGACACCTTGTAACAACTGGAGAAGCTTCTTTTCCCTCATTAAATTCTATTCTTTCGATTCATTTGTCTCTCAAACTTCTAGCTTCACTCTATCATCTTGGCTTCTCTCTTTTCCCTCTTTACTCTCTTGCTTGCACATCTCCCTTATTTGTTACAACAACTCCAAGATTTGACATTCTCACAAGACTCTCAAGCTTTTGCAACACCCTTTGTAGCTCTCTTGGCTCTCAGAACCCTCTCTTTTTTTCCTTTCTCTCTCCATTTGGCTTCCTTAAGCCTTACAGCTCTATCTCCTTCACTTCATGCTTACGAGCATCTTGGGATTCCATATCCCTTATCTATTGCATCCTTACTTCATTTTCTATAGAAAAAATGGCCCCTTGTCATTTTCATGGTCTTCTAGACCTTTCTTCATGATGCTTGATCCATTTTTCTTTGATTTAATGTTGTAATGTGACTTGAACATTCACATTAGGTCCTTAAAATTCAAATTATGACATCTTGTGAAGGTTTTGTGAAGTGTTGTAAAACATTTCTACACATTTCTAGACTTTATTTAGTATAATTTACCTAAAAATCACCTTTTCATCGCTTATCAAGTCCTATTTTTAAGTGTTGTAAAGTCTTGTAATAAGATTCCACACTTTTCTAGGCTTGTTATCACTATTTACACCTTTCTTATGCTTTATTTGACCCCTTTATGCCCTTATAAGGCTTAATTAAGTGTGTAAACCTGAAAAACAACATTAAATGAAAGATAATTCTCGACACCCGCTTTCAAGTCCAAGGTGGAACCCATTCGCCATGGGTGGCAAATGAGTCCCTCTTGGATCAAAATTCAAAATATTTCAAAATTTCTTTCGGGTTTTTATTTAAAATCACCTTATGTTGGCCTATGATGAGGTATCTTTGGGTTACTAAGGAACAATTGTGTATAAATAAGTGTTTTTCTTCTCATTTTAACCCCCATTCATCAAGTTCACTTATTCACACATTCATTCAAGCATTCAAGTACTTTGCATCATTGAATCAAGTATTAATCAAGTATTTTGGAACAACCATTATTATATCTTCAAATTTCTTCAATAAGGGTTTGTTAAGTTGATAGTATTTGCACAAGTTATTTGTTTATCATTCTCTTCCATTCCATTTCTTCATTAAGGGTTTGATTACCAAAGTGGGATTTGACCAAGGAAAATCCCTATAACTTAACCCTTAACCATTTTCCCCCTCTTGCATGTGTATTTGTAGACTTGTGTATGTAGATTTGATAAGATATTAGGTGTTGAAAAGTGGAAAAGAAGTCAAAAAAGTGTTTCAAGTCAACTACAACCTATTTCAAGCTTGGAGAAGACATTCTATCCATTTTTTGTAGATTTGACTTCGTCAACCTGACAAGCAGACAACCTCAGATCAGGTGCTATAGGATTGGTCACTGATTTCACATAAATTTGGGAGTGGACTGATTCACCATAAGTGGTGAATGATTCCCACCTTAAGGCTAGAAATCCAAATTTTGTCAGATTCTAGATCCCGACACTCAGAAACTAGTTCTTAGAAGTTTTCATCAAAACTAGGGCTGATTCATCATCAGTGGCAAATGAGTCCCACTAGTGATTTTTAGTGATCTCTTTTAGCATTCAGGACACTCCAGATTCTCCATTCTCTATCCAGGTGCACTATGATTCAACCTCCTTTTCTGTTTTGCATTTGTTCATACTTTACTTCATGTTTGCATATCACATTGTGTTTTCAAACATTGCATAATTCTTAGGTTTTGCATTCATAATAAGCCAAATAGTTCATTTAATTGCACTTAGATCATTCCATTTAGTCTAAATAACATCATACATTGCATAATTTGAATGAACCATCAATGATTTTGCATGAGGTTTATATTTGTCCTTTTAGGTGAAACATCCTAAGAGTGCAAGGGTAGCCTATAAGCCTCATGCCCAAAAATCTATAGTTCATTTTGGTGAACTTGCATATTAAGTACTTTATATTTCTGATTTTGATTGCATCTTGCATCCTAGGCTTCATTTGCATCAACATTCAATTAGGTTTTTTTTTTGCATCCTAGGGTTTATACACTTGCATTAGTGAAAGACTCATTTAGACTTCATTTTTGCATACCATATCATTGAAAAAATTGAAAAATTGTGTCTGCATTCTCCATTGGCATCTGAAAAGAATATAAATCACTTTAAATTTTCTGTAAAACACAAAAAAATCTCATAGTTGGACTCATTCACCACCCTGGGCGAATCAGTCCACCTGCATATTTTAGACAACATTTTCAGGCATTTTCTAGGTATTTTGATAGGGTAGGGTTGGGTGGAACACTCATTGTCCCATGCTCTGGGTCCTTGTTCTCAAGAACTCCTAGGTGACTCTCCCATCTTAACCTTTAGGTCCTATCTCAGGTATAGGTACCCCTGGTCCTACTGGCCAACCCCACTATCATCACTCTTCCATTCCACCAAGCCAATCTTGGTGCCTTGCCACTATCTCACCCTTGACCCTTACTCTTCCCTAAAGGCCAATTACTCCCAACATTCTGTTAGGTTCTTGCAGGGGTGTAGAGATGTAAAAAGCTTCATAGCAACCTATTAGGGTTCTTGATCAATCACTAGACTCCAATTCTCCATCGCTTCCACCAAACCCTCTCCTAGGGTTAGAAAAGGCTACAAGCCCTAGAGCCCTAACTAGGCCTCCTAACCTGAGAAAAATGGAGAGTGTGCCCAAATTCTCCAAATGAATCCAAATCTTTTCTTGGGATTCATGGTACCCTCGCCCATACCTTGAATATTTTTGGGGTTTGGAGCCTCCATTGTCCGTACACTGCTCCAACCCTTAACTTAGCAAATTTAGGCTTGTTTTAAGCTAGTTTTCTGACCTCCTTGAGATTAGTCAGTTTGTTTTCCACTTCCCAGTCTATGTTAAGCCTCCTTCTTGTTACCAAGCCTCTGCAAGGCAATCCACATCCTCTCCACATCGTGGTTCACCAGGAGATTGGCACCCCTGCAACCTTAGTGCTCTGCACTCTTTGACTGTCCTAGCCGGGCACTACCAAGCTCGCCTAGGAACAGTCTTTTGCCATGGATTCTTGACTCCTAAGGACTCCTACCTCTACCTTATGTACAAATATGGAGTCTAACCTCTATTTCCAAGAACCCATACACCAAGTATAGGGGAAACATGGTCTAGAGCTCCATCTCTGCCAGTCTGACAGTTAGAACAAAAATTGCAAGAAATGAATTAACCTAACAAAAACAAATGCTTGAACTGATGCAATAGGCTAACTACTAAACTAAGCAATGCCTGAAAAAGGAATTACACTACCTACTCTACTCTCAACATCTGATCAAACCATCAATGCATAAATCCAAAACCATAAACTAGAAGATGTTCTTCAATATCACAACCTTAATTGCACTCCATGAAATTATTACAAATCAAAAACCAACCAACCCTGCTCTTAGCTCGAGCAACTCATTATAACTCCTCTCCAAGGTAGTTACCAATCCCTTGGGTCAGAAATTTCCATAATCAAGTGGCAAAAGGTGCAAAATGTCCCATTTTGCCACCTTTGCCAATTATTGCTAACTCCTAAACAACTAAGAAACATGAGTTACAACCTCCCTCTTGATCACTCCTGATCAAGACAAGAAAACACTCTAACTCAAATTCCAATGGTCAACATGACCTTCTTAGAAAAGCATTTACACTAAATTTATCCTAGACTACCCACAACCTAGTGTTTCCCAGGTGCTCTTGCACCATATTTCCTACATTTCTCTTTTCTATAATTGCTTTATATTTTACTTTCCAGATTCTCTGTCGACTTCTATTTCTTGCATCTTAGTTTACTTGCATTCATTATCATCATGGCATTTTATTTTCATAAGTTTTGGAATTCATTGAAATCCTTAGTAGACATGTCCAATTGTACCTTTGGATGTGACCCTAATGACCTTGAGCTTCCTCATGCTCCTTCAACTCCTCATGATTTTCCTCCTCGTGATGTTGACATCATTGGAGAAGACGATGATAGCATGAACAAGTTCATCAATGAATGTCTTGATAACCTTGAAGCCAATGAAGCCTTTTACTCATCTATAAACCCACCAAATCTTGCTACTGTTGCACCTCTTGATCACTTTGGATACCTTCATCCTGAAACTCAAGTGGGATCTAAGATCCCTCCATCAAGTGGACCTAGTCCCTCTCAACAAACACACCCTCAACCATTTTATGCTCACAAAGTCACAAACACTCCCATCAACCTTGAACAAACATATGGAAAAAGCTTTACTATCCTAAGTAAACAAGGTTGTGACACAACACATGAGCATTACATTCATCAAATTCTAGAACAAAAACCAACAGAATAAAACACAACAAGATTAGGATATCAAGATCCTCCTCATGTTGTCAAGCCTCCTTTTGAGTATTGGAGAGTTTGAGATGATGGTACCATGATATTTGATTCTCCTCCTAACTTGAACACTCTCCTTCCACATGAACAACCATTACCTGATTCTCATGTTAAGGATGCTAGGATCCCCATAGGTCCTCTTCCTCCTTCCATTCATGAAAAAGGAGAATCTAGCAAATGAAAATGACCTTACAAATTGAAAAAACTCAAGTTTCCTACTCATCCTCTGGACCTGAATGTGAAAGGAGACTTCAACTACTTTTAAATAAAGGCCTTACACTCTTACCACCTATGAATAGGTTGGTCATCTGTCCTAAAGATTCTAACATACCATATTGCAAATATCATTGTGTTATTGGACATCAAACTGAAGAATTCCAAACATTGAATGACATATTGAACAAGTATCACTTCACTAATATTGACTGCTTTCCCATCATCCCTTAAAGAAAAATCCTTTTATCATTCTATAGTTGTAGAATTTTCTATTCTCACTATTACATGATCCTTTTCCATCACCCACCTCGGCTCACTCTTGCCTTACACTTTGTGGGGGGCAAGAAGTTGTTAGCCTAACTACGTTATTTCCCTTCTTCTTAAGATTGAGAAGCCAATAACTCGGTTAATGGTTGACTTGCATTTTCCATATTAGCCTTTTTGCATTTATTTTCCTTTCTATTTTTCTTTGGATTTGATTTTATGTGTGTATCATATTCCCTCATAATGTGCATTTGATGTTCTCTCTCTTTGTACACTTCCTCTATTTGTACCTCTATTCTTTTATATGTTGTACATTGAATTTTTGTTTTGTGTTTTCCTTTTGGGGATGACACAAAGCATAGAGACGTCCTATGTATCTTCCATGTTGACCCAAAAGGTCCTTTCTTTTTCATTTTTGTTTTGTGTTCTCCTTTTGGGGATGACGCAAAGCATAGAGACACCCTATATATCTTCCATGTTGACCCAAATGGTCTTCCTTTTTTTTCACTTTTGTTTTGTGTTTTCCTTTTGGGGATGACACAAAGTGTTGAGACCAGAATGTCTCTTCCATGTTGACCCAATCGGTCCCTTTCCCTTTTCCCTTTTTCTTTTTCTTGTGTTTTCCTTTTGGGGATGACACAAGGCATTGAGACTGCAATGTCTCTCTCATGTTGACCCAAAATGGACTTTGTTTTTCCTTTTGTTTTCGCTCTCTTTGTGTCATTCTTCCAGTTCTATGTGCTTTGGGAAATGATGACAATTCTGAGCTCTTTCATAAAAACATTGCAAAAACGAACATATTGACCCCAAATCCATAGATCCCTTATGTGTTTGGTGTGTACCTTTCTGGGGGGCAACTCCCTTTCTTTTGTTTTCTCTTTCATTTACATGAAGCAACCTAACTTAGAAACATATGAATTGGCATAGGGATTTCCAAGTTGGCTCTCATGTCTTGTTTTCTTTTGCATTTTTCCTTCGTTACTTTAAAGTAATTTCTCACAGAACAGTGTGTGGTAATTCCTTTAAAGTGGGGGGCATACATTACTATCAATTCATTTGCATTCTTGGTTCTTAGTGTATCCTTGTCACTTCATATGATCCGTTTGTCACTTTGTGGATGACATTTGGTGTGATCTATCTTAGCATATTACATTCCTCTTGGTGGCCTGATATGATGCAATACATCCCCTAAGTTGTGAATATTTTATTCTTTGATTGGTCCTCTCTTGGAGACATGAGACACAATGTTCCATAAGTGACAAACCTTGCATGAACTTAACAAGACTCATTTGAACATCTTTTACATTTTATATGTTACATTTTTGCATTTTACATTTTTTCCACCTTGCATAACACAACTTGCATGCCTGTGGTACCTTGCTCATTGTTCATGAGTTCTAAGAATACAAAGCTTGGCTTGTCTCATGAAGCATGAAATAAAATTTTCTCTTGTGGCACCTTGTTAAAGTTATCAAGAGTTATAAATTTAATATAGTTGAGCAGGAAGGCCATTCAACTACATGAATTTCCCCATAGCCACCTATGTGTTTGTGAGTGCATACCAACTAGAGTATGTACTTCACCTTTTTGGGTCTTCTCACTTGACATACCACCATGAGTTATGTTTCCCCAGAGTGAGTATGCATTGTCTTTTTCAAATAAACAACCTAGATCTAATCCACAACTAGTTGGACATATGACTGAAGCTCAATTCAATTTCCCTTTCACATGTGCGTTCCTTTGTTCTTATGTCTAGTTTGCCATGGGATCTTCATCCTAGGGGCTTGATCATCCCTTTTGATTTTTTTCGTTCCATCTTGCTAACATAAGTTCATTTGGACCTCTCTCTCGATATGCATGGCTACTTTAGTGTGAGTTTGAAGCAAGTTCATCCTCTCACTAAAGTGGGGGATAAATGTGCTGTAGAAAAATGGCCCCTTGTCATTTTCATGGTCTTTTAGACCTTTTTTCATGATGCTTGGTCCATTTTGCTTTGATTTAAAGTTGCAATGTGGCTTCAACATTCACATTAGGTCCTTAAAAATTCAAATTATGGCATCTTGTGAAGGTGTTGTGAAGTGTTGTAAAATATTTCTACACTTTTCTAGACTCTATTTATTATAATTTACCTAAAAATCACCTTCTCATCACTTATCCAGTCCTATCAGTACTGTATTTTACTCCACTTTCCGACGAATGTTTGTTGAACTGTCGACAAACTATTGTCAGAATTCTGACAAATCTCTTAAAAATTTTTTGTCACTGAATTTTCGTTGGTAACCCAACGAGCTTCAAAACGTTGAATTCATGACTGAACTTTGTCAGTTGCCACCACAAAAAAGGGACTTCATGTGAATCAGAATATCGACAAACATTGTGTTGATTTAGTGACGAACAATAGCCATATCACACGTGGCATGCCTCTTCCAAATCGTCGGAAGAACATGAGATGTTTGTTGAAATTGTGACCAAGTTTTGTGGAAAGTCCAACAAACATTCATTGTTTGTTCGACGATATCATCATTGGAATGAGATCAAAATTGCATTGGAGCTATAGCTATATTGGGAGGACTGACTTGTGGTCTCATCAATGAGCATGAGGAAGTATATTGGTGAGACTTATACAATCAGGGTAAGTTCTAAATGTTTACCCGACCCACTATGTCTCGTTGATATATTTCCAGTGCTCCTGTCAGTGAAATAAATGACGGTCTCACTAATGAAACTTCATTGGTGAGACTTAAACGTTCAGGCCAACATATATTTTTCATGCTGAGATGACTTGTCTTGCCGATAGATTCTCTTCATCGATGAGACCATAAGCCAGTCTCCCCGATATTCTGACAAACATTCATCATTTTTTTGACGATCTTGCCATTGGAATGAGATCAAAATTATGTCGAAGCTATAGCTGTACCTCGTTGTGCTTTTTTTTTTGGTTGGACTGTGTTGTCAAAATTTTGACGAAACGTATTTGTTTTTTTAAAAGATTTTTCGGGAGGACCAACTTGTGGTCTCATCGACAGAGCAAGAGGAAATATATTGGTGAGACTTATACCATCGAGGTAAGTTCTGAATGTTTACCCGACCCACTATGTCTCACTGATATATTCCTAGTGCTCCTGTTGGTGAAAGAAATGATGGTCTCACCGATGAAAATTCATTGGTGAGACTTAAATGTTTGGGCTAGCATATGTTTTTCATGCCGAGATGACTTGTCTTGCCGATAGATTATCTTCATCAATGAGACCATAAGCCAATCTTCCTGATATGTCTTCTTTAGTAATCCTGATCGCTTCAATAGTTTTGATGTCTCATCGATGTGCTAAAAAGTGCTTGTAACCCATAATAGGTCGGGAAGACCCATACCAACATCATAAAAAACACCAACAACAAGATCATTACATTAGGGAATTCCAATCCCAATCAAATCAGAAGAAGATCAAATTATAATTTCATCAGAAATCTACTTTTCATTCAACCAAAATCCATTCATATTCACAAGGCTATCAGTAGCCAACTCACCATCTCATTTTATCTTTGTCAGTAACAAACAACAAAATCTATTTAGCAAACCTTGAACCAAAACACCAAGACCATAGCACTCATCACTTCAACTTACCTCATATCTTTATCAAGTCTGAATACAACTCAACCACCATCAGTATGATAAAAACAAACCATAACCAATTCTTGAACACTGAACCATTCCATTCTTTATTGATTCACCAAGTAATCTTCATTGCCATTTTACATGCTACAAGGAAAAACAACCTAATTCTTGCATTCATGCTAAAAAATCCTATCTCAAATATCCAAGGCACTGCAACTAACATATTTTGAAAGAAATAATCAATCATCCATTTCACAACTTTTGTCCATTTTTTAGTTTTACTGTCTTTTTTTTTGTAGTCAAGACACTATCATGCACACATGACCAAGCCTCCATATTGTCATAACCTGCCTTCACAACAGTTTCCAAGCATAGACATAACTACAATAACATCAATAAGACAAGATTCAAACATTTACATTCACTCTTTCCACTGTTCCATCATATTTCTACTTTTAGTGAAGTCAAAGCACTATTTACCAATTAAGTTTCCATGCCTCAATTGGGTGAAAATCCTCAAACTCAACTTGTTTCCCCTAAACCAAATACACTTTTAGAAGACCATATTGTCAAAATCAACATAACAAAAGCTTTCAGTCATTATTTTTAAAGAAATCACCAGATCCTTAGACTGTACGCTTAAAAGGCTACAAATTTAGGCCTATTTTACAAAGGGAGTCACCTTTACACCACCCCAAATCACTTTCCAACCTCAAAAAGTCATTTTCCATATCTCCAAACTCAAGATTATTCAGTTCTTAAAGATAGAAAGGCTTGAAAACTTACTGTTTAATTAAACCCTTGTTTATAGGGTGAAATAAACACAAAATAGGGAGGGTTTCTTGAATAACTCACTTTCAAACCTCCAATACTAATGCCAACAGTTGAATCATGTATAAATACATTTGTAAAGCATTTGAAGTTATCTCTAAACCCCTCTACACATTGTTTCTTCAAAACCCTACTTAAAACCACCATTTTCAAGAGGAGCAACTCAGATTTTTATCTTGTACTAGCAACTTAACATCATATTGAGAAATTTACATGAGTAAATCATTATAAAATTTTGAGTAAATCATTATATTCTATAGGGCCAATTCACATAAACTACTTAGAACTAGGGAAATGCAAAATCAATGATACCTCAATTGCTAAACCAATCGTTTGAATGATACGATAAAAAACACTTGCTCTTTCAACTTCAAATGAACGCCACTGGAGAAGTGACTTATAGATGATACATGCAGCTATAGGTCTTCCATTATTAAAGCCAACATCTTCTGTGATACACTTGATCAATGCATCTTGATTTTCCTAAAACCAAAATAACAAAAAAATTGCCAAAACTTTATAATATAATGTGCCTAAGCAAAAAAGTGATATAACTTGAAATACAAATAGAAGAGATAGATACTCCTCTAGAAGGTCAGAATCATATACTTGTTGCCTGTCAGTGAGAGAATTTTGTGGCCTCTTCTCTCCATCAGTGAGCTCTTTCAAGGCAGACATAGGAGTCTGTGAATTCAGCTAGACACATCTATTGGTTAAAATATTATTGAAAAATATCATTACTTATTTAAAATCGGGAGGAGATAACTAAAATTATACATAAAAAGATATAATTTGTTTATATTGGACAACCATGAGTGTATGATCATCATGGAATTTACCATTTAAGGCACAAAAATGGACAATACATAATGACAAGTGGAAACTTAACCTCCTTGAGTTAACAACACAAGACAAACTTGCTTTGGTCTCTACTAAACAATGTTGCAAGATCATTGCCCACACACATAAATTTGTGCTTCTTACAGTCCACAAATGCACCTACACAAGAAAGTACACACAATAATAGTGCTCACAAATATGCCAACCCCATTGCAGTAAGAAAGGTTCAACAAGATGTTGCAGCAATACGAAGATATCTTTCTGTCCCTCTCAGTCCTCTCTCTATCTCTTTCTATCCATATATTTCAAACATAGTCCAAATAGATGAAACAAGTGATGCCTTGTAATCTTGAAAACAATGCAACAACAATCAAAATTAAAACATTACCCTCTTTTATTCTCCTCTTAAGGTTTGGGAGGTCAGGTGGGCATTTCCCCTCTTCTTCAAGCTCTTGAAAATCAGTACAAAACATATGAACAAAATTTCATGGTTAAGTGGAAGCCTCCCATCAACAACAAGATCCAAATATCTGTGTATCTATCTCAATCGAGCCTCTAAAGCCTTCAAAGCTATCAATTTTTCCACTAACCTGTTATGCAAAAAAATCAAATTTTAGAGTTATGTCACCACTAAAAACAAAAGAAACAAAGCTTTGAAACCAAATCCACACACAACACAATGTGGTATTCATAGAAAGCCATACAAACAAACTAAACTCAAAACATTGGAATGGAAACAACTTCAAATTATGATACAGAGCATGGATTCACTTTACTCAATTGGAGGCACATTTCACAATAATGGGTTCTTCATCTAAAACATTTGTACGAGGTTCAAATAGTAAACAGATTGATGAAAGATAGAGGAATTAAAAAGACATTTGGATGTAGTTGGATTGAAGGCCGTAAACGGGTACATGTTTTTTGTGTAGGAGTCATATCACATCCACAAACATGGCAGAGCTATGCAAAGTAGGAGAAATTGGCTTGGAAAATGAAGGCATCAGGGTATAAAGAATCATTTTTCTGCCACCATAGTGAAAAGTTAGCACTTTCTTTCATCTTTGCATATTGGTTTGATGCTTCAAATGATGCATTTCTTATAATCAAAATTTCATTACCTTATTGAGCTTCTCTTTGTTTCGAGAATAGTTTAATATTATCTACTTAACAGGGCCAACCAATTGACGGTGGAAGCTCATTTGGCCCCTCCCCCCCTCACATCACTCTCAATTCCCCACACCCGATCATATAACATTAATCATTCATCATCCATTAATAATATATAACATTCGTTCATTCATCCATTAATAACATATAACATTCATTCATTATCATATAACATTCATTCATTAACATATAACATTCATTCATTAACATATTCACATCCATTCATAATATGATTACAATCACTTTTTTTTGTTTCTTTTTTGAAGCTAAAAAAAGCTGAAGTGGAGTATCATTTTCTAAATCATCTGTCCCCCCTTTAGTTGTTTTTCCCTTTGCTTGTGATCTTAATGTATGCCTAGTTGTGTACTCACGACGTGGACACCGCTACAAGGGGTGTCTATTGCAATAACAAAGAAATGTTAAATTGATATGTTTTATTATTATTGTTACAAGTATTTCATTAATTAAAAGAACATTAGAGTGGTTCTCTTTACCTGATGGGGCCACATCATGTTCCTGATCTTCTCTTATAGGCTCATGCTCAACATGCTGAACAACCTCTAAATTGTGATATGGAGTTGAAACACGAAAGGTTACATTAATTAATACACCAATTGCAATTAAATATGTTTAAAAGAACATTAGAGTGGTCCTCTTTACTTGATGGGGCCACATCATGTTCCTGTTCTTCTCTAGCCTGATCATGCTCAACATGTTGATCACACTCTACATGCTCTAAAGTTGAAACATGAAAGGATACATTAAGTAATACACCAATTGCAATTAAAGATGTTTAATTGTATTAATCCATACTGCATTTTGTATAGCACATGAATACATCCAGTACCGGGATGCACACCATGACCTTCATCTGCAGGTTGTGGTCCACCCTCACTAGGCTGCATTCCAATGTCATGTGCAGTATTATCATTGCTTGTCTATTTAAAACAAATAGGCACATAATTAATTTATGGTGGAAATTAATATTGAATAGATTGCACAAGTATTCAATCTTAAATAAACTTTATTGAGTTTATTTACCTGCATGTCGGATGTAGTGGAAGATTGTGTTTTCCCAGTCAAGACTCTTAGGCATTCAACCATGACTCCATAGCCTTGCTGGAAGGAAATCTTCAGGTCCTCTTTTATGGGAACTCTGTTGAATTCAGATCCCCGCATTTTTGCATAAGGTCACAAATTTTTCTTCTATGGTGTGATAAAACTAAAATTGTTTGCAATTTATTATTTGGATGCAATATTTCATTTATTAATACTTACAATTCATGCGGCTAATTTCATATAACCACCAGAGCCAAGTTTGTGCTGCTTGTATTTTTCTAGTCTTTCCTTTGTTGCATTTGATGTGTCAGGCAGCCTATGAAAATGTTGAAATATGTTAGATTATGTAAAAAGAAAGAGTAATCAATATATAATTACATTGTTGATAGTATCACATACCTTCCTTGGCCCGGTGGTGTCTTTCCTTTTTTCTTTTCAGCCTTCTCCTTTCCATCCAACACCAGGGTCCTTCCACTCCCTCTCCGAAATCATGGTGGGATGCTCATACTTTTTGTTCTTCTCTAAATGTGACCTATATTGGTCCCTCACATACTTTAGATAGGTACCAACTTTCTTAAGGACCTTCGTTCAGTTGAATGTTTTATCACCGAACAACACAACTAAATGGTTAATGAGCTCATCTTTGAAATCTTCATTTTGGGCATTCCACCATGTATGTATGGTGGGCGCGAAGAGCTCCAATGTAATATCACTTAGATGTTTATAAAAAACATCATTTCCTACAAAATGATCATGGGATCATTAGTCTAAAAAGAGTGATCAATAAGTAAATTTCAATTAGATTATATATAATAATAATTAAAACATTTTAAAGTACCTGGGACCTTCTCTATCTTTATGGGAACGAAATCCTCAGTCACCAAAAATGTGACTGGAAATGTTCCCGTACTAGTAATATGGGAAGATCTAGGAAATGCTGCTAAAACATCACCAGTACTAGCTGTGGCCTCTGCATCCCCAGGTACATGTCCTGATGCATGTTTTGGCATGTGTTCACTGCAAGAGGGTGCACTACCTAATGCCTGCATGCTATATTTTGCCAAAATTTGAGATAACAATATAGGCATGGATGATGGGGTTGTATGATGTGATGTATGCACAGGAAGATCAAGATCGACACTTGTACCAACCCCTACTCTTCAGGTAGCACCTGCAGTACCTTAATCATGGCCAACAACATCATGAGGATGCAAATAATCTTGTAAAAACAACACATATTTTAGTTCATGACATAAAAGAGTACAAAATATAAAACCATGAATGAGCTTATGTTATAATTAAAGACCTCATGATAACTTACTTGCAAGTTTTGTGCTCTCTCAGTCAATATTTTAACCCTCTCTCTTATCTCATTTGTTTGAGGCACTATGAATATCAACTTAAGGATTTATTCATTGCATTTTTTGGGGTCTTCCTTAACATATCGAGAGGGCTTGCTGAATATGCGATGTCATCATCACATAATATTGACTGCACCTCCCTATGGATGTTCTCCTCTACTACTGGTTCCTTTCCCTGATCAACTGACTGCATCAAGAATATTAAAAAAATTATTGAAATTAACCCAAGGAACTTATGAAAAAAACATAAAAAATAAAACATTTTGCTCATATCTAATTTGTACAATTACAATGAGGTAAACCTATCAGGTAGAAGTGGCTAAAGATGCATCATGATCTGTGCTCTGGGTCAGATCCTTCCCCATATGATCAATGTTCCGTTGTGACAAAAATTAAATATAAAAAAGTATTACTGAAATGAAACCAATAGAATTATGAAAAAAAACATAAGAATAAAATGGCATATTGGAGTCATTAATTGGAGGTTGGGTAAAATGATACATAGTACGTACCACTCCCATAGTAACTGTGTTTGTAACTAAGCGATTCAAATTGTAATCAATTAGCAACTCTTCCCTTGCAGTTATTGATTTTATCGCACATACGAATACATGGTTTCCCTCGCACACCTCATATATGCAATTAGGTTGCTTATTTGTTAACCCAGGTCATGTACTATTTATAAACCCTACAATATTCCCTAATGCTTTTGGCCTTCTGTCAATGTACATAGACACTCCTTTATTTTGATCCTTATCTTTTAGTTGTATATAATTTGCTGACAGTGCATACCTACGCATACTTCATGTATATCGAACCAACTGCATCCAATCTTTGTAACTATAATAGGGTCTGACATACTCCATCAATTTAGTAACTTTGTCATAAAAGACCTTTATGCCGTCCATGCAAAATAAGCCCAAACCATGTAATGATGATGGTGCTATGCGATATATCCTCTCGTTGACACAAAAATCAATGTTTATTGGAGGAAGTTCCTTGGGTACCCATTATTTTCATAGATGTTTGTAACTCAAGGGAACCTTGATATCACCTATGCTTTCATCATCATAAGAACATGACCCCCCTTCAACAAGAAAAAAATCCATGCATTTATGAAATTTTCTTCTAATATTTTGACCTCTAGTTAATCTCACTCTTTTAGACCTACTACATGTCTCGCTTTCCTCTTCTCTTCTTGAATATCCCTCGTTCGAGGAAGATAGATTTGAAAAATACCTATTTGGTGGTACCTATACTCATAAGGATGTTGGATGAAGTTCTTTCATGGTGATGTGATCCCAAGGTGACATTATGATAAACCCATCATTTCATCACTAGAATTTGAAAGGTTATAAGGTAATCAAGCCTTGATAGATTGCAAGTTATTGTTACTACCGTCCAAATGTGTCCATCACAAATCAAATCTACTTAACGTTTTAACTCCCAAACTTTGTAACAAGTGTTAAATGTGACTATGGTCCACCAGTTACACAACCAAGGCCTCAAATGTATCCTGTAATTGTAATCAAAGGACTTTTTCTCTTCATTCAAGTAAATAAACTTGAAGGGAAACACCACCAAGTGGTTTATTGGACACCTACATGACTAAAAATAGCAAAAATTTACATTTAATTTCCATATGTCTAAGTGGTTAACGGGGAGGGAGTGTGTACTAGGCCTGGTTAAGTCATCATAAGTCTATGCTTTGGCAATAAAAAATGTTTAAGTCATCTTAAATCTTCCTATGTCTAATTGCTAGGAGACTTTTGGTATGTTTTAAGGTAGGATGAGTGGTTGCATCAATGTTCTAGTTCTATATGACAAGGTTTTAGCATCTTAAAATAGTGAAGGTTAGTGCTCATAGTCATTTGAAACAACAACATTTTCATTATGTATGATGGTAGGATTTGATAACTTAAAAGAATTGGCTACCCAACAAACTTAAATTTAAAAGAAACTTTTTCAGTTTAAGGGGTTAGCAATTTATTTCATCTTTGCATATTGGTTTGATGCTTCAAACGATGCATTTATTATCCCACTTCTATCATATTGTATTCCCATCCCATTGCAATTATTGATACCAAAATTTCGTATCAAATACCATGTTCTTGAAGCAATTTTTTGTGTTTTTACTATTTTTCTGAAGTTGTTTTGTGTTGTATGGATCCGTACAAGCTTGAAATTCTTTGAGATCATTGGTGTAGATAAATATATGTGTTCGTATAAGCTTGATATTCTCTAAGATCATTGTTTTGTGGGAGAAAACAATCAAATACATGGACTACCCTATTTTTCTTGTGTAAGGGTTTGAGGGCTAAATAGAAATGACATCCACCAATCCACCCACTGTATTGGAACTATAACTCAGTGGATTGGTGTGCAACATGGTATGATAGAGGTTCATTGCATTGAGAGGTCTATTAAAGAAAGAAACTTGGCATTAAATTGATGCCCTAGGGCTGACAGGGGCAATTTTCTTGTGAATTTGTGGTTGTTAAATCAGGGTTTGTCAATTTGATAGATATATTGGTAGAGTCATGGTGACACTATTTGATGGTCCAATCTCTACTTAGAAACAAAAATATCTCTAACAAATCTAAGAGCTATAATGGGATGGCCGCCATCCTAGGAAAGATTCTTCATTCTCACTTTTAGGTGTTAAAATTTAACAATACCTTGATTGTTGAAAGAGCCCAAAGAGCCTTTCTCCATGGTATCCAAGTAAACATAGCAACGGTATTCTCTTATACGGTTGGACATGATTTAAATAACTTAGCTAGGAATTATTCATTTAACCTAAGGTTTTCTCATAATGCCATCATTGGAAAAGTATGATCAAATTCTTCTATTATGAAGAATTGGTCTACGTGCCTCTAGTAATCACTATAAATGTTTGTAAGGATAAAATGACTAATTGAATCAGGTAGGAGAGAATCAACTTTGAGTTCTTCAAAGATTATATTCCTCTATTCATAATTTTTAAGGGTTGTGTGTGGAGGAGGTTATCACTACCAAGAAGGGAGGAGACCTTTCCTTGAATATGTTTGTGGTGGAGGTATTAAAGAAGAATTGTATGCCTCTATTTCCATTCATTAGATCTAGCTTAGCCTAGCATATACTTGGACTAAGTCTACAATTTCTTTAGAATCATGCAATGAAGGATATGTGTGATGAAATCCTAGACCTTTGGGGGTGCCAATGTATGAGAAGATCTTTGGAAACTAGGCATGAAAATTGTAGGTTAAAGAGAATGGGGGTGCCAAAATTACAGTACTCATTGTCCCTTTGTCATCAATTTTCCCTGAGTTCCCTCAACCTCGTCCTCGATGCTGGTATTGACCTTGTTTTCACTCCTCCAAACTCTTCCTAATCACTGGTATTGACCTTGTTTTCACTCCTCCGCTCTTTGTTGGCGCTGGTATTGACCTTGTTTTAACTCCAAACTCTTCCTCAACGTTGGTATTGACCTTGCTTTCACTCCTCCAAACTCTTCCTCAGTGTTGGTATTGACCTTTCACTTCTCCAATTTGATGAGGTACAACCTGGTTTCATTAGGTTTTATAGTATGTTAATTAAATTGAAAATTATGGTGCCATTTAGCTAGGTTTTAATATTCCACAATATAGTTAAGTATATATTAGTTAAATATATATTAGCTATATTAGATTTATATTTTGTAGCTCATTCCTGTAGATTAATAATAGACATTCATGTTATTTCTTCATGAAAGTATATATTCTATATTTTCCTTGGTGTTATCCTAATGCAAAATATAATTAATATAATAGTAATATTAGATTAAATTATATATAATATAATTATATTTATTATTATATAATAGTATATATAGTATTTTACCTGATATTTTAGAGGATTTTACCATTACACTACAACTAGTTTACCATTAAATGGCAATTGAAACTTGTTTTCCAACAACACAATAGTGGTTTCCAGGCATGAGATTTGTTTCAAGCTCAAATCTCACAATATATGTAGCCTATTAGATAATAGAAAGAGATATAGAAACTAAAAAGATAGAGAATGAGAGAAAGAGATGAACTTAGATAGATAGGGAGAGAGAGAGAGAGAGCATGAGAGAGAAATATAAGAGATACAAAGGCAAATAGAGAGAGGGAAAAGAGAAACTAAATTTTTATTGGTTGTTTCATGTCAACAATCCAAGGATGGCATGTGTGCTTGGGGAGTTATGCTCAAGGTAGCATGCCATTTGATTAAAGATATGATAATTCTCCTTTAAGACCTCTTCAATGTACCCATTGCACACTTAAGGAGACAAAGATAAATATAGGGAAGAAAATATAGAGAGAGAGGGAGATAATGAGAAACATACAAATAGAAAGGGAGACAAAGAGATAGAGAGAGGTAGAGAGATAAAGAGATAAGGATGAATAGATAGAGATATAGGGAGCATGATTGATATATCTCTCCCTATTTTTCTCTATCTCCCTAAACCCTAAACCCTAAACCATAAACCCTCTTCTCTATCTCTCCCCCT
This sequence comes from Sequoia sempervirens, assembly GCA_007258455.2. Classification (NCBI taxonomy): domain Eukaryota; kingdom Viridiplantae; phylum Streptophyta; class Pinopsida; order Cupressales; family Cupressaceae; genus Sequoia; species Sequoia sempervirens. The sequence continues at coordinate 179,698,339 of VDFB02000007.1, forward strand.
CTTCTCTATCTCTCCTCCTCTACTTATATATATCCCTTTCTCTCCCTCCCCCTCTCTATCTCCCCTCTCTATCTCTCACCATCTCTAGTCCCTCCCTATCCCCCCTATCCATCGACTCTCTATCTCTTTCACCACCCCCTCTATCTCTCTATATCACCCTCTTCTCTATATCTCCCCCTTTTCTCTATCTCTCCTCCTCTACCTATCTATATCCCTTTGTCTCCCTCCCCCTCTCTATCTCCCACTCTCTATATCAAGATGACACAATAGTGGTTTCCAGGCATGAGATTTGTTTCAAGCTCAAATCTCACAATATATTTAGCCTATTAGCTAATAGAAAGAGATATAGAAACTAAAAAGATAGAGAATGAGAGAAAGAGATGAACTTAGATAGATAGGGAGAGAGAGAGAGAAATATAAGAGATACAAAGGAAAAGAGAGAGAGGGAAAAGATAAACTAAATTTTGATTGGTTGTTTCATGTCAACAATCCAAGGATGGCATGTGTCCTTGGGGAGTTATGCTCAAGGTAGCATGCCATTTGATTAAATATATGATAATTGTTCTTTAAGACCTCTTCAATGTACCCATTACACACTTATGGAGAAAAAGATAAATATAGGGAAGAAAATATAGAGAGAGAGGGAGATAATGAGAAACATACAAATAGAAATGGAGACAAAGAGATAGAGAAAGGTAGAGAGATAAAGAGATAAGGATGAATAGATAGAGATATAGGGAGCTTGATTGATATATCTCTCCCTGTTTCTCTCTATCTCCCTAAACCCTAAACGCTCTTCTCTATCTCTACCCCTCTTCTCTATCTCTCCCCCTCTACTTATCTATATCCCTTTCTCTCCCTCCCCCTCTCTATCTCCCCCTCTCTATCTCTCACAATCTCTAGTCCCTCCCTATCCCCCCTATCCATTGACTCTCTATCATGATCTCTCTATCTCTTTCACCATCCCCCTCTATCTTTCTATAGCACCCTTTTCTCTATCTCTCCCCATTTTCTCTATGTCTCCTCCTCTACCTATCTATATCCCTTTGTCTCCATCCCCCTCTCTATCTCCCTCTCTCTATATAAAGACAATGACACAGTAGTGGTTTCCAGGCACGAGATTTGTTTCAAGCTCAAATCTCACAATATATGTAGCCTATTAGATAATAGAAAGAGATATAGAAACTAAAAAGATAGAGAATGAGAGAAAGAGATGAACTTAGATAGATAGGGAGAGAGAGAGAGAAGAGAGATAGAGATAGAGAGAGAGAGATAGAGATAGAGAGAGCATGAGAGAGAAAAATATAAGAGATACAAAGGAAAAGAGAGAGGGAAAATAGAAACTAAATTTTGATTGGTTGTTTCATGTCAACAATCCAAGGATGGCATGTGTCCTTGGGGAGTTATGCTCAAGGTAGCATGCCATTTGATTAAAGATATGATAATTGTCCTTTAAGACCTCTTCAATGTACCCATTGCACACTTAAGGAGACAAAGATAAATATAGGGAAGAAAATATAGAGAGGGAGATAATGAGAAACATACAAATAGAAAGGGAGATAAAGAGATAGAGAAAGGTAGAGAGATAAAGAGATAAGGATGAATATATAGAGATATAGGGAGCGTGATTAATATATCTCTCCCTATTGCTCTCTATCTCCCTAAACCCTAAACCCTAAACCATAAACCCTCTTCTCTATCTCTCCCCCTCTTCTCTATCTCTCCTCTACCTATCTATATCCCTTTCTCTCCCTCCCCCTCTCTATCTCCCCCTCTCTACCTCTCACCATCTCTAGTCCCTCGCTATCCCCCTATCCATCGAATCTCTATCTCTTTCACCATCCCCCTCTATCTCTCTATATCACCCTCTTCTCTAGCTCTCACCCTTTTCTCTATCTCTCCTCCTCTACCTATCTATATCCCTTTGTCTCCCTCCCCCTCTCTATCTCCCCTTCTCTATATAAAGACAATGACACAATAGTGGTTTCCAGGCATGAGATTTGTTTCAAGCTCAAATCTCACAATATATGTAGCCTATTAGCTAATAGAAAGAGATATAGAAACTAAAAAGATAGAGAATGAGAGAAAGATATGAACTTAGATAGATAGGGAGAGAGAGAGAGATAGAGAGAGAGAGCATGAGAGAGAAATATAAGAGATACAAAGGAAAAGAGAGAGAGGGAAAAGAGAAACTAAATTTTTATTGGTTGTTTCATGTCAACAATCCAAGGATGGCATGTTTCCTTGGGGAGTTATGCTCAAGGTAGCATTCCATTTGATTAAAGATATGATAATTTTCCTTTAAGACCTCTTCAATGTGCCCATTTCACACTTAAGGAGACAAAGATAAATATAGGGAAGAAAATATAGAGAGAGAGGGAGATAATGAGAAACATACAAATAGAAAGGGAGACATAGATAGATAAAGGTAGAGAGATAAAGAGATAAGGATGAATATATAGAGATATAGGGTTCGTGATTGATATATCTCTCCATGTTGCTCTCTATCTCCCTAAACCCTAAACCTTAACCCTAAACCCTAAACCCTCTTCTCTATCTCTCCCCCTCTTCTCTATCTCTCTTCCTCTACCTATCTATATCCCTTTTTCTCCCTCCCCCTCTCTATCTCCCCCTCTCTATCTCTCACCATCTCTAGTCCCTCCCTATCCCCCTTATCCATCAACTCTCCATCTCCACCTCTCTTCCTTTCTCTTCCCATATATCTTCATCTCTCTTTCTCTTCCCATATATCTCTATCTCTATCTCTCTATATCTCCCACTATCTATGTCACTCCCTCTTCTCCCCTCTATCTATTGAGCTATCTCTCCCTCTCCCCCCTTTCTCTGTTATTCACTCCATCTCTCCCTAGCTCCATCTCTCCTACTCTATATCTCTATCTCTATTTCTCTTTTTATCTCCCTCTCAGTCCTCTCTCTATCTCTTTCTATCCATATATTTCTCTACCTCTATCACGATCTCTCTATCTCTTTCACCTCCCCTCTATCTCTTTATATCATCCTCTTCTCTATCTCTCCCCCTCTTCTCTATCTCTCATCCTCTACCTATCTATATCCCTTTGTCTCCCTCCCCCTCTCTATCTCTCACCATCTATCCCTCCATATCCCCCCTATCCATTAAATCTCTATCTCCACCTCTCTTCCTTTCTTCGATGATTTCACTGTATTAGCAAGGGATGGATATGATATGGTTCTCAAAAAATTGTTGCAATACAAATTGAAGAAGGGTTTGTTGGAACTATAAATTTTTCCAAAATTTTATAATGATTTACTCATGTAAATTTCTCAATAATAATTAACTACATTTTGAGTCAGAAAAGGATGTAATTGGCCCTACAGAATATAATTACCCATGGTCACCTTGTTCTACTCTTGAAAATACTTCTAATCAAAGATATTGTGGCAAACAAATCACATCGACATGAGCTGGTATGGGTTTTCTCGACCTATTATGGGTTACAAGTACTTTTTAGCACAATGATGAGACATCAAAACTATTGTAGCGATCAAGATTACTAAAGAAGACATATCAGGGAGATTGGCTTATGGTCTCATTGATGAAGATAATCTATTGGCAAGACAAGTCATCTTAGCATGAAAAATATATGCTGGCCCGAATGTTTAAGTCTCACCGATGAAGTTTCATTGGTGAAACCATCATTTCTTTCACCGACAGGAGTACTGGGAATATATTGGTGAGACATGTGCAATCAGTGTAAATCCTAAATGTTCACCTGACCCGCTAAGTTACACCGATAGGAGGATACTGGCAGGAGTTCTGGTGACATATTCAAGACCAAAAGAAAAGATATCAACGAGACTTATAACATCGAAGGAACCACTGAATGTGTTAGCGATACTAAAAGTTAGGTTGATGAAGAAACAAATGAAGCAAAATGATTGTCGAGGTGACTCTTGGTGATGTATACTAGACAAATGTTAACATCGGTCAGATGTGTAGAGTGTTACCCTGATCAATAGAGTATTTAGTGAATGTTGGTTGGGGCCTAATGTATAGATTTCCCAAAGTTTGAAGGTGTCTTTCCAACCAGTTCATTTGATGTGTTATTGGCGAGACTTATAACATTAGAGGAACCACTGAATGTGTTAGCGATACTAAAAGTTAGGCTGATGAAGAAGCAAATGAACCAAAATAATTGTCGGGGTGACTCTTGGTGATGTATATGGGACAAATGTTAACATCGGTCAGATGTGTAGAGTGTTACCCTGATCAATAGAGTATTCAGTGAACGTTGGTTGGGGCCTAATGTATAGATTGCCCAAATTTTGAAGGTGTCTTGCCGACCAGTTCATTTGATGTGTTATTGATGAGACTTATAACATCAGAGGAACCAATGAATGTGTTGGAGATACTAAAAGTCAAGACGATGAAGAAACAAATGAACCAAAATGATTGTTGGGGTGACTCTTGGTGATGTATACAGGAAAAATGTTAACATCGGTCAGATGTGTAGAGTGTTACCCTAATCAGCAGAGTATTCAATGAACATTGGTTGGGGCCTTATGTATAGATCGCCCAAATTTTGAAGGTGTCTTGCCGACTAGTTCATTTGATGTGTTATCGGTGACACTTATAACATCAGAGGAACCACTGAATGTGTTAGTGATACTAAAATTTAGGTCGATGAAGAAACAAATGAACCAAAATGATTATCGGGGTGACTCTTGGTGATGTATATAGGACAAATGTTAACATCAGTCAGATGTGTAGAGTGTTACCTCGATCAATAGAGTAATAAGTGAATGTTGGTTGGGGCCTAATGTATAGATCGGCCGAAGTTTGAAGGTGTCTTTCCGACCAGTTCATTTGATGTGATATAAGGAATTCAAAAATCTGTTACATTCGTGCCTAGAGTTAAAACATTAATGGCACCATGGATCACAGGTAATTTCATAAATTGAAAGGAAATCGTTGCAAAATGAACATTGTTGCAAATTGGTAGCGAAGGAAACAAGGAGACAAACAAAGTGCCATAGAATTGTTTCAATTGAAAGACATCAATCAAAACTAGTAATTCCTTTGCATTTTAACTTTTTCATTTCTACAATTTTAAGTGAGTAATATGGAAGCCACCAGCTCAGGAAGTTGAAAGGTAGAAAACAAAGTGGGATTAGTCACCCTAAGAGTAAGAAGTAGAAAGTTGAGTCTAGAATTGAGCCGAAGGGTGCTAAACGAAAGCTAAATTAGGATTTAATTGACCAATTTCCTGGCTCTGGGCCCAGAGGTAGGCACTTAGTGCAACTGAGGGTAGAAGTGGAAAAATTGGATGAAAAATGCAAGCACATAGGATACATTTGAACCCCAATAAGAGGCTATGAATTTTTTAGATTCCACTTTCACTGAAGAGATCATTTTGAGCCAGTTTGTAATCCGTGGTATCTAAATTTGGGAGAGATGGTTTTCCCTAATGTGTTTGTCAATACAAAGCTGGTAAAATTGTTGGCCACCCACTATGACTCAAAACTTAAGGCCATATGCGGACCATCTGGGAAACCCTTCATATACATATCAAAGGCTTCAATAAGTGAGGTTTTTAAGTTGGAAGGGTGGAGTAATGAGAAAATTGTGAATGAAGAGTTGGAAAAGGATTTTTGGAGAATGGAAACCACTTACAAGGGTTGGAGGTTTCCCTTACATAGAATTAAACAAGATGGTAAAACTGTCCCACTTGACGAATGCGATGGGCCTCCATTCCATGTGGACTTATTCGAGCCCTATATGAGATATACCTATTTCTCGGTAGGACAAGTGTTGAGTATGGAAGTTCCTGAGAATATGTCCATTGTTCCCATGGTAATTGCAGTTGACATTCAATGCCATAATTCTAGGTTTTTTGACTATGCTTCATTTGTCTCCAAGGAACTCGACTTAGCATTAATGGAAATCAAGAATAAATCAGTTTTGATAATGTCATCATCCACACAAATATCATCTTCATGAACATTAACTCCTACATCATCATGATCTAGTTCCTCCTCTTCAACATCTTCGTCAGGCACATCATCAACTAACTATTGATCCTGATCATCATCTACATCATCTTCTAGTTCTTTGGTATCTTCTTCTTCCACCACATTATACTTTACCAGAATTCATCTTGGATCATGTCTAACAACAAATGACCAACCTAGTTTACTTGAAACCTCTGAGTAAAATACTTGCTCACATTGGCTTGGAAGAACATAGGGCTCATTTCCAGCTCACTCGATCGACCTTGTATTAACCATGGTAAATCCATTATCATGTTCAATAACAATTCTATCGGGATTATTTTCATTCAATCGTAGCCTGTACCATAGGATGACAAACAAAAATAATTCAAAGGACTTAAAGTCACACTCAAGTATATCATCTAAAATCCCATAGTATCAATTTTTAGAGACTTTTGGATGTATGTCGCTTCTAGATGAAACATTAGTCACCTAAAATGCTACAGTTATACCAGAATCACAAGTTTTCTTTGTGTCATCCAAATTTTTGATTCAAAATTTATGACCATTGCACCACATAGCCTTGTGGTGTTTCACTTGCAATATGTCAAACATGTAAAAATTATTGCAATATCGTTAGTTGATAAACATATTTATTCTTGACCGAATGTATGCAAAGAAAAAAATCTCAGCATATATATTGGTGCAGGAGCACCTAGATCTTGTAAATTCCTTCAAAAGGATAATATGTTAAATTTACATGTTCAAGTCTAAATTTGTGTATCAAGTCCATGAAAAGGCTAATTTGAATGTAATCAAATCATAAAAGAAGTCACTAGGAGGTGAAAATGCAAAAAAATGCAAATAATGCAATATTATGTAAACAAAAAGGCATAAACCAAGCATATTGGGAGATAAGAGGCAGTTTGAAATAATGAGAAGTTAGAAAAGGTAGTTATTAAGAGGGAAACAATCCTGTGTCTCGGGCAGAGTTAGTTTCACTGTGATTTTGAGAGTCCCTAAAGAAGTTTAAGGCCCATCCCACCAATGTAATCCTAGTAGAAATGGTGGGATGGGATAAGTAGGGTGTCCTTTATGTGATTTTGTTTTGTGTGAGTGCAGGGTATCAAGAATATGGTGCTGTGTTGCTGATTTAAAGTTAATTTTCTGAGTTTTCCTCTTGAAAATGAAGGTTTCCAGCAAGATATTGGAGAAATAACGTATGAATGTTCAAGTATATGTTTATAAAGGAATTTTCAGACATAATGGAGCATGTTTCAATGGTTGGATGAAGTATTGGAGGCTTGTAAGGGTGATAATCACAAAACCCTCACTGTTTTGGGTGTTTCCAACCTAAAATTAAGGGTTTGTTAATACACTTTCTAAATGGGTCTTTCAATCTTTGAAAGTGGATAAATTTGGTGTTTTGTGACCTTTACTTTGTTTGTTTGAGGTTTTCTAACAATTTGGACTTGGAAAAAAGGCGGATGCTTTGTAAAATAGCCCTATTCTAATAGCCTTTCTTGGGTGTATAGTATGAAATCTACTAGTTTCTCTAGTATAAATCATTCTGAGTTTTTGATATGATGATATGGGCATTAAGAGGTCTCTAAATGTGCCTTTGGATCTTGGTTTTGAGCCTAGTCTAAGTGGTTCACCCGATCTAGGGTATGGAGGTCTATTGCTAATTAATGTTTAGATTTCATGGATAGTGGAAATCTGTGTGTACAGGGAAGTAAGTGACCTTAAATACTTGAACCTTGTCATTTGGATGGAGTTACAGTAGAATTTATGCTTGAATAAGGTTGTAAAGGCAGTGCATATTATTTTGAGAATGATGATTCTATTGTGTGTCTTGGTATCTTTACAGAGCAAGCAGATTTGATATTTATACACTGATGTATTGAATTGATTTCTCTCAAAACATGATGAATCTTGTGTCTTTAAGGACTAATTAACTAGTTGATATCAAGAAGGATTGGTCTTTGTAAGTTTTCCTTGTAAGGAAAATGAATTGGTGCTATTTGAGAAGTTTAGACTATTTTCAATGATTTAAGTTTGGTTATTGACATTTTGGAATCTGATTTAGAATAAGTGTTTTGTTGCCTTGAGGATATGATGTATATAGGAATTTGAAGGATTGGTAATTGGTTGTGTAGCAAGTGAGCATAATGTGTTACCTTATGAAAGGCTGAGAGAATGTATAGATGTTGATATGGTGGTTGAGAATGATGTGAATCTAATTGATTGAGTCAAATTTTTCTAATATGGTTTTTTCTTTGAATGAGTCAATTGGAATACTGATAATGACATATGGTTTGTTGAAATTGGAGTGATAACTTGTTGCCTTGAAGTCTTGTAGAATTGAAGAATCAAAAGAAGCTGTATGAGTTTTGAGGAAAAAGAAAGTGAATTAAGAATTTGATCTTCTCTTGATTCTGATTGGGTTTGATTTACCCTCATGAAATGATGTTGTTGGTGTTGTTGGATCCTCTGCATCATATATACATCAATATAATTGAAAATAATTAAATAATATGGGTGAAATATATTTATACATACTTTTTTATCTCTTAAACCATATGCTAAATCAATTTCCCTTTGTGTAACATTGGAATCTCCATTACGATGAGCTTCTTTAACCAATGAAGCCACACCTTCCCATGTTAATGCTCGACCAGATTGTTGACATTGTTCAATCCATACCATCATCCAATCAAGATTGTTTGTGATGTACAAATGTAGTGCATCCCACTCTCGACCAATTGTATTAAAAAAAATTGAAATTCACAAACAACGTATAATTAGTTAATTACCACAGTATACGACCTTAATTTATAATTGATGTATATTGAAGATTAATAATTAAATAAGTACAATATACATAAAAACCATATGTAAAATGTATTCTAATTAATCTCCATGACCATCTTATAATTACTTCTCACTTTCCTCAATCTATCTTTCCCCATCAGGTACTCCCCTTCAAATTTGTTAATGGAGTTGGGATCCCAAATGCGATCTATATGGATCTTTGCTGAAAACTTAGGAAGATATTCACTAATGTACACCATGGTCTGGTATACTATATATCCCTCCACCATAGAACCTTCAGGATGTGCTCTTTTTCTAACCAAAGCCTTCAAAAATTTCAAGTGCCTCTCAACCATCCACATTGACCTTGTGTTTACAGGTCCACACAATTCAATCTCCTCAACTTGGTGTATGAGGTAGTCTTCTTGTGCATTGAAAAATGTCAAAGGTAGACACTTTTGTATTTCACACATTAGATGAGGAATTTTTCTCTTCCAATAATTTATATCTTCTTTATGGATTTCTTTAGATGACAACCGTCTACAAGTGATTCAAGACACAAATATATTAACGAGATTTAACAAAAATATACAATATATTACATAACAAGTAAAAAAAATGGCAATTATAAGATCTATACAATGAATTGAACAAATATTGCTACTTACCTCATGTATTTTCCAAGAACATATATAACTTGCTTGACATTATTGTCGAGGTTGTTTGGGAGAGATAGAAGTAGAACGTACTGCAACAATTATAAAATGATCTTTTCATTATTTTTCCAAAAGTAGTAAACATAATATACTGAAAAGTACATGCAGTATACAAGTGTATATAATATATCGAAATAATTACCTTAATGAAGGTATGCCAATCATGCGTTTTCATCCTTGACCCAAATTCACCTTTCTTTGTTATGATATTGTTTATGTTCATAACAAATCGTGGGAAATCAAATTTTCCGTATGACTTCTTTTATAGCATTGCTTTGTTGCTCCATTAGTAACTAAGGAAGGGCACTTATATTAATTTGGTCTCCATCACTATTCAATTGAATGAAATTTTTCATTGCATGATTGGCTTCCTGAATGTCACTACAAATTTTGACAATTTTTTCTTTGTCACTTCCATCCAATATTTTCCATAACGTTTTGTTATATTCTTTTTGATATGCATTGTATCAAAAAATGCACAATTTGTAGTTGCTCATAGTAGGGAAACCTACTAAATTCTCTGGGATAACTTTTCACCCTCAGAAGCTAGCCATTAATGCCTTGACGACCTTCATGAAGCATATAAGTTAAAAAAATTAACGACAATCATGGTCAATTACACCATGAGTAAACACAACACAATATAAAAATATAAATTCCAAACATATCATATATGATAGATAAACAATTTGATCTGATGTATAACCTTGATGATTAATTCTATTATATTACAACTTCCATAGGCGATGTGTCATTCTTCATGGTTTTGATGTAGTCTCTTCTTTCCCATTGAATAGTTTGATACTTATGATTTCTGTGGAGGAAGTGCCTATACTCATCAAACACCTACTTTCCTAAACTTGTTGAATGATGAGATTTCATCTTTGGACCACAAATTGGACATGCAAATTTTCCCTTTGTTTGAAGGCCTGCAAGATCATATATAATTGGATTAAATATGCCAATTTTTATAATTATATATAATGAATAGATTATTTAAAAAACATGCATGATATCTACATAAAATTTAAATATTGTTAAAGTGCAGTTGAACGTTATAACATACCACAAAAATGTGTTAGCCTTGGGGCATCATGAATCGTCCATACAAGCATTGCATGGAATTGAAATTGTCTTTATCCTATTGGTCTAGAGACGTCATACATAGTGACACCATTCCATAACTTTAGTAACTCATCGATAAGAGGCTCAATATATACATTCATATCTTTAACTTGGTACTTACCTAGTTGAATGAACATAAACATTACATAATTATTATAACAATTTTACTGCAATATATATAAATTAATGTACATGACTATTAAAGGAAAAAAATATAAGTCATTATGCAACAAATAAGACAAATGAGATGCTACTATGTTAAAGAAAATTGATGTAATAAAATACTTGGAACAATCATTGATAGCATTATGTGCTCCCTCTTTATTGACATCCATGGAGGAATGTTATTGTTGATAACAAAAGTAGGCCATAGCGAGTAAATAGATCTCAGCTCTCCAAATGGATTGACACTGTCCACTGCCAATGAAAGCCTAAGATTATGAGGTTCTTTTTTAAAGTGTGGTCATTTTTCCTCCATGTCCCTAAATGCAGAACCATCTGCAGGCATTCAAACAATGTCATCTCCACTTCTATTCCATGCATGGTGATCCATAAATTATGCTACTAAGCTTTCACACCTAAATAATCATTGCATACATGGAATAATGGGAATATAGCGAAGAACCTTGCAAAACACCTTTTTTGTTAGTTGATCTGTTCGATATCTACTGATATGACATTTTGAGAATTCTGTTGCAAATTCATGTTGTTTATGATATATAATATGATCATTGAGACATGCATTTATTGCTTGATACTCCATTCCAATATCTTTCATAATGCCAAATAAATCTCGGTATGAGCGAGGTAAAATATTTGATGGTGGTAAAAAAATTTCACCAATCAATCTACAACAAAAAAATAATTTGTTAATATAAAGAATATTAATGGTACATATTTCATCCTTTATTTACTAGTGATGAACTAACAAAAATTAAAATAGATGAAAAAAATGACATATATGACATACCTTAACATCCGTGAGATTGCTATGTTGGATAAACCATTCATAACCTTCAAGTTCACTGACAATAATACAATAGAAATAAGAGTTGTTTGGGAGCCTTCATAAAGGGGCTTGTATACCTTCTCAAGTACAGGTAAATCGTGAATATCATCAAAGTCATCTCAATCATCATGATTAGCTATGGCACTAAATGTGTCATGGATCAATGTATTTGTACCATCATCTTCAACTGTGTTTTTTGGCGCATGATCATCTTCTTTCATAGGATCATTAACTTCATCTTCGATATTCACATCTCCATGTTCCTCCACTTGCAAAACCACATTCTTTGGGCCGTGATAATCCATATCATGTGCCCTAGGGTGTCCCATCTTTATAATAATGATAGACACAAATAAAACATGATCATGATCAAGTGATTTTTTATATATATAAAATGTTAAAATGATATCAACATTTACAAATTCAATCAATATAAACACATATAATGAACAACTTACCATTGCATGATAATCATGCCCCCCTTCAACATGACCATGCTGCCTACAATGTTTCTCAGCTGTTGTGATTAAAATTCTTCTCGTCTTTAAGCCCTTGCAATTATTGCAAGGACAATAATATTTCCCATCACCCTTTCTTTTCAATCTAGCCCACATTCTAGCAACTGTCTCTTCATTTTGTTCTAGACTAATATTATCTAACATGATTTTTCTTTACCAAGCTTGAATATTTAGATCTTCAAAATCTATCAAACTCACACTCCAATAATTTTTAATCATAGACAGGTAACAAAATCTAATAATTCTGACACTTTACACTAAAAAAATTTGGCATGCAACCACCCCTGCAAAAGAGAAGATAGCCTAAAATTAATGACCCCAAAAACACTTTAAAATGGTAATCCAAAACTTATTAAATTCTGATTTTACTATGATTTTCAACTGTTAGACTCCTAAAATCAGAATATTGAACTTGCACAACAAAATATGGAAATTAAATTCTCAAAATGCACAAGTCTAAAAATGAAATCTGATGAGATGTTGCTTTAAAATATGATTTTCAAACCTGGAAGTATAAATTTGACTTCACAAATGAATTCTAGAAAAAGACAATGACCACCCTCAACCTGGTGATATCTTCTTGAATTTTTTTTCATTTTTCCCAAGAAAATCGTCCTTAGTTCTCCACAAACTATCGCAAGTAGAGAAAATTCACAAGTAGAGAAAATTCACAAGTATAGAAAAACACTGTCGCAATAAATAGGAAAACTCAATTTTATTCATGTTGACCACAAATCCATTTTTTTTCTGATTTTGAATGTTTGTCAAAATTTTGACGAGACTGTGTGTCAAAATTTTGATGAAACCCAGGTTCGTCAAAATTTTGACGAACGTCGGGGATAAAATTTTAAAAAATTGAAAATTACACATCAAATCCCAACTATACATCAAATTATACATCTTTCATTGGAAATTTTTGTTGGATTTTTTAGTCAAATGAGTTAGTGAAAACTACTAAAAAGAAATGTGCATGAAGCACTTATTTGCTGCAACTAATCTATCCTACACTAAATGAGGCAAAAGCTATTTAAACAAATCCATTAACTGGTTCAAAAAAGTAAGTGTCCTTTCTTTGCAATTTGCAAAGCTTGATCAGCTTGTGAATCCACCAAAAGATGTGGAGAAATATCAAATATTCAACAGTTTGTTGCAACACCCTTCCAAGGATGAAAAAGTAATCACTTACCCACATTTCTTGACTTGTGAACCAGTGGTGATTAGGTGAAAAAATGAACTGATTGTGCATAATTGGATACCTCATTTGATGCTCGAAGTCAACATTGTCATGGGTCTGGTCCTCCTTGCTCATTTCCAATTGATCTAGGTGCCTAATAGGACATCCCCTTGAAGGCTTGAGACTGGAAGGAAAATAACCTTGGACAATAGTGTCAGGCTTTCGCTCAACTTGATTTTGCTCTATTTGAGCTATTGTACCATGCTTATCAAGATTTTGACATTTGATAGCCATGCTATCCCCACTTATTTGTGAACATATCAACACCTTATCAATGTCACCTTGGTGGCTTTGCTGACCATAGCTCGATGGCTTTGTTAGTTCACATGCATTATCTTCATCATTACCAAAAAAAAAGGAAGCTCTTCAAATAAATCAGTCAAACCTTGAGTTTGGAAATTGCCTTCTACCTCCTCAAGCTACTGCTCCACACCTTCTCCTTCAAAAGATGAGTGTTTGGCATCTAAATTTGAAACAAAAGCCTCAAGGTCATCCCAAAACATGTCGTCTTCCTTCTCATTTTTAGTTTTTTGTGAAGGAAGACTTTTTTCTACCTTACTACAACTCTTCTGAGGTATCAAAACATTAGAGTTTTGAACTTGTTGTTCTGGATATAGTATGGGTGTAATCTAAGATGTGCTTTCCTCATTATCCACAAAAAATGGTAATTCATTGAACAAATTAGTCAAAACTTGAGAACTATCACTTATTCCTTGATCTAGAATCTGTTGTTCCTCAAACATAGCCTCCTCCATCTCTTGCAACAATTGCTCCTGATGTTCTGAGTCTTCTTTGTTGCACCAGCTAGATACCTCGAAATAGTCATCGATATTCTGCTACTCGAATGAACCAACCTTCTCCACACATGCAACATTTTGGGATTCAACTGAGAAAATGGTGAAATCAGCAACAACCTCCTACTTTGTATGTTGTAACAATTGTTCCTCTAAAAATTTTCATTTTCTTCCACAAAACAAGGAATATCATTAGTGAAAACATGGAAGGATTCATCAAGGGAAGGCTTCTCTTGTTCAATCTCCTGCTGCTGCAAATGGTAAACTTACAAAGCTGAACACAATGGGTTTACCTTCCTAAGCTCTTTGATGAAGAGTAATGTATCTTGAGCAAAGGGTTCACCCATGGATTCTTTAGGTGAAGAAACTTGGGGAAATTCTTGGGTTTCTTGCAATGAAAACTACTGCTCAAGGGGTTGATCCGCAACTATACTAGGCTAACTATAATCATTTTCCTTGACTTGCAAGGGATGATGGTTTTAGAAAATTGGAATTTCAAGTTTAAGAGGTTGGCTCGAGGAATTTACAACCCTCTCTTTCCTAAAACTTGGGATTTTGACTTTAGGTATGCTAGGAGGCTCACCTTGTATAAAGCTCAAAAATTGATACTTATGAGTTTCCTCCTGAGCAGGCTTATATAGAACTATAGGGGTTGCTTGAACCTCGTGCCTTTGTGCCTCCAACTCTTTCTGTTGCTGATTACATTCAAGCTATCTCTTGATCTCATCCATTTTCTTCATGAATTCAAACAACTCGCTCTTTAGGCTTGCAATCTCCTCCTGTTGATCTATTTCACTCATTTTCCTTTCATAGTTTAACCTTATATCTCTGAAACTCAAGCCTTCAATATGTTGGGACTGATTTTGAGCATATGATGATTGAGATGGAGGTTAAGCAAGGGTGGGCGGGTGGTAATCATATTGTAGATGTTGGTTTTGAAAAGCCATGGAAATGAAACTAGCAACATGATTATACTGATATGGCTGATATGAATATGGATATGCAGGATTTTCACGATATGGTAGATGGTATGACATATTATCATGAAACCTCGACATGCTTGTTCATCTAAAGGTTAAAAAACAAGCAAAAATCAGAATCTTTTAAGAGCATACCAACACTTGATCCTTCTGAAACGAGAAAAAGCTTCTCGGAGTCACCATGGTGTTCGATGATTTTTCCTCCAAAGGCTGATAATACTAAAGAAAACACCCAACCCTTCAGTATGTACAATTTTTTGTGTTGGTCACACTAGATCTACTTGAAAATCAGAGAACAGAGTCGCCAGGTATACTATTTTCCACCTGTAAAGGCTGAAACTCTGTCGTGCATACCAAAACAACAACTTAAAATCTTGATGCTTTCCTCTGAAACAAACTTTCAAGGTCCCACCAGGCATGCCAAAAACTATTATCAATCAGATATGCACCCTATGCTAAATTTTCAAAATTTAACTATCTGTTGACACATGAAAACCTTCTTCAGATGTGGGTGATCTGAATGAAGAAGGAATCTCCAGAGTGAGCTGGTTCTCTGAATAATAATCCTATTCTAAATGATATTTTGAGGGAAAGAGTTAGAAAGATAACTAAAATGAAACCTATGACTTAAAGTGATTTTTAGAACTTAATGGTGACTAAATGATGACTCTGGTTTTTACCCACAAACAGCTCTCAGAAAACAACAATACTTCAAAATCTCTCATGAACACTCAACACATAAATGATTTGCATGAAGATTTAGATTTAAATACAACATGCAACCTGTATTTTATGAACTTTCTTCATCAAGAATTAAAATTTTAGGACATAACAAGGATTTTGTAAACATAAATCACAATATGACATCAAACTAAAACTACAAATAGACACAAAATTGAGAAATAGGAATGTTGCTTTATTCAACTGAAGGAGTATCCAAGTCTGAGTACAAATTTTTGCTTACAAAAACTCTCTGTTTTAGCATGAGAGGAAGAAACAATAATCTCGACTCAGAAAAAAATCTAAGCTTTTCTTTAAGATATATCACAAAACCCTAATCCGAGCTCAAGAAGAAAGCTCAAGAAAAAGCATCTAAAACTTCCCCAAAATGAGTAACTGAAATGGAAAACTCACTCTTTGTATGTGCATGCTGAAAAGCACCTAAAAAAAGGTCTACTTTGCTTTAAAAGCGAAAAAAACACCTTATCTCTTCTCCATGCAACTCCAATCCGACCAAGGAAAAGTCAACTTATTTTTGTCTCACAAACTACTAAAAATAGCAAGAAAGAATAAAACAACTTATAAATCATTGTTTTATCTTCTGCTTTACAATGATTTGCAATTTTATTCCTGATTTATTTTGCAACTAAATATTTTGGAAATCTTTTGCAGAATTACAACCTTATTTCTCCATTACAATATTTGTTTTTTCTTATAAAAAATCATAAAAATAATAAGTAATCTCCACCATTACATTTAATTGATTTCTTTTAAAATCAATTGAAAATATTGATGCCTAAAATATGAAAATGTATCCAAGGAAAGAAGTATTGTTCAACATTCTTATTTTAATTGATTTTCCTCCAAAATCAATTAAAAAACTAAGGCATTTAGTCATTCCTCATTTTTTACTAAGGCATAAGATTGACATTACACAAATCCCTAAAGTCTTAAGCCATGAAATATTTTATCAAACAAGCCTAAAGACTTAGGAAAATAATAATGTGAAGACCTCCATAATGCTCGACCTAGGACATGTATAAGACATCAAAGAATAAACTTAAGGCATTAATCTTAAATGAAAAGACCATTTTCGAATTAGGGCATGAGGATAGAAAAAACTTGAAAAAACCCTAAAATCCCATTTCATTTCTCACTTGCAACTTTTGGAAGAACTCTGCTCTACCCGGAAGAAGTTCGCCGCCACCATTAGGGTTTGATTTTCAGCTTGAAACTTCAGATTTTTTGAACTCAAAATGGTCAATTTTCTTCTACAACTTCATGGTAAGTCTCCCCCTCACAACTAGTGGTTTTTCCATCTCTTTTTACAAGGAAAAAAGGCCTTCAAGGCCTTAGCTATGACATGCTTTATCTCTGATTTTGTTTCCACTTTACTATGCTTTGTTTATATCCTCCTTGGGCAGCCATTATGAGAGCTCGAGCTATGAGTTTGAAAGCTCTATGGGAGCTTTGGCCACAGCTAGTGCTCTTGTACTGGCATTAAATGGTATGTATACCTTTCTCCATCTGCCTTTCTTGTCAAACAAAGAGCTTTATAAAAGCTTCTATGAGAAATAATGATTGTTGTCCTTGTTTTTGAAAACAAATCCAGACCCATACAAGCCGTGCCATATATGCTTGATATGGTGTTTTTGAGACATTTCTGGGCTCAACCCATGATAGCATTTCATTCCTTTGTATTCCTGAAACCAAAACCCCATGTGGGTACTTGGTATCTTGAAGAAATAATGTTTATTCTGTGATTTTCTGTTGAAAACCAATATGGTCCACCATTATATGAAGAAATTTGTGTTTTAAACAAAAACCCCATGTGGGTATTCTGTAACTTGGAACAAATCTACTCACTTCTAAATTTTCTTGTCAAAATCCTCATGTGGGTACTCTATAACTTGGAAGAAATCCACTCACTTCTGAATTTTCTTGTCAAAACCCTCATGTGGGTACTTAGAAACAAGGAGAAATTTCTGCATTTTGAGATGAAAACCTCACCCTAGGCTGAAACCATGTAATTTTCTGAAAAGTCCTTATAATGAGGTGATCTTGTTACACGTCTATAATATGCAGATTAGGTTCACCTTCATGCTGTATGAAACACTCAGAAAACTCCTCGTTTTCCACTATGAGTAACTCTACTTGTATGATAACTTTTATGCTTATTTCCACTCATTTTCATATACTTGAATGCTTTAGAAACATGTATTCTCAGCTCCATAACTTCTTATGAAATAAAGTCTCTCTATGGGCTTCCTCATTTATTGAAGCTTTGTTAATAAGGCATTATGTATGCCTGTTCACTATCACTCAGTTGATTCTCTATGTGAATCAAGTTCATTGCTCACTGGTAATTTTTATTTCATTGCTTCTCAGACTTGATAGTTATTAATGAACAATTTCCTTGATGTTTTGATGACTGAAAATCTATTTTACTCCTTCATGAATGGCTCAAATGAGCATGATAAATGTATTTCCTTATTCGGCCCACTTGTAAGTTTAAGGGGAAGCATGCCGAGCTCTACCCTTGTGGGAGCCCATTTTACTCCACATGCTTTTGTCTTCATGAGATGGTCAACTACATGACTTTTCTTGTACCTGCACAAGGAAACAAACAATGTTAGCAATAAAAATAATGATGTGACATTCTATTTTCAGGCCCTTATTTTTGCACTTCTCTTCTTAGTTGATTCCATGCATTTCAAGGAATGGATTATATTTCTGTTGGTAGAGCATGTAGTATAACTCATATCCGGAGCTCTAACAGAACCTTCCCAATTTTTTGCAGGCACACTCAGAATTAGTAGCAAGACGGAGCAAGCTGCAAGCACATCAACCGAAGATCATAACATAGGAAATGATGGATATGTCTTATGTTATTTGCTTCTTATTTCTTTTCAACCTTCAGTTGTAGAATTTATTTCTTACAATGAATGGAATCAACTGTCTCCACGACTTGTGTGGATCCTTTAATTTCTTCCTTGTTTCCATTCTGAAAGAAATGCATCAAAATGCAACCATATACACACATTTGTATTCGAAATACTGAAATATGCATAAGTATTATGAAATAAATGAAAGAAAATGTTATGCTTTATCATTTGTGTGCTCTTTACTATATTTCACTTATGCTGCAAAGCATCGAGAAATAATTTTGAAACTCTATTCACTGAAACAACTTGCATAACTGGAAATCCATAAATATGATACAAGTAGCAATTTAAACATATGCAAAAATTAACTGAACTTTTCACTTTAAGATAAATCCAACTAATTAGCTTTTCCAATTGAGCTGTAGTGAAAATTGGTAACAATTTGTAGAGGAGCTATAAAATGAGTTTGAAATGTCAATGTTTTGGGAGATGAATTTATTCCTTGGGCTACAAATCAGTCGATCTAATAAAGTATATTCATCTCATAATCAAAGTATGTCAAGGGAATGTTAAATAATTTTGGAATGGAGGACTCCAAATTAGTATGTACTCCCATGCTTATTGGTTGTAAGTTGAGAAAAAATGATGAATCTCCTAAGACAAATAAGAGCAAGTATAAATCCATGATTGGTGGAATGCTATATCTCACTGCTACTAGACTAGATATCATGCATGTAGTATGTATTGTGGCAATATTTTAAGAAGATCCTAGAGAATCACATATGGAAGTAGTAAAAAGGATATTTAGATACTCGAAAGGCACTCTGGACTTTGGTTTATGGTATGCTAGAGATATTGATTTATTTTTGAGTGCTTATACAAATGTAGATTGGGTAGGTTGTACATATGAAACAATAAGTACAAGTGAAGTTGCTTTCTTTCTTGGAAGCACATTGGTTTCTTGGTTTAGTAAGAAGTAGGATTCAGTGTCATTTTCTACTACAGAGGAAAAATATATTGCAATAGAATCTTGTTGCACACAAGTGTTGTGGATGAAGCTAACATTGAAGGATATCAAATTATTACATGATGAACATATTTATATCATGTGTGATAACAAAAGTACTATCAAAATTTCAAAAAATCTAGTAATGCATTCAATGACAAAGCATATATTTATTTGGTATCACTTTCTAAGAGAGAAAGTTGTAGAGAATGAAGTGAAGTTGGAGTATGTGCCTACAAAGGATCAAATAGCAGATATTTTCATAAAGGATATTCCAAAATATACATTTGAGTATCTAAAATAGAAGCTTGGGGTTATTTCCCATCCTTCTTTCAACTAGATGCATAAGTTGGTGCATCTATCCAGGTGATCAATTCAAGATTCATTCTTTGTCCTGGATTGATGAAGACTACCTCTTAGGAGGAGTAGGTAGTGGTGTCTTTGGTTGGTGTAGTTAGGGGAGAATATCTTGTGCCCCTAAGGGGGAGAGAGTAGAAGAGAAAGAGTAGTGGAGTGAGAGCAGTGAAGAGAGAGCAGTGGAGAAAGAGCAATGGAGAGAAATCAAAAGATATTTTCTTGAGGTGTTTCCTGAATAGAAGTATGTAGACTTGTTTCGCTTTGCCATTGATGTCAAAGGGGGAGAGAAAAGTAAAAAACTAAGGAGAAAGTGATGTCTAAAAAAAATAGGGGGAGAATGAAGCTTGAAGAAGAAAGAGGAGAAGAGAGAGATGTATGAAATATAAAAATGTTTCAGGTTCTAGATTGTGTGGTAGTGGAAGATGTGTTTGAAATTGTGTTTCTTGTGAAGAAGGTTGTCTAGGAGAAATGGAATTGCTCCATATTTCTCCACATTGAGGCTTCTCATCTTGAAGATTTGGGAACACGCTAATATTGTCTATACCTACCTTCCCTTGGAGTGTTTGGTGTTTAGTTGTTACACAAGGTTGGTTAGTGAGTTGTATGTCTGTGGCAGTATGGTTGGTTGCATAAGATGATAGTATTATCAGTCTCAAGTGGTTATGATAGTGTTGCTAAATGTTTTGATGATGTTGGAATTGTAGTGTAGGAAAAATTATCCCTTTTGGGAATAAATAATAATAAAATAAACTTAATTATACCCTAATTTAATGTTGTAATATGTATTTTACATATTCACATTAAGTTTAGGGCCCTATTAAATAAAATGGACTTAATTGTGCCTTATTTGTGGTGTTGTAAGGTGTACCTTTACACTTTCACACTCATCTAGGGCTTTATTAATTAATTGAGGTTAATTATGCCTGAATTGGCCCCTTTAATTCAAATCCAAGCCTAGTTAATTGCAATTTATGAAGGATAAAACTTGACATTCATAAATACCATAACATAATGTTTAACTTTGAGCAATGTGTGTTCTAGGTAAGTGACCTAAGAACCATTCGCCTAAGGGTGAATGGGTCCTCACTTAGACCTAGGACACTAATTTAAATTATGTTTTTGGTGGTATTTTAATATTTTCAAATCTATATTTCAATTTCGGCTTGTGATATTTGAATTAAGGATAAATTACTATAAATACAAGGTTATTTTATCAAATTAACATTAGATTTTCAAGAGAAAAATTGAGAGATCAATTACAAGAGTCAATATTATTGTCAAGAGTATCCAAGGGAATATTTCTTCATCATTTGTTGCAGCAATAAAGATCCAATCATTATATCGAAGTTATGTGGAGTCATGCATGTTTTTGGAACTAATATGGTGATGTAGGTTTCTTGATTCAATCAAGCATTCAAAGTATCATTTCAAGCAAAGATTCAAAGTCAATATCCACATCCATTGAATCCATTTCATACAAGTTGCAGACCTCCATTACCAAAGGTTCATCCAAGGGTTTGGTGGGTTGTGACATAGAGTTGTTCATTCATAATTCCTTTCATGCTTTTATTCAAAATTTCAAGGTTTAATTACCAAAATGGGGTTTGACCTAGGAAAACCCCCATTCACCTAATAAACAAAATTTTTCCCTCTTTATGTGTGTAGATTTTAGGTGGAAGATCTATTGAAGAATAAAAGTTGTAAAGTTGTCAAAGTTGCATTTGTTGTCACCATTTTTGCAAAATCACAGAAATTGTCCCACATAATTCATTTTTGGATTTCTAATTGTGAGATTCAAGAATGTGGGAGTGTAGAAATAGTAGAACAAAACCCAAAATTATATTTTCAGGAGCCCTAGCCAGGACTCATTCACCATAGTGCAAATGAGTCCTCAGTTGGCTTTGAAAAAACACTTTTTGTGAGAGGTACACAAGATTTATCCCTTCCAGCTTCTCTAAAAAGTTTGTAGGTTCCATAAGTTTCATGTTTAAGTTTCTAAATACACTTTATAGATCACAATTCAAATTTTATTTTCTATTTTTAATATTTCTCCTCAAAGTGTTGTTTGACTCATACCCCTATCCTTGCATAAAAGGGAAATCTACAGATTCACACTTTGACTTGATTCACCTTGAGGTTGATAGACATTTCATTGCATGGATATCATTTCCTAATAAAATTAGAGAAGTAGGACCCCTTATCCCTCTTTGGATCCACTTTTCCATTTTGGGAAATTGCCTATCCTATTTTTCATTCATTTCATTTTGGTGAACCTGACCTTGTACAACATTCTAAAAATTGGAGTCCTTTTAACCCTAGATCTAAGTTTTGCAATAGATTTCATTAGGTTTACATTAGCTTCATTACATTTAGGGTTCTTTATATTTTACATTAGTTTGCATTGTATATAGGGGTTTAAATTTGCATTTTTTCATTGTTTAAATCTTAAAAATTCAAAAATTTGCATGCATATTACATTAATTTTACAGAGTGTTTTCATATTAGTGTAATTTTCATCATTCATATTAAAAAATTGGATCAATATTACATTTCAAAAAGTACATCATATAGGTCATCATTTTTCCTTCATTGCACTTGCATTTAAACATGAAATTCTGGAAAATTTTGTTATAGAAATACCGGTCTGAAACCTTGAACATAGAAAACATCTAATCACTCAAAAATTGTATTTTTAAATTTTTAAAAACCATGTACCAGGGCCCACTCACCACTAGGTGAATGATTCCTTGGAGGCCTACAAAAACCAGCTTTTCTGAGCTTTTTTGTGGTTTTATGCACTTCCTAGGCCTGCTAGTAAGGTCTATAGTATTAGTCTAGAAAGTTTCAATTTTTTTTGTTTTATGCATCTAGTTCTAAACATCCATTTAGTGTAGTCAGTTTTTAATCATTCTAGAAAATCATTTCAATATTGAAAATCATCAGATTTGTAGGACATTTGTTTACATTTTTGAAGCATTACATATGTTAGATAGCTTTCTTTTCATATCAACATGTTTCCTTTCAAGAGATGTGGTTTTGACATGGTTAAAAATGGATTGTATAAGTACACCCTCTCCTCTTATGAGTTCAATTTGGAACACAAAAATACGCTCACTAAGAAACATTTTAGCCATCCTTCCACTATCTTTCCTAGTTATGAGAACATCTTAAAGCAAGAGAATCAAACCATTGACACAATCCTTAATATCACCTTTCCTATCCCTAACTTAAACCCTAATATCTCTCCCATTTGTGAGGATGATATGATACAAGAAGATACAAGCATAGATAATCATGAAAACCATAATTTTTATTCTCCCAATACCTCTCCTATTGGTGACAAGGGTGTCTTGGTTAAAGAAGATACAATCATTGGGCATCATGAAGGTCTTGTTTGTGCTTCTCCTCCTCTTGGGAAGATATTACGGGACAAGAAGATGAGATCATTGAAAAATTTCTTAACATTACTTTACCTAATCTCTATTCATCTCCCAACATCTCTCCTACTTGTGAGAATGATTTAGTGAAAGAGGATGCAATCGTGGAAAATCATGACAATCACATTTGTGAAGAGGGTATTTGGTGTTAAGAGATCCAATGATTGAAAGTTGTAACATTGTTTCTCTCTTTCCTAATGTCCATAAAATTTGGAAAGATCTATTTAAATAAAAGGATCCAATCATTGGTAAGTAAGAAAATCATAGTTATTCCTCTCTTGATGCTTCCCTTACTTGTGATGAAGCTATCTTACAAAATCCAACTATAGAATGTGATCAACATATTGTTTGCTCCTCTCCTAAAAGCTCTCCTACTAGGGAATATTTCATGGTACAAGAAAATGATAGAATGGATACATGTATTTCAAACAATAGCAATGTGGCTTCCTTAGATGAAGATGATGAAGTGACATTAGACTTCCCTTCACTAAGAGATCATGGAAATAAGGATAAGTCTTTTGGCGTTATGCACATTAGAGATCTCTTGAAGTGATATCCTAAGCCACTTCTTACCATCTACACACCCTCACATCAACCTCAAATTCAAAATTAACTTGTGTTTATCTTAGAACCACCTATAAGGCAACTTGATAATGATAATGTGTCATAGCAACCAAGTTATAATATTGTTGCTCATACATATAACACTCGAAACAATATGTAGCCAAGAAAAACAACTGCAACATCCCTCCCATCACCTCAACCTGTCTTTCCTTGTACTCCTTGTTTTCCCTCACATAATGGAAATGAGTATGATATTGTCGAACAACTAAAAAATACTCCTGCTAAGATATCCTTATGGGACCTTATTCAAGCCTCACCTGGTTATCATAACATGCTTCAAAGTGATTTACAACAAGTTCCTACTCCTCATAATGCGCAACCAAATAACATGGAAACCCAAATTCAAGCTATAACTATGGTCAACCTGGACATTAATTTCCATCAAGATGAGTTACCTCCTTTAGAAGTGAAAAAAAAATGAAGCTTTCATGACATTAGCCCTTGTTAATAGGATGGGAATAAAGAGAACCCTTACTAACAATGGCTCATCCCTTAACATGTGTAACATAAACCTTTTGGATAATATTGAAGTAGAAAAAATCCAAATTCAACCTAACTCTTTATCCATTCGTGGGTTTGATAACATAGGAAAACAACCACTTGGTGTGATTACATTAACTATTATAGTTGGAAAGGTTACATTGCAAATGCTGGTCCATGTTATGCCTCATGATCTTTCATATAATCTTCTTTTAGGTAGGCCATGGATTCATGAAATGAATGGGGTGCCTTCTAATCTTCATCATAAAATGAAGTATGTCTACAACAACAAAGTATATATAATCAAAGCTGATCCCAAGCCTTATTGTGTTTTACAACTTGAAAAAGACAAGGAAAATCCTTTGAAAACATTGACACCAACTACACAAGTGGAACCTACATGTAAGAGAAAGAAAAATAAATCATATTGAGGAATTCACAAATTTATTAGAAGATTATTGGGGTTCCTTGGATTTCACACCTAAATTCATGGGCGAATACAAGATCACAATGAAAGAGTCTGAAAAGGGGAAAGAAAAAGTGGTAATGTCAACACAAAATTTGAAACCATCCACTTCCACCACTTTAGAAGAAAAGACAACATACACAACAAACTTTGATGAAGTTGATTATGAACAACCACCAAATTTGAAAGAAATGAAAAAGCTTTATGGAAGAGGTTATGAACTTATGAAATAACTTGGTTATAGTGGAAAAGGATGTGGTGCTAGAGAACAAGGTATCCATGTCCCTATAGAGCCTAATATGAAAGAAATGACTAGTGTTCTTGGTTATTGTCCTTAAAAAGAAACAAAAGAAACAAAAAATCCTTCACTCAATACCAACACTATTACAAAAGATTCTTCTAAGCCAACTTTAACCTTGGTGCATCCCAAACTAATAGAAGCTAGTGATCTTGGTTATTGTCCTTTGAAAGAAACAAAAGAATTAAATAAATCTTTGCTTAATATCAATGTCATCACAAAAAACACTCCTAGGACATGTCTTAATAATGATTGGAATTCATTATATTTTACACCCTCCTTTCAAGGAGAGTACAAAATATCACAATCTAAAGAGTCTTGTGTAAGTATGACACCTTGTACTAAGTAAGAGATATCTTTGAAGCAAAATAAAGGAACATATTCTACTATTGATCAAGAGAGTATCTTGTTGAGACTCCTCCAAGATCATTTGACATCTCTCCCTCCAAGAACATGAAATTTTTTTTACAACAAGAGTTCATTTTGTGCATATCATAGAGTTCATCGTCATTCTACTAATGAATGTAAGGCTCTGGGTAATAAAATTCAACATCTTAAGGATTGTGGTGCTCTTCTTTGTGTTGAAGCACCTAGTTCCTCTAATTGATAATGATTTTCATTTTTCTCATCAATCACCTTAGCTCACCCTTGTCTTGCACTAAGTGGGGGCAAGGGCTAAGGTAGTCTTGTCCTCGTATGACACTTGTCGTTGTCTCTTTTGGATAGTTTACTACCTTCCATGTATATATAAGAGCAAGCTTGGCATGTGGACGACATGCCTTAAGTTGGCTCACATGTGATGTACTTTTCTTTATATGTTATATTTTTGATGTAGTTTCATTCAGGAACATATGACTTGGCATAAGGCTTTTTGAATAAGCTCTCATGTCTTAGGATTGAATATTGGCTACTTTAAAGTAAATTTCTCACAACAATGTTGTTATCAATTTATTTTAAGGGGGGGCATACATTGGCATTATCATTTCTCATGTTTCACTATGCAATTTTATTTTTGCTTGTGATGTGTCCTTTTCTTAGTGGTGTCATTGGGTTTGATGTCCTCTGAGAGCATGATATTTTTTTTATCCTTGAATTGTACTCTCTTGAAGACATTAGGCATGATGTTCCCTGAGAAGAGACTTTACATAAATTAAGCAAAGTCCCTTTGAACAAACCTCTACTTGCATGTTATTCATAAGTGTTTAGCATAATACAACTTGTTAACCTTATGAAGCTCAATTTTTTGTTTTGTGGCACCCTATTGAAGTTATTAGAGGGATAGATTTGGTATGGTTAGTATGATGAGATCCTAGATAGAGGCATGAATTTCTCATTGTACGGTGAGATCTAATGTAGAGGAATGCCTTTCTCCTAAGCCACTTTCCTAGGGGGCTCACCTAGTGGACAACCTAAGGTTCCGTTAGCTCAGAGTGAGCATGCACGTTGTTTGCATAGTGAAAATTGAGTTATGCTTCTAAACATATTAGAAAAATAGCTGAGGCTTGATCCACATCGAGTTGGACAAACAGTTGAGGCTTGATCCACCCCTTTTTATTTCTTTTAGTCTTTGACATTGTATGTTTTTGTATCTTGTTGTTGTGTATCATACACCTTGTGTGTATCCCTTTGTGCTTATGTTGGTTTGACATGGGATCTTGGATCCTAGGGGCTTCATCACCCTCCTTTATCTTTTTCATCCTATACCATCCACATTGGTACACTTGGACCCCTCTTGACTACTCTGACTACTTTAGTGTGAGTTTGATGCAAGTTCCCCCTCTCACTAAAGTGGGGGTTAAATGTAGTGTAGGAAAAAGTATCCCCTTTTCACACTTAATTTGGGAATAAATAATAATAAAATGAACTTAATTATGCCTTAATTTAATGTTTTATTATGTATTTTACATATTCACATTAAGTTTAGGGCCCTATTAAATAAAATGGACTTAGTTGTGCCTTATTTGTGGTGTTGTAAGGTGTAGCTTTATAATTTCACACTCATCTAGGGATTTATTAATTAATTGAGGTTAATTATGCCTTAATTGGCCCCTTTAATTCAAATCCAAGCCTAATTAATTGCAATTTTCCAAAGGATAAAACCCGACATTCATAAAGGCCATACTATAATGTTTAACATTGAGCAATGTGTGTCCTAGGACCCATTCGCCCAAGGGCGAATGGGTGGGCGAATGGGTCCTCACTTAGACCTAGGACCCTAATTTAAATTATGTTTTTGGTGGTTTTTTAATATTTTCAAATCTATATTTCAATTTCAGCTTGTGATATTTTAATTAAGCATAAATTACTATAAATACAAGGTTATTTTATCAAATTAACATTATATTTTCAAGAGCACAATTGAGAGATTAATTACAAGAGTCAATATTATTGGCAAGAGTATTCAAGGGAATATTTCTTCATCATTTGTTACAAAAATCGAGATCCAAGCATTATGCCAAAGTTATGTGGAGTCATGCATGTGTTTGGAGCTAATATGGTGATGTAGGTTTCATGATTCAATCAAGCATTCAAAGTATCATTTCAAGAAAAGATTCAAAGCGAAGATCCACATCCGTTGAAGCCATTTCATGCAAGTTGCATACCTCCATTACCAAAGGTTCATCCAAGGGTTTGGTGAGTTGTGACATAGAGTTTTCATTCATCATTCATTTCATGCTTTTATTCATTTTAAGGTTTAATTACCAAAATGAGGTTTGACCAAGGAAAACCACCATTCACCTAACAAACAACATTTTTCCCTCTTGATGTGTGTTTGCATATTTTAGGTGGAAGATCTATTGAAGAAAAAAAATTGCAAAGTTGTCAAAGTTGCATTTGTTGTCACCATTCTTGCAAAAAAATAGAAATTTACCTATAGAATTTATTTTTGGATTTTCGACTATGAGATTCAAGAATCTAGGAGTGCAGACACAATAGAATAATTTTTTTTTTTTTTTTCAAGAACCCTAGCTAGGACCCATTCACCATAGGGAGAATGAGTCCTCAGTTGGCTTTGAAAAATCACTTTTTATGAGAGGTACGCAATATTTATTCCGTCCAACTTCTCTAGAAACTCTGTATGTTCCATCAGTTTCATGTTTAAGCTTCTAAATGCACTTTATAGATCACAATTTGGAATTTATTTTCTATTTTTAATCTTTCTCCCCAAACTGTTGTTTGACTCATATCCCTATCCTTGCATAAAAGGGAAATTTATAGATTAACACTTTGACTTGATTCACCTTGAGGTAGATAGTCATTTCATTGAGTGTATCTTATTTCCTAATGAAATTAGAGAAGTAGGACCCCTTATCCCTCTTTGGATCCACTTTTCCATTTTGGGAAACTACCCTATCCTATTTTTTGATGTTTTAGAAACATTCTACGATGTTGTGTGGATGTTGTGTGATGTTGCTTCATGGTATGTAGGATGTCTCTAGACCTGGTGAAGAGAAAATTGATTGTTTGTTAGTGTTAATGCAGGTTTGACCAACCTGGCATGTTAGTGCTGATTATGGAGAAGGTTTTTTGTTTGTGGAAGAATAGTGTAGCATGTCAATGTAGATTTGGGTCATGGTTAACCCATGGTGTGGTCTCCATTCAATTCTTTCCATAATGAAAGTGTTTAGTGTTGACCTATTTGTTGCATGCTGAGGTGCATATGTTTCCTTGAGGTTGACCTAGACAAGATTGTTTGAGGTCATAGAGGATATATAAGCAAGGTTAATTATTGGAGATGTGTTTGGTGTGTTGTGTGATGTGAAATGGAATGAATGTGATCAAGTTCTATAATTTGAGTATGGGCTTAAATGCCTAAGGCTATCGAAAGAAGTGAGCAAAAGGTGTCTACATTTTTAGTGTACCTAAAGTTACTGGAGGCAATGACTTGAAGGTTGTGGATGGTGTAGAGTTGTTGTGGTGGATCTTCTTGTTACTTTGAGATAGTGAACCTCCTTGCAATAGTATTCTTCTATTCTCTTCTATTTCAAACAATGATTCCTTTGGGTAGTGAGCCCTTAGCAGTGAGACCATTGTATTTGGTGTTGCTATTAATATATATTCAAGTTAATCCTCACCATGTTTTTTCCTTGATAAGGGTTTTCCACATAAATATGGTGTTCAATGGTGTATGGTTGTGAATGTATTTATGTTTTTTTACATTCATGTTTATGCATAATAAAGGTTTGAAGATTAATGAGGGTTTGAATATTTTAACGTACAACTGATTCACCTCCCTCTCAGCTGTTATGTGTGTCTAACAATCATTTCCTTCCTTTCCATTAAGGTTTTATCATTGGCATTGCCATTGTAAAAATGGGAACACTTCCACGAGGTTTGATCAAGGAAAACCCCTATATGGCACAACATTTTCCCTCTTTGTGAATGTGCAGGTTGCAAGTTTGAAGTGGATTGAAGAGAGTTTACAGATCCATTTTGCATTGTTGCATTTCTTGTCATCAACCTTATTAAGAAATGAAAATTCACCTACATAATTTATTTATGAAATTTCAATGGTGAGACAAACAAAAAGAAGAAGCTCAAATCCATCACCAAAGGACCCCAAAAATGGAGTAGGACCCCCTTAAAAAGACCAATTCACCATTGGGAAACCCAATCCTTGTAGGAACATCAAAACCAAATTTTATGGGTAGGCACACATCAGTCTACACCTTTCGAATCTGCCAAAACTTGACTAAACTCTGTTGATTAGTTGTAGGATAATTACATTTATAAAATTAGGTCATAAAGTCTTGTTGGAAACACAAGGGCAGACAACTGAGAGGGGGGGTGAATTAGTTGTCACAAAAATTAAACTTATTACACTTATTCTCAAATCTGATAAATAAATATGAAAGCATAAACCATCACCACATTAGAAACACACATAAAACCAAGATTTTTTACATGGAAACCCTGTTAGGGGAAAAGCCATGGTGGAGGTTAGTCCATAAGATTATACCCTATTAAAAGTATAAAGAATATAAATGGGGAATGCACATGAATTCAGGTACATTGCCTAGAGCTTACTGCTGAAATACAATAAGGATTACTACCCAAAGGAAGACACACTATCTTATAGAAACATTTAGATTACATCCGGAAGATTTTGAATTGAGAGAATAGCATCTCCTAATGCCTGATTATAGTTCTGGTTAAGCACATAAACACTGCTCACTCTTCTTCACACTTTATTTCTACCTTCAAATGATTAGAACATTATTCGCACACATGAATTACACTTCTCTACACACTACTCGCACATCTCATGCCTTCAACTGATATAAACAATTGCTTATATATATCCACAACTAAGGATAACATCATCTACATGTTAGCTTCAACAAAATATAAAATGTGTACAAACTGCCAGCCCAATCCATAAATAATTATTAATGTGAATCAACCAAAGTCAGCCACAACATAGTAAAGACCCAAAACAACATCCTCAAACATGAAACACCTTAAACAATTATGCCTTGAAGATCCACAACATGCTACAATCATCTTGTCAGCCATGAACATGAAAAATATGAACACACAAAATAAAATCACCAATTGCGAGCACATCGATCAATGTAGACATAAAACACATGATCTAGAAACATCCACAAGCATCATGAAATACCAGAGAAGCATCCACAACAACTTAGATTACTAGAATCACATCATATTCTTTCAGGAACACCAACTGAAGCAACATACCAACTGTCAGAACACAGATACTCATAACTCGATCAAATATTCATGCGGATCTTTGAAACTTAACATGGATAAACTAGATATACTCGACAAAAAACCCTTTAATCCACAACCTATGATCATCAACATACTAAGCTAGGAAACATACATAACTCCACTGCATCACCGACAACCTGTAACTTATTTCATTACAATTTTCTCAATATCCTTGATGTATAGAACCTTAAGGACATTAATGCAAATAGTGTTGACATCAATGACAACCACATATCAACAACATCCAACAATCTCCCCCTTTGGAATTTATGGCAACACATGATGTGAAAAACACCATCAACGCAAATTTCTCTTAACACTTTCTCCCTCTTAGATTTTGACTCTTTTCTCCTCAACTCTTTCACATGACTCTTCACCCCACCAATTTTTTCACATGACTCTTCTCCCCCTTTGACATCAATGAAAAAGATACACATTATCTTTCTCCACACAAGCTCTGAAACACATTTTTGAACATTTGACTACTCCCCCTGAGTAGCAGCCACCACAACATCAATCTAGATCAAGATATGACTATGAAATGAACAGGATGATGCAACTCAATGCATATTAGTTTTGATTAGGAGGGGTAATCACCCCTAGCTTCCCTCTGAGATACTCAAAAGTATCCTAAAATCTAAGCTTCAACAAACACTTGTCCAATCTGGCATACCATGCTCTTGGGGCTTCCTTAAGTCCATATAATGCTTTCTTAAATCGACAAACCATGTCTCCCTTATCAGTCAATTGAAATCCATCATGTTGCTCAAGATACACTCCTTCTAGTTCACCATTTAGAAATGCTGACTTGACATCCATCTAATAAACCTTGTAGTTTTTGTAAGCAACATAAGCAAGAAATAGTCTTACATCTTCAATTCTAGCAACATGGGAAAATTTTTCTTCAAATTCAATTCCTTCCATTTGAGAATATCCTTTACACACCAGTCTTGCTTTGCTTCTAACAACTTCACCTTGCCCATTCAGCTTATTCCGAAAGACCCATTTAGTTCCAATTACATTTTTGTCCTTAGGTCTAGGAACAAGAATCCATGTATCATTCTTCTCAATTTGTAGTAGTTCCTCTTTCATTGCTTCCACCCAATGTTCATCTTTACATGATTCATTGACACTATTAGGCTCAGTCTTTGAGATCAAACATTATTCTTCTACAATTCTTCTCCTAGTTTGAACACCTTTGTTCTTATCACCTATAATCTGATCTTTTGAATGATTTAGTCTTACATACCTTGGAGTCTTCAGATGTTCTTGAACTTCAGGCTCTTGTGATCTCACTTTTGAACTTTCACTAGTTTCTTCCTCTTGATTTTCTTGATTCACTGGAATGATCTGAACTTGATTTAGAGTCTGAACTTTCTTTCCTTTATTTGAATTGTCATTCTGATCATCTGAATCATATCCAAAGGTTCTAGAAGGTTGAACTGTGTCTTCATCAACCTTGACATTAGCACTTTAAACTACTTTCCTCAATCTCTTATTGTAGCATCGGTAGGCCTTGCTTTTAGTAGAATAACCAAGAAAGATTCCTTCATCACTCCTAGCATCAAACTTTTCTATATCTTCATCTCTTTTGATAAAGCATTTAATCCCATAGATTTTGAAGTATCTAATAGTAGGCTTATGACCATACCAAAGCTCATAAGGAGTCATACCGGTATCACCTTTTATTTGTACCCGATTGAGAGTGTAAATAGTAGTACTCACAACTTCTCTCCAATAGATATGAGGACCATTTCCTTCCAACATCATAGTCCTAGTAGCTTCTTCAATTGTCTCGTTCTTTCTTTCCACAACTCCATTTTGTTGAGGGGTCCGTGGGGTAGATAATTGTCTCTTTATCCCATACTCTTCACAAAAAGAATTAAACTCTCTGGAAGTGAATTCACCACCTTTATCTGATCTTAGACATTTAATCTTTAGACCTATCTTTGTCTCAACCATATCCTTGAAAATCTTGAATTTCTCCAGAGCTTTAGATTTTTCCCTTAAGAAAGTAACCCACATCATTCTAGAATAATCATCAATAAGTAACTTGAAATACCTGTATCCTTGTAAACTTCTGACTCTAGAAGGACCACACAAATCAGTATGCACAAGCTCCAACACTTCATTTGAACAATGTTGTTTGCTCCAGAATGAAATTCTAGTTTTCTTCCCTAACTGACATTGCTTGCATATGGCATTAGTAGGTTTTATCAACTTAGGAAGATCTCTCACTACTTGAGTAGAACTTATCTTGATAATATTATCAAAGTTTACATGACACATTCTCCTATGACACAACCAATTTTCATCAACTTGAGCAATCAGACAAATTTTACTAGCAACACTCAGGTGAAAGATATTACCTTTTGTTTTTGTACTTGATCCAATCACATTTTTGGAACTCCCAATATTCTACACTTTCCATCCTTGAATTGAAGATTGTATCCCTTGTCAACCATCTATCTGACACTTAAGAGATTATGCTTCAAACCTTCCACATATAGAACATCATCAGTATTATGCTTACCATTAAGAGACATGGATCCTATACCATGGATTACACTAGCTTTGTCATTACCAAATATTACAACACCACCATCATACTTTTCCAAGTTCACAAACTTACTTTTATCACCTGTCATATGATGAGAGCATCCACTGTCAATCACCCATTCATCTTTTTCTTCAATTTTGGCTACCAGAGCTTTCTCCACATTTGTGAAATTAGCAGATTCAGTAGGTGCTGGATCATTTTCCTTAATAACTATAAATACCCATTTGTCCTCACTTACATTCCCTTTATTAGGTTCATCATCTGTCACACCTTCATCAACAACAAAATAACACTTTCTTTGGAATCTAGGCTTGTTAGGTCTTGGCTTAGGAACTCTTTCTAAACACCTTGAGGAAAAATGACCTATCTTATTGCAAGAAAAAAATTTAATAAGAAATTTCCCTTTGTACTTACCTTCTCCTCTGGCTTCTCTCTTTACAATAAGTGCTTCAAGTTCATCTAGCTTTCTCTCTTCTTCTTCAATCTCTCTCATTTCATCCTCATACTTGAATATTTTTCTAGAAGAACTTTCTCCCGAATCATATCTTTGCTTATCTTTTCTGGAGATAGTAGCCTTGAATGTAGATTATGTCTTAGGAAGAGCATCACCAAACTCACTTAACTCAAAAGTAGTAAGCTTACCAATCAACATGTCTCTGGTTACATTTGTCACAGTCCAAATCTCCTCAATACCTGTAGCTTTGGATTTGTACGCAACAGGCAAGGATCTGAGCACTTTAGCAACAATCTTTGATTCTTCCAATGTTCCACTAGCACATCTAATACTACACACAAGTTCATTTACTCTCCACATAAAATAAGTAATGTTCTCATCATCACCCATTCTCAACATTTCATATTTCCCTTTCAGGCTTTGCAACTTAGCAATCTTCACATGTGCATCACCTTCATACAAATTTTCCAAATTTTTCCAGATCTCATAAGCAGTATTCAGATCCATTACATTTGTCATCTCAGAATCAGTCAAAGTACTCAACAATGCTTCCTTAGCTCTGATATTGTACTCGACATCCTTAATCTTAATAGAATTAGAAGGACCATTATGTGGGATGATATACCTATTCTTTGTAATGTTCCAGTACATTTCACGAATGCATCTCAGATGAAATTCCATTCGAGTCTTCCATAGAGAATAATTAGTTCTATCAAATCTCAGACTATCCTTCTTATATGTCACCATCCTGGATCACCTCAAGCTATTAAACTTATTATGAGGAACCTGCTCTGATACCAATTGTTGGAAACACAAGGGTAAACAACTGAGAGGGGAAGGGTGAATCAATTGTCACAAAAATTAAACTTATTAAACTTATTCTCAGAACTGATAAATAAACATGAAAGCATAAACCATCACCACATCAGAAACAAACATAACACCAATATTTTTTATGTGGAAACCCTGTTAGGGGAAAAAACATGATGGAGGTTAGTCCACAAGATTATACCCTGTTAAAAGTATAAAGAATATAAATGGGGAATGCACATGCATTCAGGCACATTGTTTAGAGCTCACTGCTCAAATACAATAAGGCTTACTGCCCAAAGGAAGACACACTATCTTGTATAAAAACATTCAGATTACATCTGAAAGATTTTGAATTGAGAGAATAGCATCTGCTAATGCCTGATTACAGTTTTGGTTAAGCACATAAACACTGCTCACTCTTCTTCACACTTTACTTCTTCCTTCGAATGATTAGAACATTATTCACACATAGGAATTGCACTTCTCTACACACTACTCGCACATCTCATGCCTTCAAATGATATAAACAATCGCTTATATATATCCACAACTAAGGATAACATCATCTACATGTCGGCTTCAACAAAATATAAAATGTGTACAAACTGTTGGCCCAATCCATAAATAATTATTAATCCGAATCAACCAATGTCGGCCACAACATAGTAGAGAACCAAAACAACATCCTCAAACATGAAACACCTTAAACAATTATGCCTTGAAGATCTAGAACATGCTACAATCATCCTATCAGCCATGAACATGAAAAACATGAACACTCAAAAGAAAATCACCAATCACGAGCACACCAATCAATGCAAACATACAACACATGATCTAGAAACATCCACAAGCATCATGAAACACCAGAGAAGCGTCCAAAACAACTCAGATTACTAGAATCACATCATCTTCTTTTAGGAACACCAACTGAAGCAACATAACAACTGTCAGAACACAAATACTCATAACTCGATCAAATCTTCATGTGAATCTCTGAAACTTAATGTGGATAAACTAGATATAATTGACAACAAACCCTTTAATCCACAACCTCTGATCATCAACGTCCTGAGCTAGCCAACATACAAAACTTCACTGCATCACTAACAACCTGTAACTTATTTCATTACAATTTTCTCAATATCCTAGACGTATACAACCTTAAAGACATTAATGCCAATAGTGTTGAAATCAATGACAACCACATATCAACAACATCCAACAAGTCTAAGTATAGAAATCAATCATAATCATTTCCAAGTCATTCCTAAGACTCAAAAAGATGTAGATCCAAGTCTAATTCACTCACCTTGGAGGTTGAAATTCAATCTATGCACCTTATAGATTTGCATCCTAATGAAATCCTAGAAATGATGGCCCAATGACCTTAGGTGTTGGATTTTAAGCTTAATGTCACCATATTTTTATGTTTTAGTGAGTATGGTAGTGACGTAGTGTTTCCTCTAACATTATGGGATGGTTTTTCCTTGGATTTTGGGTTTTAACTTTGAATGTTAAGGCCTTGGTTTTGGGAGAGAACATAGGAAGTGTACCCTTGGGTTAGTGAGCCTTGACATGAGGTAAAGTTTGTATGCTTGTGTTTTTTTCCTTGGTAGATTTAGTATCTAGATGGAGTTTCATAATAGTTGTAGAATTTTTGAAGGCTTTGTTTGCTTTCTATTAGTTGGACCTTTCCCTTAGTTATAATGGTAGTTGGTGAAGGAATTGTAGTGATCTCCGAGGTGGTTGCACACCTAGTGGTTGGTGTTCACATAACTTGTGCACCTTTTTTATATTTTTTACGTGTGGTGTATTTGAGGCCTAAACTAGGTGAGGGTATAAAGGGTGGATCTTGCAAGATCTGTTATGTTTGAAGGATCAAGTATTGAGTGTACCCTATCCTTGGCTTGTGAAAGCTTCCAAGAGTAAGACTAATCTTATTGGAGGAAGTGTAATGCCATTCCAATTTGTGGCCTTGATATGTTTGGATCTTGATATTTTCTTTTTTCATGCCCTAATTTTATGTCGAAGGGAAATACATACAACCAACAGTTTTTTTGTAAAATCCACTAAATATGTCCATTTATGATATGCTGATAAAAGTGTGCCCCAAATGATGTTGTTGGTGCAACCTCATCAAGTAAGCACACCACCCGAGTGTGAGGTAATAAGATAATTGCTAATGGGAGTGCAATCACCTTCATGCACACCTTGAAACAATGGTGGGTTAACCTAGTTAGGTATAGGTGTCTCTAAGAGACAACAACATGGGAACCCTACTCTTGGGTAAAACCTCCATTAGGTTCACTATGTGAAAGCGATGAAGTCGTGTCACACTAACACCACCAAGGCCCTATGATGCCAACTTAAATAAATTTCATCTAAGCTCTAACTTTTTGTTATTATATCTATATTCAGTCTCAAAAAATAACAAATAATATTTTAAGGAAAAATATTTAAATGAATATATTTTCCATTATATAATGCTAGGTTATTTTGTGAAATAAATATCTATTTACTAAATAGACTTTTATATTCTACAATTTATATTTATATGGCTATATCAACAATGAAATATTAATATTTTTCCTTTCTTTAAAAATATTAAATAATATTTTTAGCCATATATTGAAATGAACTAAGGAGAGTACAAATAACATAACATTCTTTTGCAATAACATGTAATAGAGAGAAGGGAATCACTAAAACACAAAAAATATATTTTTATTTTTCTTTCACACAAATAATATAAGAAAAATCCATTAAAAATACCACAATAATTTTCAAAATGATTCTCTCAAAACCAATAAATTGCAAGGACCTCTTAAAGGTTTTCCACTACACATTTGCTCTAATTTATTAAAAAAATGAAACAAGTGACTCCATTTCCATAATTTAGCTTGCCCTCCAAAGTTTGCCACACCTACACATAATCACAAAAAATCTCCAATGGTCATGGGATGCTCACCTCCCAACTATTGACCTACATATAGGCCATCCTTGAGCTAGGATACCTGTATAGAAACCAATTTACACACAACTCACATGCACTTACATGAATAATGACCTAAATTTAAAATAAAAAACACATGAACCCCCCAATCACTTGGATTTAAACATACTTAGAATACCAAATGAGATTCAATAAGGGGGAGAGAGTGGAATACTCTCCAAATGGGAAGAAACACAATACTTCTTAATAAACAATTTTAACCAAAAAAACATTCCAAATTCTAAAATTCTCTTCCAACACAAACCAAAAATCCACAATATCATATGGGTATTCATACCTTAAAATACTCTCCTTATCTAAGGAGGAAAAAGACTCCCCAAAGAGGGTCATACCCCTCTCACTCTATACACTAAGGATGCTCTTCTCATATGGGTAAGATTTTCCTTCACAAACATATACCCATTATAATATATACACATTAATACACAAATCATTACTTAACATATAAACCCACATACATTAAGAATAAGAAAAAAATCCAAGAAGTCCTACCTTCTCAATATTTCTAAATGGTGAGATTGAGTTGAGGATGAGCTTAAATCAAACTTCTTTTTCAATTTCCTTCCCAAAATCCAAGAAAATAAGAACTCCAAAACATGAAAAAGTGAAAAGACTCAAAATAAAGAACTCTATTCTCATTCTCAAATGGGAGATAAATAAGAATCCCTAATTTGAATTCCGTGAATGAGGGAGTGAAACTTGGAAATATATCATTCCTCCCTCAAGCACATTCCCCCACAAGTTCTCACCCATGTGTGAGACTTTGGGAGATGGAGAGTGTACTTGTACACTCAACCCACTAAAGCCTTGGGTTTTTGGGAGATCCCAGTCCATGGCCCATGGAAATTAAACTTGAAAACTCAATTTCATGTCAATTTATTTAATAAAATCATACATCCAAAACACTTGAATTGAAGCACACACACTCACATTAACAATTTTAATCAAATATTTAAAGTAATTTACAATTATTCCAATTCTTAATTTAGCATAAAATTCTAAATTCAATCTCATTGACTTTGCACAAGAATGATCATTCAATTCTCACAAGGTACACATGTATTTTCATTCATTAGTCTATTAGAATCCTAATCAATTTAACCACTAAAATATTGAGATTCACATATGTATTAGGGTTTCTAATTTACCATTATACATAAAATATATCCAAATGAATTTAGTCTATTTGGTATGTACAAGATCATCATGGAAAAAACAGGCCCTTATGTGGCAAAAAATTTCTGAAAAATCAGAGTTAGGCAACTTGACAATAAAAATTTGAATAAGTTATCTATATTATTTCAAAAATATGTAAGAATAGAATCTGTAGCAAATTGAATTTAGTTTCTAAACTACTAGGTTTATTTAAAAAAAAAAAATCTATTTGGTGAAAATTTGAAATTTCAATGTAGTACTTAAATTTTAGGGAAAAAATAAGAAGTAGGTGTCTATCTGACCACCCTAACCACAATAAAATGATAATATTTTTTTATAAGATTTTATATTTAAGTAGAGGACTCATGTCCTGATGTGATGCATATTTTTTGTAATTTTTTTTCAAGTAACTAATTAATTATGATTTTTTTTTGAAAATTTTAAAAAATATAAAAACTCGTATGTTTGACCACCTTAACTTAGTCAAAACTTCATAAAATTCAATTTTTTTTTTAATCCTATAGTATTCAAAGCATAGAATGTGACACATGTTTCAGATTCAAAAAATGTATACTGTTTGAAAGCTATAGATGTTTTTCAATCAACCTATCAATCCAGACTTTAGTTGTAATTCAAATAGAAAATGAATAATAATTATTTATTAAATTCAAAGTAAAGCATAATTTATATTGGTGGAAAGCTGAGAATCTCCTTTAAAAACCCTTTTCATTTCATCAATTTGGGGTAAAAAAAAGTCGTCAGCCACATGGGCCATCATATCATTTACATATCACCACTTTTTGGCCCATCATGTTCTTGCACATACCCTAATATTCTATGTATGCATCATAAATCATCAATCCCAAAATTACATGTAAGTCCATCACCTAGCTCCTATACATGCATAAATTTACAATTTTCAATAATTAAAATTTTCATGAGCTATGCAATCATGATTAATTGACATATATAAGTATATCAATCTTTGAATCCTAAATTTGAATAATGCATTGAATTATAGAAAAAAGTGTTGGATGTTGTGGTTGTCATTGATGTCAACACTATTAGCATTTGTTCACTTGAAGCTGTATATGTTGAGGATATTGAGAAAATTATAATAAAGAAGTTGTAGGTTGTCAGTGGTGAAGTGAAGTTTAGTGTGTTGGTACATTATGTACGTTGATGATCAGAGGTTGTAGAACAAAGGGTTTGTTGCTGAGTGTATCTAGTTTATCCATGTCAAGTTTCAAAGATCTGCATGAAGATTTGATTGAGTTATGAAGATTTTCATTATGACAGTTTTTTTGTTTTCTTTAGTTGGTGTTCCTGATTGAAGATGAGGCTAATTCGGTTAGTTCAGTTGTTGCAGATGCTTCTATGCTATTTCATGTTGTTTGTGGATGTCTCTAGATCATGCTCTATCTTTGTTTCATGTGTGCATTGATTGTTGAGCTTGTGGTTGGTGAATTTCTCTTGCGTGTTAATGTTTTTCATGTTCTTGGTTGACATGGTGGTTGTAGTGTGTTGTGGATCTTTGAGGCATAATTAATTCAAGTATTTTTAAGTTGGAGATGTTGTTTTGGGTCGTCACTAAGTTGTGGCTGACTTTGGTTGATTCACATTGTAAATATTTAATGTTTTGGGCCAACAGTTTATATTCATTTTATTATTTTCATTGAAGCTGACTTGAAGGGATGAAATTACTTGTTGTGGATATATAAGAGTGATTGTTTATTCGAATTGAAGTGTTCTACTGGATGCCAAGTGTATGTATGTGTGAATATCATTCAAAGGAAGAGCATAGTGTGATGAAGTGTGTAGAAGAGTGAAGAATTGTGCTTAACTGGAACTATAATCAGGCATGAGCAGATGTTATTTTCTCAGTTCAAAATCCGGATGGTTGTAATCCAAATCTCTTTGTAAGACAGTGTGTCTTCCATTGTAATTGAGCAGTGAGCTCTAGGTAGTGTGCCTGAATGCATGTGCATTCCCATATTTCATTCTTTATACTTTTAATAGGGTATAATCTTGTGGACTGACCTCCACCATGGGTTTTCACCTAACAGGGTTTCCACGTAAAAAAATCTTGGCGTTATGTGTGTTTCTGATGTGCTGTTGATTTATGCTTTCATTGATATTGAACAGATATGAGAATAAGGATTAATTAATTTAATAAGTTTGAAATTCTGTGACAACTGATTCACCCCCCTCTTAGTTGTCTGCCCTTGTTTTGCCAACACAAAGTCATATGAAGCCAATCACCTTGATGGTGTTGTTATGGCTACCATGGATCTATCATAAGTGAAAACACACATAAGTTAGGGGTCTAATAGGATACTCAAGTTCAAGGGTCCATAGCCAACTAATAGAGCATAACATGAGCATCACATGATGTTGACAAAAAAAATTAAAATATAAGTATATACATCTGCCACTAGATATTGTGACTCACACTTTTTGAATATATATTAGGGGCTGAATAGGCCATGTTTGTGCTTGTTTCTTAGGGTGTTCTTTAGTGGTTCAAATTCTCCATTTTAATTGTGACTTTTGTTCTTTATTTTCTTGGTTCCTCAACATGTTTTTAGAATAGGTTCTTCAACATGTCAATTTTTGGTGTTCTATGTGTATGTGTGATGCTTATATTCTTGGTTTACCATTATGTTTTAGTTCATGGAATATAAAGAGTGTTTACCCTTAGTCATGCAAAGGTAAAATGGATAAAACAAATGATATATATTGACAAGTGTTGCAACTTAACACTTCAAATTTGAGTTCCTTGATGAACTAAAATAATAACAAGTCTCATGCAAGGAGAATTTTATGCTTGATTGAAGGTCTTAAAAGTGTTAGTACTCACAAAACAATGAACATAAAACATGAACAAAATCACATACAAACTTGATGCCTTGCTAATGAAGATCTTGACTAAATTAGTGCCATAATAATTTTACTTATAATGCTCTTCATTTATTTTTTGGGATTCTCAATTGCTCAAAATTTCATTAGGTTTCCTTATATGTTCAAATGGTGAAAAATACTTTTATTTATAGGTAATTATTCGTTTCCCACAAAATTAATTTTAAAAAGTTGACAAATAAATTTAAATTTATAAATATTTTTTATAGTAAAATATTTAAATTTGGGCCAATGTAGGCTTGTCAAGGGTGTTGGTGCCCTAGAATAGACCTATTTTGGGGCTCTTATGTTGTTAAATGAATGTTTAATATTAGTTTCCAATTCTATCCCAATTTTTTGGAAATGACATTAAAACTATTGGAAGGTTGGTACTTTGTCCCCTTGGATAGGTTGGTGCCTGCCTAGCTTGCCATGGATCAGTGACATGGCATAACCATGTCTTGTGGTTCTTTTATAAATCTGGTGTTTGTATCGGGAGTTAGCAAGTCGATCTTTTGGTGCAATGACAAAGCCATTACAACAAATGGTATCAACGCAAGATCACATGTTCGAATACCACTGTCATGCTAGGGGGATTATTAGAAGGTTGGTCCCTTCATACCCTTGGATAGGTTGGTGTTGGTCCAACCTATTGCAGATTTGTGACATACCTTAACCACCTCTAGTGGATCTTGTATAAATTTGGCATTTGTATTGGGCGTTAAAAGTCAATCTTTTGGGCCAACAACAAAATCATTGCAACAAAAACAAGCAGATCATAAGAAAAATTAGGTCCAAGCACATAAGGGGGAGCTAAACCTAACTGTGAAATTATCAAGGGTGACAATATATGATTCTACAATATTTATCCATATCATAGATATATAAATTGAAAACACCATATACAACTTAGTAATACCTTATATGAATTTCCCACCATTGGGAAATACAGTCATAGGGAATGCCATTCCAAACTCAACATAAAATTAGGCAAATTTAGCTAGATAAAGTAGACCATCCA
Organism: Sequoia sempervirens; assembly: GCA_007258455.2. Lineage (NCBI taxonomy): Eukaryota > Viridiplantae > Streptophyta > Pinopsida > Cupressales > Cupressaceae > Sequoia > Sequoia sempervirens. Next base: position 179,741,425 of record VDFB02000007.1, read on the forward strand.
TAATCAATACAAGTGAATATTGTTCACACCATTATATTAAATTAACCTAATTATGCATCATCATTATATACAAATTATTAAGTTTCCTTACCACCTCCATATCCATATGATGACCAATTTTATCATACCTTTATCTTAGAAGAGTAAACCTCACTAAATATTGGTGACAACCTATACCCTCTTGTACTTATCAATGATTCAAAACAAAAGGTTATAGTGTTCGTCACATAAAATTTAAGTATTTTAGTTCAAATAATATTTGATGCATTCTCACACATTCACATTAGGATAGACCTTGATGACAGTGACTCTAAAATTTCATCCAATATTTCAAAGTAGGTTTTAGAAATCTAGAAACTTTTTACCTTTGAATAGATAAGCTTGATGAGAATGAGTTTCTTCTCATTTTCTCAAAACTATATAGTGGGGACATACTATTTGATGAATAATTTAGCCTCTAGTTAAAGCATACTAAAAAATAAAGGTGAATCAAATTTAGGAACACTCCAAACCTTTGAGAATTTCAAAAACTCCTCCCAATGGACTTGGGTTATAAGGGAATCCATTTCCCAAGAAATTATTACATTCCTACTTCCAATTAGGATCAAACTCCCATGTAGTTATCCTCACAAGGTCTCTCTCAAGGAACACACATCTAGGTCCACATATCCAAAATTTCATAACCAATCAAGCACCATTACTTAGTGGAGTGAAGTAGAATGAATGTTATATAATGAAAGTTGTACAAGGTTTTAAGATTAAGAAATGTAATAATACAATATTTAGCAATCCCTAGTCTTAAATAAACATCAACTCACCAATTTTATTGAATAATAACAAACCACAATTTCTTAGGTTACTATTTCATACCCAACAATGTACCTTTTATTGATTCCCAAGGTTAATAATGCTCAATGATATGCAAGGAAAGCCAACCAATTCCTAATTTAGAAAAATTATACTAGGACACTTCCATCCAAGGACACTGAGATCTCCAATTGGACCTTTTCACCCTTATTATTCCTAATTCAACATGAATGTCTAAAAATATCTTATATAGGTTCATCTCTTTAACATAGAGGTTAAGCTAACTACTTAACAATAAATTCTCTTTATTTCCACAAACCATACTTATCACTTGGCCAAGATACTATGCCATAATGGAAACATAAACATTAATTTAAATTATTATAATCATAATTATCACATCTAAAACTTATATTCTAATGCAAATCCATGTAAAGTTTTATTTGGTTAGCTCAAAAAGAATTAACAACACCCTTAGGCATAATGTTATATGGTTGGGGTATCTAACCACTCTAATTAAGCACACCTTAGATAAATTAGAAGATGTCATTTTCATGATGACACTACAATCACAAACCATTCATAGGGGATGTATTATTAGTAGTGTATGGAAATATTATTCTATAAAGTCTACATATAATAATAATCTATATATTATTCATATATTTTTTTTAATCTAAAAATTAACAAAATATAACCATGAAACTCATAACACTCTTAAGAGTTAGAATAAACTATTTCAACTATTTTTGTACTTAATTTACCTAGGCTCAATGACTATACAATAAAATTATTCTGTGCCATGATTAGTTCTCTTACAACACTAGCAAGGAAAAATAAGGCAAGGAAAAATAAGGAAACTACCATAACTTTCCAACTAAATAGATCAGTATCAAAGGTTAACAATAGAACTTCATGAGGAGTTTAGGGAGTTGGATACTCTATGGTTTTTTTCATCTTAGATTCACATCCCTTTTATTCCTTAGAGGGATAAGGTGGTTTGGCGGCTACTTCCACATGGTCACTTCTTAGTGGTGTTTTCTTTTCAATATATGAATAGTTTTTTGGGTCCTCGCCCCCCTGGGCTCTTGTTTGGTCTTCGAATTTGATTCCAAAGATCAATATGTATTTTTGGTTGTTGGTTCAAGATAGAATATTGACTATTAATAATCTTTGGAAAAGAGGTAACTTCTCTATGCCTAATAGATGCTATCTCTGTGAGGAGGATTTAGAGGAATCCTACCATTTGTTTATTGGGTGTAGATATGCTCTGGAGGTGTGGGGATTATGCTAAATCCTTGGAAGCTATTGGATAAGAGGGTGACCCAATTAAGGTTTCGTCGTGCAATACCTTTGGAACCTTCCAACTACAGCAACTAGGGGTCACAGGTTGGGTTGCAAGGTGATAGCCTTACAACACTCACACCTACAACACTCCTAGAGTACAAGGAAAGCAACTGTTAGTATCGCAAGAACGAAACCAAAATGGTTCATGTTAGGTTCACCAAAAATTTAAGAGAGGGGCACCACCGCGTGCAAGACCCCAAGTCACGAAGGGTCAAGACACGAGAGGTTGCCCTAACTTACCTCAACTAAGTGTAGTGTTTAGGGTATGTAAGGTGAGGGTAATAAGGATCGTAGGGCTTCCCAGCTACGCAATAGGCCTGAAATGTAGAAAGAGGCTAGGCGAGTTGGTTTCTAGGTTTAACACTTTGTCTCAGAAAGCTCTTTATCTGAGGACAAAAGTGCGAACTTTGGATGACAGCGCGGCACGCTGGCATCTCAAAATTGTACTATTGTCCATACGGCCAGGAAGCAATAAAAATGAGGTTAAGTCGCTAAAAACTAGCTAACGGCCCAACAAGCTAACTAATGGGCCAAAATGATAGAACTAAGTAAATGATGTACTCTCTAATATGATAAAGTAAATAAGAAAGAGTGATGAAGATGAGGAGAATCTAACCAATGAAATCATTTTCTAGTTGATCCTCCAGGAGCTCGCACACCTACACATAGCAAGAAGGGAAAATGTTGGGTGGTTGTATAGGTGCTTGCCTCAGTCAAACCCTCGTTTAGGTGTTTCCACTACCACGAATAGCCAAAAGAATGAGATAAAGAAGCAATGTAATGAAAACACAAACACTACAATGCAATACTATGCTACTCACCAAATGATAGAGGAGAGGAGAGGGAAGCTTACCACCTCCACCAAGAGCACTCAAGGTTGCTTTGGGGAGAAAATGAGAGGAACTCAAGCTTCTGCTATTAATGGCATGGTCCCAAATGTGCTCTACCGAGTTGACAAAGTGTGATATTGTTGCAATGGAATTCTTGGATGCTTGAGGTGAGCTTGTAAGAGTGTAAGAATGAGAGCTTGAATTGATGAAGAGTTGGATTGAATGCTTAGAAGCCTCAACTGCAAGTTCAAGGAGTGAATATGACAGAATGAGGAAGAAAACGGCCATATTCAGGTCAGTTGGCCAAAGGAGGCATTACAACTTCGCTGCCAATGAGAAGAGTAACGCCTTTGCTAGCTCGGCCATAGGAATCTGCTAGGGACATAAGCGCATCGTGCAGACGTCTGTGTGCCACACAGGTTTCTCCTATAGAAATGTCTCCACTGACACACAAAATAGGCTCCACGTGGACCGCCAACAGCGAGCTTGAGTAAATTTAAGCCTTTGAATTTGGTTTTCTAAAGTGTATAAAGGAAAAAAAGGGAATTGCGCCTAGGTTGAAAATTCACTCTTATACATCCCCTAAATGGAAACACCAAACACATAAGGGATCTATGGATTTGGGGTCATTATGTTCTTTTCTGCAACGATTTCTTTTTTTTTAGAGAGCTTGGAATTGTCATATTCATCCCTCAAATACACATAGATCTGGAAGAATGACACAAAGAGAATGAAAAGAAAGAAAAATATTTTGGTTCAACATGGAAGAGACATAGGGTGTCTCGACACCTTGCATCATCCTCAAAAGGAAAACACAAGACAAATTAAAAAGAAAAGGAAAAAGAAAAGGAAAAACCTTTTGGGTCAACATGAAGGAGACACGAATGTCTCGATGCCTTGCATCATCCCCAAAAGGAAAACACAAGAAAAAGATAAAAATGAAAAGGCATAGAAAAAGAAAGCCTTTTGGGTCAACATGAAGGAGACATGAATGTCTCAATGCCTTATGTCATCCCCAAAATGATAACACAAGAAAAAGATAAAAATGAAAAGGAAAAGAAAAAGAAAGCCTTTTGGGTCAACATAAAGGAGACATAGAATGTCTCAATGCCTTGTGTCATCCCCAAAAGGAAAATACAAGAAAAATATAAAAATGAAAAGAAAAAGCGATGCACGGCATAGAGAAGAATGAAGGTACAAATAGAGGAATGTCACAAAGAGAGAGAACATCAAACATAACATCACGAGGGATCACTTTACACACATGTAAATATCACACAAAAGAAAAAGAGAAAAATGCAAAAGACTAGTAAGGAAAATGAAAGTCAACCTATGAGAAAGTCATCTGCCTCCCAATCATGCTTTGTATATGCCGAGGGCGGGTAACTAGCCAAAGGGACAAGGGAAAGTGTCGAACTAGGAGAAACACCAGGTTCAACACTTTTATAGAAGATTTGTCATTTAAGCTCATGGAAGCAGAAAATAATGTGTTCAATTCAATATGTACCTCTTCATCAATTTTAGAGGTTTCATCATCGTCATCCAATTTAATCACAATAGGAGGATGAATGATAATGTCCATCGAAGATTTCAACTCTTGATGTGATTGTTGTATTGGATTGTTTTGTTTTGGTTGGGGAGGAGGGTCATGATGCATTGCTTTGGTCAAGTTTGGATTTTTATTTTCTTTATTTAACTCTTTATGTAACTTGCGAGTAAGGGCATGATGTCTACGTCTACACTCCCTAGTGCCTCTATTTCTTTTAGTTTTTTTTTCAAGTTACGTTTGTGTAGGAGTAGGTTGATCAACCATAGGTTTCTTTTCCTCCCTAAAGGAAGGAATGAAAGGAACCATCGGAGGTTGTTCATCCACTTTCTCTTTTTCTTTGTAAACTTGTTTTATTCTAGGAGGTGTGATGGGGTTTTTTTCATTGTCTCTTGGAATTTTGGACGATGTAGGTGAAGTTTCCATTTTTGGTTGGTCTTGGTTATTTGGTTCTTGTTGAAGCATGGTTTCGTCTAGGCTAAGAGGTTCAGAGGTGGATGGGGACATGTTTTGGAGAGATAGTTCTGCTATCTTCTTTGCCTTGAACTTTTGATAGGACAAGAAAAAGAAGTCTTCTCGAGGTTTTATAGGTTCCATAGGTTCGGGCCAAAAGGCATCTAGGGAAAAGTTTCCTTTGGAAGACAAGAGGTTAAAGCCACTATGGTGGACAATAAATATTTCATTGTCAAAGGGAAACTTTAAGCATTTGTGCACAACCGAAGGGACAACTTTCATGGAGCGAAGCCATGGGTGGCCTAGCTTCACATGAAATTGGTCTGACTACGGGATGATGGAGAATGTGATATCTAATATTTTTGGTCCTATTTGTAATGGTAGGGTGATCGATCCTATTGTAGGGCATGCAAAGAAATTGTGTGTCTTGATCCATGCTTTCAGTCTATCATATTCATCTTGATAGAGTTCATGCAAAAGTAATAATTCCTTAGTGATCACATTCTCTCCACAGGCGGGATCTATTAGTATCCCATTAGTGGGCTTGTCATAGAATCGGCCAGCTATGTAGACAAGACCATCACACAAATTTTTAAGTATATCCTTAGAGGAGAAAGCAATTTCAAGAGGATTCTTAGGTTGGCCCTTACGAGGGATGACGTCTATCACCCCTATCATTTCATCCATAGGATTGATATTGATAGAATTTTTTATAACAGGAGCATTGTTTTCATCATCTGTATCAACATTCATCACATCATTCTTTGTATTTTCACTGGCTTTGACAAATGAAACATTGTGTTTAGGCATTGGGTTGGTAAAATTTTGCAAATTTTGGTTCAGAGGAGCTATAGACTTATTGTCTTGGTCGCTAACACCTCCAATGGATAAATGGCTAGAATCAATGAGGTCTTGCACAAGATGTTTAAGACACTTACAATGTTTCATGTCATGTCCATTTTCTCAGTAATAGTGACAATAAGCATTGGATTTAAAGCTAAGGGGTAAAGGCTTATTAGGGTCAAGTGTTTTAATGGGTTGCAAGGTAATCATTTGTTTTTTTCACAGTTGGGACATTGTGTTATGAAGGGTATTGGGTAAGGGAGTGAATTGTCTTTTTGGATCGCTATAAGTAAAGGGCACCATGGTTTTGATAGCAGCTACTTGGTTGTTGACATTTTGAGTTGTTTGTTAAGGGGGGTTGAATTGAAGGAACCCTTTATTTTGTTTTCTAAAAGGTTAGGAATTGTTTTTGGTTTGCGGGTTCAGATCTCTCAATTTGACTAGAAGTGGACCTTGTATCTCAACTACTAATCAAATTTTGATAATCACAAAGGGTGATGCATAGGTGCATTAAGGATGGGAATTTCATCATGGTCAACTTGTCTTGAATTTTTCTTTGTAATTTTTCTATGAACATTTTTTGAAGGTGTGGGTTGGGAACCTGGACATTGATTTGGGAATAAGCAATTGATAGAATGAGATAAAGTCAATGAATTTTTCACCCTCATTTTGCTTGCATCTCATCAAATAGACCAAGGTCATATTGGGATTCATATGCACTTGGAAATGGTTTACAAATGTAGCAACAAGTTCATTGAATTAATGAATTGAATTTTTCAGTAAAGAAGAAAACCATTCCAAAGCAGTGTCTTTCAAGGATCTAGGAAAAAGTTTTGCCAACAGTTTATTGTCAAGGACAAAGTCACTACATAAGGCAATGTAGGCATTAACATGGTTAGAAGGATCCCCCTTCCCTCCATACTTCTCAAATCTAGGAACCTCTATACCTTGTGGCATCGTTGTTCATAATATTTCCAAGGACAATGGACTACTTTTGACATAGTATGTGGGTGGGCCATACTGATTTTGGTTTATAGTGGAATTTTTTTTTTGCATAGATGAAACAGTTTGGAAAAGTTGTGTTATGAGAGGATCATTACTTGTGGTATGAGATGGTAGTGAAAGTGGTGATGGGGTGTATTTATTGGTAGAACAAGTGAATGAAATTCTCATAGGTGGTAATTTGGTAGAAGATATAACATGTGATGCCACATAGGAACTAGGGATGCTAGTAGGAATACCCAAGGAAGGAATCACATTACTAACTTGTTGCATTGTTGTTGTGACTTGGGGAGTGGTATATGTAGGTATTGAGGCTATGGTTGTGGGAGGAGGGATTTGAGTTCCTCCTTGACTTGTAACAATGTTTGTTGGTATAAGAACATTAGGGGTTGAAGGAAGATGTTTTCCAAAGGTCTAAACTATGTTTTTCATAAGGTCAAGGCCATCTTCACTTTCAAGCATGCAGTGAATGTTTTCTAGTTATAGCTAGTCGATGTCAGTGTTAACTCAATCGGAAGGCCCTACAAATATATGGAGCTCTGCATGGATGTGATTGTTTAGTTAAGATTGGCTAGTGAAGGATGGATAGCTACATGGGAAAGGAGAATAATGCTTTCTCTTTGCAAAGAGGGAGTGCTCGGTGGAGCAAATAGAGTAACTATAGCTTAAGCTAGAATTCGAGAAAGAAACTCCATCCTGAACCCAAGTTCACCAGCATTACTTTCCCAACGAGTTGACAATCGGAAGGACCAAACGCCCTCTACTCTATAGTTGTTTTCTATGGTAGGAATTGCAGTAGTTGAAATGTTTTCAAGGCCTATTTGATGTTTCAGGTTTACTAAGTCTTCATGAATTTGAATTATTTTCTCTTGCGGGATCATCATTCCTTGGTTTAGCTTGCATGCTACTTGAAGGAAAAGAGTTGTTAAGGGTGCTATCCATGCCTAATGTACTAGTGTCAATACTAGGAGTGGAAGCTCTAGATAAACCAATATCCACAATGATTGTGCTATCATGGGATGTCATCAGTCTCGAACTTCTTCTCACTAAGTTATTAGCAATAGGCCACCAAACACTCATGCAAATGCTACTAAATGTGGGGTGAAGGCAAATGCAATGTAAGCTAACAAGAATGAATTGCCTAAAACTGAAATTCTAGAGAGTATTTGGGTATGTGCAAAATCATCATGGAGGCCCTTAAGTGGCGAAAAATTTAGAAAATCAAAGCTAGGCAACTTGACATAAAAATTTGAATAGGTTATCTATATTTTTTCAAAAATATGTAAGAATAGAATATGTAGCGAATTGAATGTATTTTCTAAACTACTAGGTTTATTTAATATATATATATATATATATATATATATATATATCTATTTGGTGAAAATTTGAAATTTCAATGCAGTAGGACTTAAATTTTAGGGAAAAAGTAAGAAGTAGGTGTCTGTTTGACCACCCTAACCACAATAAAATGATAATATTTTTTATAATATTTTAGATATATGTAGAGGACTCATGTCTCAATGTGATGCATATTTTTTTGTATTTTTTTCCAAGTAAATAATTATTTATGAATTTTTTATTACAACTTTTAAAAAATATAAAAACTCGTATGTCTGACCACCTTAACTTGGTCAAAACTTCGTGAAATTCAATTTTTTTTAAAATTTTATAGTATCCAAAGCATAGACTATGGCACATGTTTTGGATTCAAAAAATGTGATACCATTTGAAAGCTATAGATGTTTTTCAATTAGCCTATCAATCAGGACTTTAGTCGTAATTCAAATAAAAAAGGAATAATAATTATTTATTACACTCAAATTAAAGCATAATTTATATTGGTGGAAAGCTGGGAATTTCCTTTAAAAATCTTTTTTGTTTCATCAATTTTGGGTAAAAAAAATATCAGCCACATACCCTACACATACCCATCATATCGTCACTTTTTGGCCCATCATGATCCTGCACGTACCCTAAAACTCAAATGTAGAAACAACAAATAGAAAATCAGAAGTTGAACTATAAATGATAGAAAATTGAGTGAAAAATATGCAAAGGGACTAATTCATCCAAGGTGGCGAATGAGTCTTGGTACTAATTTTTTGAATTTTTTTAGAATTTTTAAATTGAATTTTATGCTTTTTATGTTTTTTGATGCAAGTCTGAAATGTAAATGCATAATTTTATTGCTTTTCAATGAAATTAAGTGCAATATTACAAGCTAAATGAGCTTTTCACTAATGCAAATTTTGAAACCCTAGAATTTGCAAATTAAACAATGCAAAACCTAATGTAATGTTAATGCAAGCTAAATCTAGGATGAAAATGCACTCCAAATCAGAAATGTGATGCTCTATATGTAGGTTCACCAAAATGAAATGAAGAAAAATGGTGGAGAGGTGCTTTCTTTCACTTGTAGGGTTTTGAACCTAAAAGGAGTGAGACACTCCAATTTTTCAACCTTTCACTCAAGAACACACCCTTGAGATTTCAATGCAAAGGAGATTGAAATCTGACAAAGGGAAGGTTCTAGGGAAATGAAATAGTTAATGAGGGTTCACCACCAAGTGTAAACTTGGAAAATAAAATGTTTGATAACACAGTGTGATATACAAAATGACCTAAAAATGCAAGTAAAATGTAACAAAAAACTATGAAATTGGAAATGTGCACCTAGGAAGCTGAAGGAGGTAGAATGGAGGTCTCGAATCCTAAAAAATTTGCTACTAATGCTAACTGGGACTCATACACCAATCTGGGGGAATAAGTCCAGTTTAGAGTAAACTGTGCCATAACAAGTTTCAGACAAATGGGTACTCAGATCTACAAAAATCCTTGACAGACAAGTGCAGTGGGACTCATTGGCCAATAGTGGTGAATCATTCCACTTTTGGGTTTCTAGAAATTCAAAACTAGATTATGTGGCTATTAGTCTACTCTTCTATTCCTGATTCAAATCCGAGTCTGAAACTACAAAATTCAGTCTGTAGACCTTCTCCAAGCTTCTCCAAGGCTTGTTGGAAACTTTGTATTTCTTTGACAACTTGATGAAAACTTTCCCAATCTTTCTCTTTGATAAATCTACAACCTAAACCTACAAATCACATGCAAAGAGAGGGAAAAATATTGTGGGGGTTAGTGAATAGGGGTTTGTATTGGTCAAACCTCTTGTTGGTAATTAAACCCTTGAAATAGAATGAAATAGAGTAGAGAATGATGAATGAAAAAATAATGATGTTGCAACTCACCAAACCCTTATAATTAAGTGTTGCAAACATGTAAGTGATGACTCCAATGGATGTAGACTTGGACTCTTTCTTGATATTGATAGATCTTGAATGCAATGTTTTCTTGAATCACACAATCCCTACACCACAATTGTTAGCTCTAAAACAACTTGATGCAAACAATCTTTGAGATGATAAAAGACACTTGAAGAATTCTCTTGAATGCTTGATAATCTACCCTTGAAATGCCTTAAATACTCTTGTGAATGCTAAAATTCTCTAGTGAGCCATATGCATGAATATTTGATTGCTTGATAGGATGAAATGAGAAAAAGAACCTTGTATTTATACTCACTTATGCAATAATTCCTGAAATTGCAACAATACAGGCCGACCTTAGATCTTGGAGAATAAAAACTCACTAGAATTTTAAATAAAATTTGAATTTTAAGTTAAAGGGTACTCATTTTCCACCTTGGGTGAATGGGTGCAACTAAAAGGGACTTATTCGCACATAATGGTGAATGAGTCCCACCTTAGAAATTTGAAGTGGGTTTCAGGATTTTGATGTTTTAAATGATATTTGTTAGGATAAATATGAAAAATATACATAAATAAGGCATGTGGATGTAAAATGGGGCCAATTAAAGCATAAGAAAGCCCAATTATTAATGACAAGCCTAGAGGAATGTGAAAGTGTGTTACAACACTACAACACTTTTGCAAGGCACCATTAAATTCCATTAGTTCACAAGGGTCCAAGACCTAATGTGAATGTGTTATCCATATTACAACACTAAATCAAGGCATCATTAAGCCAAAATCCACAAGGAGGACCCAAACGAGTGTGAAAAAGTAAAAGGATCTTTTTTCAACACTACACCACCTCCACCCAAAAACTCACTAGCCAATGGAGGATAATATAGACCTGGCAAGGTCACCATAGCCACAACTGTGATGAAGGGAGGTCTTGCAAGACTCCAAGCCCATGCTTATGTCACTTGCTTCACACTTGCTATGTGGATTTGATGGAGTGTTGAAGTGTTGCTTGAGAGTGAAGTGAATGCTAGAATTGCTAAGAGATGGCTTGAGAGGGAAAAATATTGTGGGGGTTAGTGAATAGGGGTTTGTCTTGGTCAAACCTCTTGTTGGTAATTAAACCCTTGAAATAGAATGAAATAGAGTAGAGAATGATGAATGAAAAAATAATGATGTTGCAACTCACCAAACCCTTATAATTAAGTGTTGCAAACATGTAAGTGATGACTACAATGGATGTAGACTTGGAATCTTGCTTGATATTGATAGATCTTGAATGCAATGTTTTCTTGAATCAAACAATCCCTACACCACAATTGTTAGCTCTAAAACAACTTGATGCAAACAATCTTTGAGATGATAAAAGACACTTGAAGAAGGTTCTTGAATGCTTGATAATCTACCCTTGAAATGCCTTAAATACTCTTTTGAATGCTAAAATTCTCTAGCGAACCATATGCATGAATATTTTATTGCTTGATAGGATGAAATGAGAAAAAGAACCTTGTATTTATACTCACTTATGCAATAATTCCCGAAATTGCAACACTATAGGCCGACCTTAGATCTTGGAGAATAAAAACCCACTAGAATTTTAAATAAAATTTGAATTTTAAGTTAAAGGGTACTCATTTTCCACCCTGGGTGAATGTGTCCAACCTAAAGAGACTTATTCACCCATAATTGCGAATGAGTCCCACCTTAGAAATTTGAAGTGGGTTTTAGGATTTTGATGTTTTAAATGATATTTGTCAAGATAAATTTGATAAATACACATAAATACGGCATGTGGATGTAAAATGGGGCCAATTAAAGCATAAGAAAGCCCAATTATTAATGACAAGCCTAGAGGAATGTGAAAGTGTGTTACAACACTTTACAACACTCTAAATAAGGCAAGGATTAAGATTAATTATGATTAAAATTATATTTATTATTCTTAGTTAATTGATAAAACCCTAGAAAAGTGTGAAAGTGTGTTACAACACTTCACAACACTTTTACAAGGCACCATTAAATTCCATTAGTTCACAAGGGCCCAAGACCTAATGTGAATGTATTATCCATATTACAACACTAAATCATGGCATCATTAAGCCAAAATCCACAAGGAGGACCCAAATGAGTGTGAAAAAGTAAAAGGAAATTTTTTTCAACACTACACCACCTCCACCCAAAAACTCACTATCTAATGGAGGAGAATATAGACTTGGAAAGGTCACCATAGCCGCAACTATGATGAAGGGAGGTCTTGCAAGACTCCAAGCCCATGCTTATGTCACTTGCTTCACACTTGCTATGTGGATTTGATGGAGTGTTTTTATTGCCATGGAGTGTTGAAGTGTTGCTTGAGAGTGAAGTGAATGCTAGAATTGCTAAGAGATGGCTTGAGAATGTGTGTAGAGATAAAATAAAGTGAGAATGGATTGAATTTGAAGGAAGAATGAGAAATAACAAGGAATTTTTGGGTTGGTTGGTCGAAGAGGGATGTTACAATTCATCCCCAATCAGGAGTGTAACGCCTCTACCAACTTTAGACATAGGAATCTGTCAGGGATGACAGTGTGCCATGTAGACATCTACATGTTGTGCATGTGTCCCTAACAAATATTCTCTCACATACACAAAGGATGGATTCCAAGTGGAAGGAAGGTAGTTGGGTGATGTGGATTTTTGCCTTCAAATTTGATTTTTTAAGGTGATGGTATGTGAAAGGGGAATTTGTGTAAGGGGTGCAAGTTTTCTCCTATACAATCAATTAGGAGTAATGAAAAGCAATGATTTTTAATCTAAAACATAAATATGGCTTAGAAAAACTTAGAAGAATAAGTAAAAAAATTAGAAGATAAAATAGAAGATAACATGACACAATATATAGGTGGGAAAATCCTTTTGGGTTAAAGTTGACCACCAAAAGTAGACCTCGATATATTATTCAAAATAAGCTTACAATAGACTGAAAACCTCCACTAATGATGTATCTCCTATGTCAAAACTTTAATAACATACTGATAGTTATCCCCAAACTCAAAACTTGCAAAGTCCTATGATATATATTAAACTAATTGTCACATCCCTTCACATAGGCATGATAGGAAAAATAACCAATGCATAAATTATATTTTTGGTAAAAGGAGAGGTGATGAATGAGGAGATTAAAACAATGTATGGACAACATTTATTCCATTGATGATATTATAGGTAGTTCAGGAGGAATGGGCATCATGTGAAGAGGGTGTGGAGAGGGTGGGCCTCCATCTTTTCATAAATAAAATGAATGCAATTGTAGGTATCCATCAAGAAAAAATGATAGGGGAATGTTGAGAGTGTTTACATGTGGATGAGGAGAAGAGAATAGATAAAAAGGATATGAGATGATTTAGAGGCTACATAGTAGAGGAGAAGACTAGACCAAGAGAAAAAGAGAGAACCTTTTTCATGCTAGGGAGTTTTATTTTCTGGTCATATCAAGGGGAATTTCCAATGGTTGTTACAAGGAGGTTGTGAAGAGGTGGGACATAACCAAAGTCAAAAAATCTTAGAATTAGAGACTTTATTGTGATGCAGAAAAGGTAAACCATGTTGTTTGAAGAGTATATGTTAAGCCAATGAATAAAGTAAACTAATTAGAGAGACTAGGAAGGAGTTTTATAGAGATTGAAATATAGGAGAGATGTACATCTATATCTCATTCATTTGGCCCAACATCTTAGTTGTTTAAGGATAGGGATTTATAACCCCTTAAAAATAGCTAGCAACAGTTTGGAGAACCAACAATATTAACTTTGTGAGATTTTATTATTATCATAGTTATGGTCTATGAAGTAGATGAATGGGAAAGGATTATAACAATATGAAAGAAGTGGAGTATAAAACCTTAATGCCAAGGATTGTCTAAAAAATACTATAAATGTATCAGACACTATTATTAAAAATAGGGTGATATGATTACTAATTTTTCTAATGTCATTTACTTGTTAAGACCTTTGATGGTATATAATGTAAATACCAACATGTATGTCATTGCATCCTACATAAAGTTGATAATTAGGTAAATATTTAGACTTATCTTATTTTGTTATAGCATTAAGTTATATTATTTTTTATTAATGTAAAATAGGTTTTGAAGGGTACTTGAAACCCTATACAAAAGAGAATGAAACACAAGAGATAAAGAAGTAATGTTGCCTCAAAAACCAATAGGCTGATTAAACCACAATCAACCAGTCATCAACAAAAAATCTACAAAAGGCGAACACAAAACAACAACTAGAGAAGCTCTTTCAACATCCTTGTTGCCTCCACATCCTTGGTTATCACCTTGTCATGCATCTCCATTATCTCTTTTTAATATTCTTCATAGGAACCACATTACATTTCTTTGTTTTGCTATGAGTGTGAATACTCGGTCCAACCCCCAAGTTAGTAACCTACTTCCTAGTCTTAGAGTCCTCACCCAAATCCTGCTTTGAAGGGTCAGGGAAGAGGGACTTGCTAGTCCATTCTTTTGATTTCTCATTTAGAAGCACCAATCCTTTCGTCGTGGTCTCAAGTGAATCCTTGTTGAGGTTTATCAAGGAATTGAGATCCTTATGTATTTGCAGGAGGTCCCTTTCCAAAATAGAAATCCTTGGATCATGGTCTTTTTTTCATTTTAGCAAAATCCTCTGCCACTTGGTTGAGAGTGGAGTTCAATGACTTGACCATACTAAAAATAGAATCCTCCTCCCTAAAACTTCTCAGAGTGGAGATGATACAATGGGCTATAGTATCACACTTACCATGAAGATCTTGGACCTCCTAAATGAGCCACATGAGCAAGTTGAAGAAGACATTTGACCCTTCCTTCACCAAACCTGAGGCCTGAATAAAGTCCAACAAGCCCCAATTCAGACCCCTCCTCTGATGAGAGCTCATCGGAGGATCATCTTCCTAGAAACCAGCAAGTGGGATGAACTTTTATTTGCCTTTTCCTTCAGAAAATGACACAACAGGGGACACTTCCAAGTCAACAAAATTTTCTAGGTTCACCTCCCCTTTAGCTGGGACCCTCCTTTGCCCCCCATAGCCCATAATTTTATCTTCAAGAGAATTATTCACCACCCCACACACCTTAGTATTCCCACACCCTCCTGAGAATTCTCCTCCATATCATGAGAAGCAACAATAGTCCATTTAGAAACCTTCCTACCGCTACCTTTCCCCTCCATATCAGCCTCTTCACAAGCTCCCATGATGTTGTGTTTCACACGTGAAGGAGAGGGATCAACATTCTTCACAAAGCTCATACCTCCAAACCCATAAGGGACAAAAAATTTCTAACCCCAGCTAAAGGTTTATCATATTCCAAATCCATCTAGTAGCCATTATACTAGGCCAGGGAGTCATCCCTAGACTATGTCTTGCCATCTCCTTCCTACTCCTCCTGAAACTTCCCCATCATCTTATCCTTCTTCTTGGCCTTGGAAGCTCTACTAGGAATAGGGGTTGTAATTACATATCTTGCTTTTATGTGCTCCACAGTTAAAAGAATCAACCCCTCATGTAAAAAGGGATTGTTGGGATTCTTTTTGTAATCCATAATCCCATTCTCTAGAGATGAAAGAAGATAAAAGGAGACCAACTTACCATGGAAAAAATGATTTAGCAGCATAAAATGGTGCCCATAAATTTTTTAGTATCTCCCATCCAGGGTAAAGTACCACATAAGAGCCACAGTCACATCTCCACAAATTGGTTTAATTGAGGTTTGATCATAGCCACCACATTGGATTTTCACAATTTTTTCCTTCTCTTTATCACTCAGGAAGTTTAATCTTGCCATTGCAGACATAGCTTTTTCTCTAAAAAAAGTTCTTCCCTGAGTTGACAGCCCTATAACTTCAACTATGAACTCCTCATTCACAATGATGTGAATTCCAAACATATTGAGAACATGATTGTTCCAAGCCTCCAAAAACTCTTGTGAGGTCTTGGGATCAAACCCATGTAGTTTCTCCATAAAAGGAGTGACCCCACCTTTCTACAAGATCTTCCAAACTTCACCATTAGCTTTGGTTTCAACACGTGAATGGGGCTTCGTTCTGCACATGTCTCCTCCCATCTCCAAAAGCATCGAGAAACTCTCAGAAATGAAACCACACAAAGTACAAATGGAGATTATAAAAAATTCCAAGGAGGAAATAGCATCCAAAAAGTGTTTGATCATGTTATTCAAGGTACAGATAAAAATTAAGGCCAAA
The DNA here is from genome assembly GCA_007258455.2 of Sequoia sempervirens. Lineage (NCBI taxonomy): Eukaryota > Viridiplantae > Streptophyta > Pinopsida > Cupressales > Cupressaceae > Sequoia > Sequoia sempervirens. Next base: position 179,757,764 of record VDFB02000007.1, read on the forward strand.
TCCCTCATGAGATTACAACTCATCCTTCCACAATTTCCAACAAGAGCGATGGAAATCAAATGTCTAATCAGCATCAGAAGGATATCATTAAACTGCCATCCCATAAGATTACCAAAAGTTTTAGCCCCCTTCAAAGACTTAGGGACTATCATTATTAAGCAAATAAATAAGATCAATAAGAAGATGGTTGTGAATATCCCAAGACCTAGTCGAGGACACACCAAAGTTTTCCAAAAGGTCTGCAACACCATTTAACCTCATGAAACACATGGGAAATGTAGACTTCCTCAAAATTATTCAACAAATAAAGAGCATCATTAATAAGTCTTTCTATGGACCAAGATGGAGAAGTGAGATTCCTAAGCCAGTTGATAATATTCAATGATTCCCCTTCCAACCATATTTTTGACACCCCCTTCTCCCTCACCAATTTTAAACCATGATAGGTTGCATTAGCTTTAGTATAGTGGTTTGTTTGGATCCCCAAAGGGAGTTCCACCACTGAAACTAGCTACCATTATGATCTCTTAACACTACCCCAAAACCACTAGGTCCTAGATTACCTTTAGCAAAACCATCAAAATTAGCTTTATACAACCCAGGAGGAGGAGAATAGCATATCACTCCTTCTCGAGCATACTTGAATTTTTTCAAAGGTTGGGAAATATCAAAGTTAAGCTTCCACTAATCAAACACCCTCAAATCATAATCAAACATAGCCACATGACCAAGAAATTTAGAATTAGACACAACCAACAAGAAGTTCTCCTTAATGGCTACAAAGATCTTAAAAACAAATGTAACCGAGGGAAGTGCAATATTCCTAAAAAAATTGTTATTCCTCTCTTTCCATAAACCCCATACGACATGAGGAAGGATAAGGGACCAAAAAAAACAAAGAGAGGGATTGTAAGAAGGAGCCTACCATTGGCTCCAAAGCTCCATAACCGAAGAAGGGAAGACCCACTCTAACCTTTGGGGATTCTATGAAGGCATTGCCTAGTGTGCGTAATGGCCTCCTTTTTGCATCAACCCATCCCCTCTACACAGGTTGTGGATAGCAGTGTTGGTATAACCTTTAGTTCATAGGACTTGTCAGTGGGCTTCAATAGGGAACCATCTCCTCTTTACATTCCTGCACGGATCAATGGGAACATTGTAGTAGGTGTTCTCATTGACCCAACATCACAAGTAAATATAATAACAGAGGAGATTATGCTAATTAACTTTTTACATAAGGATGGATATGATGCTCTTGTGAGTTTCATTCACATGCATGATAGACTTTCTGTAACCCCCTTGGGTAGCATTGTCCTATCGGTCTTAGTTGGGCCTAAGTCCATAAACCTCTTGTTTGATATCATCCCTGGGTCCGAAATCTTCCATGTAAAGCTGGGTGTCCCTTGGTTGGTAGTGATGAATGTGGTACCCTTCGTCATGCATAATTTTTTGAAATTTATCCATGGAGGTTCTGTGCACATAATCCATGAAATTGGTTATCGACCGCCGGTTGCACGTGGTAGCTACTCACTGGATCACTCGTGGCCTACGTCTATGGGTACCCTTCCACCTAGGATGGACCTTTTGCATAAGACCTATCAGAACTATAAGAAAGGATGTCTGAGGCTGAAGGTGAGGTATCCTCCCTCACCCTATGCTATTTCACACAAGGCTTGCTTGAAGGCTAACAATGAGGCCATCAAGGCCCGAAAGAGGAAAGAAGAGAAGTGGTCTTGTAATCCTCCTTCTTCCTCTTCCACTGCCTAGTCTAATGCTTATTCTCGCTTAGCTGTGGTACCATTGGGTTTTGCTTGTTGTTTGCAGGAGAACCCTTCGGTGCCCGCTTGGTGAAAGCCTAAGCGTCCCATGTTCGAGCTTCCTATTTTGTCGACGAAGCCTAGACCCATTCAGTATGAGAGGAAGAAGATTCTTCGAGGAGATTCCTCCTTGTCTTGCTCGCCATGGCCTCCTACTGCTCCTACTCTTAAGGCAGTGAGTGAAAAGAGGCCCGCTGCCAAGGCTCATGAGTTGACTCCTTAGCCTGCTCCCACTGCTCCTATACAGGAACCCGTTCCTCCTCCTAAAATGGCCATAGTGGATGTTCCTATGGTCGAGCAGGAACCTCTAGTCCCTTCACAAGCTTTGGCTTCTAACTCCAAGAGTTGTAGAAACTTCCTTGCACATGAGCGCAAGCGCCGATGAAAGGCTTTTCTGGCCGAGAAAGCCCTCACAGTAGGAGGAATAAATGACCGCTCCTGTTTTAGGATCTTCTGCAATGTCTTCTTCCTCCCTCCCTTCTGTTTCCCTTCAACCTGATTCACTCAAGGCTTCCATTGCGAGTACAAATGCGCCTAACCCTAAATGGGTATAGGTGTTTATCGCTCCTTTAGTGAAGCCACCTTTGCTGATGTTTGTCCCAGATATTCAACCCTTCCCTAAGCTTGTGGACATGGTTAACACTTCAGTCGTCTTTGCTGCGGTTCTATCCTCCTCTTCCTTTGTGCCCCTAGCTTCGTCTATGGGGAGTTCATCTCCTCCCATGAAGAAAGAGGCAGAGGTTGGTCCTTCTGGAAAAGTAGGACGTAAGAGGAATCCACCTTCTTCACGAGGTGGCCCCGTGATGACATGTTTTGTCCTTGTGACAAAACCAATCCTGGGTTCCCCTGAGTTCATCACCGCTCTCGAGCCATTTAGTGAGCTTAATGGTGAATCTCAAGCACAGTCTGCGCTGTCCACTGAGGATAAGCATGATGCTCCTGCGGGATGCATGTTTAATTCCATGGACGAATTCCTAGCCATGTCGGCGATCTTTGAGAAATCATTGACTTTGACTCCACAAGAGCTCAGTGGAGAGGAACTTGAGGGGCCCTCTTCCTTGGCCCTTGTTGTGGGAGGGTCGGATGCTACCCCTCTTAGCATTTCACCCTTGCAGGTTCATTCTCCTTCCCCTTATGAGGATCTAGATTGGGAAGTAGATGACCTCTTGAATGATTAGTGTTAGGAGGAGGTCCCCTTTTCTTGATCTTGTGTGTGTGTGTGTTTTTCGTGATGTGTTCTCCCATACTCATGCTATGTGTGCCTAGATGAACCTCGTCACCCCTGTTGGTGCTTGGATACAGGCATGGTTTTTGTGTCATAAACCTTCTTCTATTTGTACCATCATTCTTCCATGTTTGTGATTGATTTTTGATAAATTGGGGACGATGGAAAGCGTTGGGGGCGTTTTGGCTTCCCTTCCATGTTGACCCAATTTTTTATTTTTACTTTATTTTTCATGCATTCTTCCTAATCTAGTTGGGGATTGATGATCTTTCACCTTGCATTACGGACCTTACCTATTATTATATGATCTTGGACAGATCTGACCCCGCTAAACTAGATCCCCTTATGCCCTTTATTTGTATTTTTATTTTCTCTTTGGCTTTCCCTTTATCTTTCTCTCTTCTTTGCTTGAGTTGTCCCTCCTATGTGTGACAATGTTCTCCTCTTTAACACCTCAATTTTTAGAAAATGAATTCATTTCCAATGAATCTTTTCTTGAAAGTCTTCACAACAATTTTTCATTAGAATTGCATTCTCAACTTGGAACCCTAGCGGAATGTGTTTCCTTCATCATGGGTTTGTAAAGAAAGGACTTGAAGACCTTCTTCTAAAATGGGAATTGCTTTGAATTCCCCTTGCATGGGGGCATGACCTTCCTTTTGAATTCCTTGATGAAGTGAACATCTTTTGAAAGGATTCCTTGATGACGAATCACTCTAAGGTGAATAGTCGCTTTTGAATTGCATGTCCCTTGAGTGGACCCCCTTTGTTCTTCACAGTAGGTTCCCTAGGGACCCTTTCTTCAAAAGCCTTTGTAATGAATGGACTTTTCATGTCTAGCCTGGGGGCAGCCCGACTAGGTTCATTCCATTCTCCCTTCCACATCTAGCTTGGGGGCAACCTGACTAGACCTTACCTTTCAAACAGTGCATCCCTTGAGTGGACCCCTCTCCTTTTGAAGGTTTCCTAAGGGACCCATTTGAATTTTTTACGGTCTGCATGACCGACCACTTTTTTACATGCTCTATCTGTGGGTAGAAATGTCGCCGCTTTAGACACACTCTATCTGTGGGTAGATGTGTCACCGCTTTAGACATTATCTATCTGTAGGTAGACGTGTCGCTGCTTTAGACATGCTCTATCTATGGTTAGACATGTTGCTGCTTTAGACATGATCTATTTGTGGGTAGACATGTTTCCGCTCTAGACATGCTCTATCTATGGGTAGACATGTTGCTACTTCCTGACTCTACAAAGTCTGCTTCCTTGGGGCTTCCTCCATGTGAGAGATCTTGGGGGTTGCCTCCTTGTAGGTCCGTGGGCCTATAAGATGCTTTGTTCCAACTCCATAGTTCTTAGTAGCTATGGAGTCCTTCGCATCTGGGTGATCCCACAATAATGGGTTACAATTTTTGGCCAAACTTGACATTAAAATTAGGATTTTTTCACCAAATATTCACTTTTTTACACCTATAGCAGCTAAACCATTAAGAATTTAAAGATGAATCAAACTAGTTATTAGTTAGATATTTTGTATAGATTCTAATTATATATTTTTAAAAAAATTAAAAAATAAATTGTGAATCATTTTATGTAATTTTTAATAACTTATTTTTTCTACTAATCAACATTTTTAAAAAAGTGGTGTTTACTTTGGACCGCATAACTTTTTTTTATAGACATGATACAATTCTAATTTTTAAAATACAAAATTTTCACACTAATATCTAGTGCATCGATATTTTTTCATATTTTTTTGTTACATATTTTTTTAAAAATTAATTTTCCAAGTCAAAGTAATTATAATTTTGATAGAGGTGTACTTTGGCCTGCATAAATTTTTTTGTATTCATTTGAATTAACTTATTCCTTTTTTTTTGGAATAAAGACATCAATACCTAGTGCACATGTATTTTTTAGAATTTTTTTTCTCTATTTTTCTATGTTTTCGTATGTGTGAAACAAAGAACTTGATGTTCATTGAAAATCCTACATTCACAAGAAATAAAAAAATAAATATAATAATGAAATTAAACATATTTAAAATTATACTTTTTCGGAAGCTTATAATAAGGGCTACATGCTTACAAAACATATATTTTAAATGAATTCATTTAATCAGCCAAAAGGTAAATCAAAAATTGTTTTTTATCAGCATTTTGATAAGTGTAGAGGAGACTCGATTATAAGTATGGTTTAAATCTAACCAGGTTCTATCTAAGGAGGTTTGATCTAAGGGGGTTTGATCAATCCCTCTTTAATTAAAATCATTTAAATGGAACCTTTAAAGTCTTAAATCATTTTATTTTCTAAAAATATGTGACTTCAGGCAAAAATCAGGATATCCCAAAAAGTGTAACCCATTATTGTGGCAGCACCCATCTCCTGCACCTTCGGGTACACCAGACCGAGTACTACTTCCTCGACGGTTTAGGTATACTTTTCTAACCCTACTTTCTTCTTGATCTACTTTACCGAGCACTCATCAGTCAGTACTTGTGCTCGCTAAAGTGGGAGCAAAATGTATGAGTGAATTTGCACCATAGGCACAATTCCCCTTTTTTCCTTTATACACTTTAGAAAACCAAAGTCAGAGGCTTAAATTTACTCAAGCCCACTGTTGGCGGTCCACGTGGAGCCTATTTTGTGTGTTGGTGGAGGTGTTTCTATCAGAGACACCTGTGCGACACATAGACATCCACGTGGAACACTTACATCCCTTGCAGATTCCTGTAGTTGAGCCAGTAGAGGCGTTACTCTTCTCATTGGCAGTGAAGTTGTAATGCCTCCTTCGGCCGACCGACACAAATATGGTTGTTTTCTTCCTCATTCCTTCATATTCACTCCTTGAACTTGCATTTGAGGCTTCTAAGCATTCAATCCAACTCTTCATCAGTTCAAGCTCTCATTCTTGCACTCTCACAGGCTCACCCCAAGCATCCAAGCATTCCATTGCAACAAAATCACACTTCGTCAACTTGGTAGAGAATGTTTGGGACCACACCTTTCGCAGCAGAGGCTTGAGTTCCTCTCATTTTCTCCCCTAAGCAGCCTTGAGTACTCTTGGTGGAGGTGGTAAGATTCCCTCTCCTCTCCTCTATCATTTGGTGAGTAGCATAGTACTGCATTGTAGTGTTTGTGTTTTCATTACATTGCTTCTTTATCTCGTTCTCTTGGCTGTCTATGGCAGTGGAAACAACTAAACGGGGGTTTGACTGTGGCAGGCCCCTATATAGCCACCCAACATTTTCCCTTCTTGATGTGTGTAGGTGTGCGAGCTCCTAGAGGATCAACTAGTGAACGAGTTCGTTGGTGAGATTCTCCTCATCTTCATCACTCTTCCTTATTTATTTTATCATATTAGAGGGTACATCATCTACTTATTTCTGTCATTTTGGCCCCTTAGTTAGCTTGTTGGGCCGTTAGCTAGTTTTTAGTGACTTAACCTTATTTTTATTGCTTCTTGGCCGTACGGATGAAAGTGCAATTTTGAGACTCTAGTGTGTCGCGATGTCGTCCAAAGTTTGCGCTTCTGTCCTAAGATAGAGAACTTTTTGAGATGAAGTGTTAAACCTAGAAACCAACTCACCTAGCCTCTTTCTGCATTTCGGGCCTATTGCGTAGCTGAGAGGCCCTATGGTCCTCATTACCCTAGCCTTACATACCCTAAACACTACGCTTACTTGAGGTAAGTTATGGTAGCCTCTCGCGTCTTGATCCTTTGTGACCTGGGGTCTTGCACACGGTGGTCTCCCTCTCTTACATGGGGAAACCCCTATTCCTTTCCTTTTTCTCTCACATGACGCATCTTTACTCGGAAACATATGACTTGGTTCTAGGGCTTTCCAAGTTGGCTCTCATGTCTTCTTTATTGTTTGCATTTTTTATTGGCATTATTCTTTTGCATTATATTCTTTTTCTTGGTTCTTAGTGCAACCTTCTTACAAGTCATACGATGTGTTTTTTGATTTGTGGATGGCATTGGGTATGATGTCCTTCATGAGCATGATCTCTCTTAACATATTACATTCCTCTTAGTGACCTAATGCGACACACTGCATCCCCTATGTTGTGAATTTTCTATTCTTTGATTGGTACTCTCTTGGAGACTTTAGGTACAATGCTTCCTAAGTTAAAGACCTCACATGAACATAGCAAGACTTCTTTGAACATTCTTTGCATGTTGCATTTTGCATTTTTTGTTATATGGCCACCCTGCATAACACAACTTGCATGCCTATGGTGCCATTGCGTTTGTTCATGAGCTCCAAGCATATGAAGTTTTTCTTGTCTCTTGAAGCTTGAAAAGTCATTTTTTGTGGCACCTTATTAAAGTTATTAGGAGGTATAACTTTGGTATGGTTGAGCAGGTAGCCCAATTCAAGGAAAGACTTTCCCCATATCCACTTGCATGTGTGTGAGTGCATACCAGCCATGAGTGTATGTTTCTCACCTTTTTAGGACTTCTCACTTGATGGACAGCCAGGAGTTCCATCGCCTTAGAGTGAGTATGTGTTTTCTGGATAAATAGCCTAGATCTAATCCACATCGGGTTGGACAAACGATCGAAGCTTGATCCAATTATTTCTTTTCTTTTATTTTCTCTTTTTCATCTTTGGCAGTGTATGATTGGCCTTGTTGTTGTTCTTTATATCATTTTCATGTGTGTTCCTTTGTTCTTATGTTTGGTTTGCCATGGGATCTTGATCCTAGGGGCTTGATCACCCCTTTTTATTGTTGTTGTCTCATCTTTCTAGCATTGGTTCATTGGAACCCCTCTTGGTGCTAAACGTGGATAACACTAAAGTATACCTTCATCCTCTCATTAAAGTGGGGGCTAAATGTAGTGTCAAAAAAAGGATCCTTTGACTATTTCTCACTCGTTTGGGTCCTCCTTGTGGATTGTGGCTTAATCTTTCCTTGATTTAGTGTTGTAATGTGGATAACACATTCATATTAGGTCTTGGGCCCTTGTGAACTAATGGAATTTAATGGTGCCTTGCAAAAGTGTTGTGATGTGTTGTAACATGCTTTCACACTTTTCTAGGGTTTTATCAATTAACTAAGCATAATAAATATAATTTTAATCATAATTAGTCTTAATTAATCCTTGCCTTATTTAGAGTGTTGTAAAGTGTTGTAACACACTTTCACATTACTCTAGGCTTTTCATTAATAATTGGGCTTTCTTATGCTTTAAGTGGTCCTATTTTGCATCCACAGGACTTATTTATGTGTATTTTTGAGAATAATCTTGACAAATATCATTTAAAACATCAAAATCCCAAAACCCACTTAAAATTCCTAAGGTGGGACTCATTCGCTATTATGGGTGAATGAGATCCCTTAGGTGGAACCCATTCACCCAGGGTGGCGAATGAGTCCCCTTTGACTTTAAATTCAAATTTTATTTAAAATTATGGCAGGTTTTTATTCTCCAAGATCTAAGGTCGGCCTATAGTGTTGTAATTTAAGGAATTATTGCATGAGTATAAATACAAGGTTCTTTCTCTCATTTCATCCTATCAAACAATCAAATATTCATGCATATAGTTCACTAGAGAATTTCGGCATTCACAAGATCATTTAAGGCATTTCAAGGGAAAATTATCAAGCATTCAAGAGCATTCTTTAAGTGTCTTTTATCATCTCAAAAATTGTTTGCATCATGTTGTTTTAGAGATAAAAATTGTGGTGTAGGGATTGTGTGATTCAAGCAAGCATTGCATTCAAGATCTATCAATATCAAGCAAGAGTCCAAGTCTACATCCATAGGAGCCATCACTTACATGTTTGCAGCACTAAATTGCAAGGGTTTGGTGAGTTGCAACATCATTATTTGTTCATTCATCATTCTCTACTCTATTTAATTCTAGTTCAAGGGTTTAATTACCAACAAAGGGGTTTGACCAAGGCAAACCCCTATTCACTAACCCCCACAACATTTTTCCCTCTCTTTGTGTGTGATTTGCATGTTTAGGTTGCAGATTTATCAAAGAGAAAGATTGGGAAAGTTTTCATCAAGTTTTCAAATCAATTCAAAGTTTCCAACAAGCCTTGGGAAGCTTGGAGAAGGTCTACAGACTGAAATTTGTAGTTTTAGACCCAGATCTGAATCAGGAACAAAAGAGCAAACTAAGAGCCACAAAATCTAGTTTTGAATTTCTAGAAACCCAGAAGTGAAATGATTCACCACTATTGGCAAATGAGTCTCACTACACCTTTCTATCAGGGATTTTTGTAGATCTGAGTACCCATTTGTCTAAAACCTGTTCTGACACGGTTTACCCAAAACTAGATTGATTCTCCTAGACTAGTGTATGAGTCCCAGTTAGCATTAGCATCAAATTTTTCAGGATTCTAGGCCTCCATTCTACCTCCTTTAGCTTCCCAGGTGCCCATTTCTAGTTTCATAGTTTTCTATTACATTTTACTTGCATTTCTAGGTCATTCTGCATATCACACTATGTTTTCAAACAATTTATTTTCCAAGTTTACACTTGGTGGTGAATCCTCATTAGCTGTTATCATTTCCCTATAACCTACCCTTTGTCAGATTTGAATCTCCTTTGCATTGAAATCTCAAGGGTGTGTTCTTGAGTGAAAGGTTGAAAAATTGGAGTGTCTCTCCTTTTAGTTCAAAACCCTAGAAGTGAAAGAAATCACCTCTGCACCATTTTTGTTCATTTTAGTGGTAACATTTCGCTCCTCTCCTTTGTGCTTTGGTTGAGTAGCATTTTTTTATTTTGTAGTGTTTTTATTCTCTCTTCTTTCCATTATCACATATTTCTACTACGTTGCTTTCTAGCTGTCCGTGGAGGTGGAAACACCAAAACGAGGGTTTGATTGAGGCAGGCCCCTATAAAGCCCCAACAATTTTCCCTTCCTTGTGTGTGTAGGTGAATGCATGTGTGGATCTAGTTGGCGAACAAGCACTTTTGTAAGATCATCTTCATTACCCTAGCCTTTATTTATTTGCTTTTTCATCTTCGTCTCTATTTCTCATACTTTATCATTCTATTTTTTCCCATTAAAGCCAACTAGCTAGGCTATTAGTTAGAGTTAGAGTAGTTTGTATTGTGTTTACTATTTTTTGACTGTATGGACACCAGTGCGCTCGAGAGATGCCAACATGTCACGCTGTAATCCTAGAACTGTGCTGTTGTCCTCAGACAGAGAGCTATCTCAAACACTGTATCGACCTCAAAAACCATATCGCCTAGCCTAAACCTAAATTTAGCATTTGTGGGGTGGTAGAAGTATGCTATAATGCTCATCATTTTTGATCCTTACCCTAAGGAATATTTTAGAGTGACATAAGTTAGGGCAGCCCTCCACTCTCGGCTCTCTGTGACCTGGAGCCTTGATGTGGTTGGTCCTCCTCTCTTACATTTTTTAGCGAGCCCAATGTGAACCATTTTGGTTCTGTTTAGTAGTACTCAAAGCTCCTTTCCTTGTGTTCTAGGAGCGTTGTGGGGACTTTTTCCTTGCAACCCAACCTACGACCCCTAGTAGGCACAGTTGGAAGGTTCCGTAAGTGTTGGGTAATGAAACCATAATTGGGTCACTACCTTGTTATACAACCTTTGGGGGGATTTGTGATAGTATCGTTTAGTGTGTGTGATGGCCTCTTTTCTACATCTTCCTATCCCCTCTGCATAGCTTGTGAGCAGTAGTATAGGTATAACCTTCACCTTGTAGGATTTGCTGATGGGATTTAATAGAGAACCATCTCCTCTTTATATCCCTACGCGAATCAATGGAACACTGTGGAAAGTGTTCTTATTGACCCCACATCTTAGGTGAATATCATAACTAAGGAGATCATGTTAATTAACTTTCTGCATAAAGATGCGTATGACACACCTGTGAGCACCATTCATATGCATAACAGACTTTTCGTACCTCCCCTTGGCAGTATCGTTTTGTTAGACCAAAATATGTAAACCTACTATTTGACATAATCTTGGGGTCTAAACTCTTTAGAGTGAAGCTGGGTATCCCTTGGTTAGTAGCTATGAACGTAGTTCCCTCAATTGTGCACAATTTTTTGAAATTTATTCATAAGGGTTCTGTACATGTGATTCATGATACTAGTTATAGACCATCGGTCGCACGTGATAGTTACTCTTTAGACCACTTTTGGTGTGCACCCATTGGTCCGCTCTTGCCTAGGAAGGACCTCTTGTACCAGACATATCAAAAGTACAAGAAAGGGTGCTTAACACCTAGAGTGAGATATCCTCCATCACCTTATGTTGTTTTGCATAGGACATGTTTAAAAGATGACAGTGATGCCACCAAGGACCATAGAACAGAAGAAAAAAATCCCTCTCAAGGTCCCTTTTCTTCCTCTTCTGCTACTTAGCCTGATGCTCCTTCTCACCCTACTATGGCGTCATCAAATTTTGTTTCACGCTTGCGAGAGAATCCTATGGTGTCTGCTTGGTGAAAGCCTAAGCATCCCACGTTTGAGGTTCCTATTCTGCCCATAGAGCCTAGGCTTGTTTGATATGGAAAAAGAAAAGGTCCTCATGGTGAATCTTCTATGTCTTAGTCTTTTTAGCCTCCTATGGCTTCTGCTCCCATAGTAGTAAATGGGAAGAGGCCTGCTGCCAAGGGATTAGAGCCGACCCCCCTACTGTTTCTCAATCTGCTCCTCTTGCTCCCACTTAGGAGCCTATTCCCCCATCATAGATGACTATAATGGACACTCCTATGACTGACCAGGAGCCTTCCGTCCTTTTGCAACTCTTGGCCTCTAGCTTGAAGAGTCACAAAAACTGCCTTGTGCGTGAGTGCAAGTGTTGGCGAAAGGCTTTGGTGGCTGAGTAGGAAGCTTTATAGAGAAAGGAAGAGGAGTTGACCACCCTTGTATTAGATCCTCTTGCTATGTCCTCCTCTCCCCTCCTCTCTACTTCCATTCAATCTAGTTTAGTCACACTTCCGGCTCCCACTGTGAGTATGACTGCGCTTGACCCCAAAAAGGTGTAGGTGTTCATCGTTCTTTTGGTTGAGCCGCTCTTGTTGATGTCCCTTCCAGACATGTTCCACCATTCCTTAAGCTCATGGATATGGTAAATAATTCGGTGGTATCTGTCAAGGTTTTCTCCTCCTCATCTTCCTTTATGCCTCTCGCCTCGTCTGTGGGGAGTTCACATCCCCCGATGAAGTAGAAAGTGGAGGATGACCCTTCCAGCAATGGAGGGAATAAGAGGATCCCACCTTCTCTGAAAGGTGGTCCTATACTAGCTTGCTCCATCCTAGTAATGGAGCAAGCCCTGTCTTCCCCTAAGTTCATCACCACTCCCAAGTCACTTGGTGAGCCAAGTGGTGAATCTCGGGTGCTGCCCTCTACGTTCGTTGAGGTACAACATGGCACTCCTGTAAAGTGCATGTTTAACTCTCTGGTTGAAGTTCTGGACTTGTTAGCAATCTTTGCAAAATTGCTAACTATACCTCCACAAGAGCCTAGCAGAGAAGATCTTGTGAGGCCTTCTTCCTTGGCCCTTGTTGCAAGAGGGACAGAAGCTCCTCCCCTTAGTATTCCACCACTGCAGGCTCATTTTCCTTCCCCTTATAATGATCTAGATTGGGAGGAGGATGAAATCTTGCTTGATGAGTGTTAGGAGGAGGCCTCTTCTTTATCTTTAGATTAGATGTGTGTATGTTGTGATGTGTTCTTGGATGACCCTTGCCACCCTTGTTCATGCTTGGATATAGAAGTGTTTTTTGTATTTGTATCATCATTCTTCCATGTTTGTGCTTGATTTTTAATAAATTGGGGTGATGTAGAGTTTTGGGAGAATTTCTAGGCTTCCCTTCCTTGTTGACCCAATTTTTTATTTTTACTTTGTCTTCTCATGCATTCTTCACATGGTCTGATATAGTAAGGTGTTGATGACAATTCATTAATATATTATTACTATACCTTTATATATATATTCACGAGCAGCTTTGACCCCAAAATATCAGATCACCCCAGTGCCCTTTATTTGTGATGTCCTTGTCTCTTTTTACCTTTTCTTTTATCTTTCTCTCTTCTTTTCTTGGGTTGTGATGTTGTGGTGCCTATGTGTTATCCCTAATGCGCGTGACAACATCACCACGATGACACCTCATTATGTCCTGCAGGCCACAACATCACTTTTTCATTCTTGCTTTTCTTTCCTTAGGCTGTCACGTGCCTCTGCCTTCAACACATACCACCCTAAGTGGGGGCTATCATGTTAACATCAATTTTTTTAGAAAATGTATTCGTTGCCAATGAATCTTTTCTTGAATATCTTTGCAAACTTTTTTAAAAAATTGCATTTACGGCTTGGACCCCTAACGAAATATGTTTCCTTCATCATGAGTTCGTAAAGAAAAAGCTTGAAAAATTTCCTCAGAGGAGGGAGCAGCCTTTTCCTGTGGGAAAAGCCTTGACCTTCCCCTCGCGAGGGGGAATTTTCTTCCTTTCGAATTCCTTGATGATGAATCGATTTGAGAAAAAACATCTTTCTTGCACTTTCAAACAACACATCCCTTGAGTGGGCCTCTCTTCAAGTTGGGTTCCCGAGGGACCCCTTTGAAAGATTTCTAACTTGGCAACGGTCTGCACGACTATCTGCTCACTTTCCTACATGGCTACTTTGTGTTTCCTAACATGTTTTATCTATAGATTAACATGTTTCTTTGCAGGTGCGCCTGTGAAGCCGCTTTTTGACTCTACAAAGTCCCCTTCTCTAGGTTTCCTCCATGTGAGAGATCTTGGGGGATACCTCCTTGCAGGTTTGTGGGCCTGTAAGGAGCTTGTTTCTCTGGGATTCCTCCATGTGAGAGATCTTGGGGGATACCTCCTTGTAGGTCTGTGGGCCTATCAGATGCTTTCATCTGGGTTTCCTCCATGTGAGAGATCTTTGGGCATACCTCCTTGCAGGCCTGTGGGTCTGTAAGGTGCTTTCATCTAGGTTTCCTCCATGTGAGAGATCTTAGGGGATACCTCCTTACAGGTCTGCGAGCCTGTAAGGTACTTTTATCTGGGTTTCCTCCATGTGAGAGATCTTGGGGGATACCTTCTTGCAAGTCTGTGGACCTGTAAGGTGCTTATTTCTCTGGGATTCCTCCATTTGAGAAATCTTGGGGGATATCTTCTTATAGGTCTACAAGCCTATAAGGCACTTATTCATTTGGGCTTCCTCCATGTGAGAGATCTTGGGGGTTTCCTCCTTGTAGGTCTACAGGCCTGTAAGCCGCTTATATATCAGGACTTCCTTCATGTGAGAGATCTTTAGGGTTGCCTCCTTGTAGGTCTATGGGCCTGTGAGATGCTTTCATCCTGTGAGATTTGTCCATTGTTGGTCTGAGGGCCTTCTGTGTACTTTGTGCAGCTTAATAGTTCTACGGGGCTATGGAGTCTTTTTGTTTGAAACTCCTTAGGGAGAGTACTTGTGGAGTCCTTTTCCTGCCCTATGCTCTCGAGCTCGCCAGATCATGGTTTGCTTCCTCGATGGTTTAGGCATAAATTTGTAACCTTACTAACTCTTCAATCTACTTTACCGAAGCACTCATCAGTATTCGTGCTCTCTAAAGTGGGGGAAAAATGTATAGGAGCAAATGTGTACCCTTACACAAATTCCCCTTTCACATACCCTCACCTTAAAAAATCAAATCCAAAGGTGAAATTCCACATCACCCAACTACCTTCCTTCCACTTGGCATCTATCCTTTGTGTAGATGAGATAATATTTTTCAAGGACGCACACACAGTGCACAGACATTCGCGTGGCCGTCCCAATGGATTCCTGCATGTAAAGTTGGTAGAGGCATTACATTCCTAATTGGGGATGAATTATAATGTTCCTCTTCGACCAACCAACTCAAAAATGCCTTAGTCTTCCTCATTCTTCCTTCAAATTCAATCCATTCTCACTTCATTTGATCTCTACTCACATTCTCAAGCCATCTCTTAGCACTTCTAGGATTCACTTCACTCTCAAGCATCACTTCAACACTTCATTGCAGTAGCAACACTCCATCAATTTCACATTGCAAGTGTGAAGCAAGCCATAGAAGCATGGGCTTAGAGTCTTGTGAGACCCCCCTTCATCACAGTTGTGGCTGTGGTGACCTTGCCAAGTCTGTATTCTCCTCCATTGGCTAGTGAGCTTTTGGGTGGAGGTGGTAACATTTTGCTCCTCTCCTTTATGATTTGGTTGAGTAGCATTGTATTGTTTTATAGTGTTTTTATTCTCTCTTCTTTCCTTTATCACATATTTCTACTACATTACTTTCTGACTGTCTGTAGAGGTGGAAACACCAAAATAGGGGTCTGACTAAGGCAGGCCCCTATACAACCCCAACAATTTTCCTCTCGTTGTGTGCATAGGTGAATGTACGTGTGGAGCTAGTTGGCGAACATGTGCTTTTGTGAGATCATCTTCATCACCCTAGCCTTTATTTATTTGCTTTATCATCTTTGTCTCTATTTCTCATACTTTATCATTTTGTTTTTTCTCGTCAAAATAGTCTAGCTAGGTTGTTAGTTAGTTTTTTAGCAGTTTGTATTGTGTTTACTATTTTCTGACTGTACAGACACCAACACACTCGAGAGACGCCAATGCACCGCACTATCGTCCTAGAACCGAGCTACTGTCCTCAGACAAAGAGCTATTTGAGACATAGTACCGACTCCAAAAACTAGCTCGCCTAGCCCAAACCTAAATTCAGGTTCTGTGGGGTGGTAGAAGTGCGTTATAATGCTCATCATTCTCGATCCTTACCCTAAGGCATCTTTTAGAGTGAGGTAAGTTAGGGAAGCTCTTCGATCTCGACTCTCCGTGACCTAAAGCCTTGACGTGGTTGGTCCCCCTCTCTTACATTGACAAATAAACAATATAACAAAATATTTTGTTAATTTTAGCATTGATCATAATAGAAACACCTTTTCTACTAGTAATTAATCTATGTTATAATTTACACATTAATTGTAAGCCATACATATAAACTAGGAAACTTAGAATTGATTGATTAAATCTAACTAACACTAATATTATTATCACATTACAGAGATAAGAATAAAAATAACCTAGATCTGAAAATACTATATAAAATTTCTTTTCTCTTCTTTAAAAAAACTACATAAAAGAAAAAAAAAAATCTTTATTCTAATACTTTCATGACTAATTTTATACTAAGAAGAAAATATACACATTGACTTAATTTAGGATATTTTTCAACATAGAAACACTCAATACTTTTTATTATAAGTGTTTTGTTTAATTTTTTTTTTCATTAAATCTAGATCATTTTTAATAAATATTATTAAATAAATAGTATATTTGATCGATTTTATTTAAATTTATTAATTAAATTAATGGTAAATTGCGGTATTGACATGGTGTGATGGTTTTATAGGTGGTATTGTTGAATGGTTGTATCTGGTTCATAGCTCAGGTCAGCGTTTACCCTTGAATAAAATAAATAAAATGGTAAAATTAAATTTAATGTGAAAACTATAAAGAAATCATAAAAAGTTTTATAAAAAGAAACTTACAATAAATTCAAATATCTTAACAACTTAAAATAATCTCTTCATCATATAAATTTAAATTTAAAATAATCTCTTGATGTTTTGCAACAACTCTATTTATATTTTATTTTGTTAAGAATAAATTTTATATAGAAATAAACACTAAGAAATTAATTAGCTTTAATAAAAAGATACTTGTCCAATTCAATGTGATGGTAAAGTTTTAACATGAAGAGCGATATGTGTGTCAACTTCTCTCCAATGTAAAGTTCTTATGCTAAAAGAATCTGAGAGGAAAACAATGACCCGCTTGGGATTTGGGTACAGTTCAATGAAGTGAAAGTAATGCTTTGTACTACTTGCTTAATATTACCCAAATTTGCATACGATATGTCCCACTGGACTACTACATATCTTAACCTGAAGACAAGAAATTGTATGGTATGTTCTCAACCACAAGAAATGTTATAAGAATTGGTTTAGTGGAAGTGACCACGGAATCAGATTTCACCTTCGTGCCTCGCCAACATACTGACACTTCAAAAAAAAATAAAACTAGCAATCGCACCTTGGTGTGCAATGGAGTACCGAAGAGGTTGGAAGGTCAAATAGGGAATTTGTGGTTTATTAGTTGCAACATTTGTTTAGTAAAGAGGTCAATTAGTAGACCATTTAGCAAATGATACATTTGTGCAACAGAGTCTTAACGACGAAGTTATAGCTTCAAATCAAAATATTATTTATTATATAAATTAAAATTAAATTCAAAATATGATATTGTACAATTATTTAAAATTTAATAAGAAAAATATTTTTAATCTTTTAATTATTATTTGTAATTTTATAAAAAAACAAATAATTAAAATAAATTTCTAATTTAAATCTAAATAAAAAATTAAAATAGAATAAATTAAATACAAAGTCAAAATATATATTAAAATCGAAAAGTATAACCATTTTAAAATTTTGTAGAGTTGAAATATTAAAAAATAATGTACATAGGAAATATAATTAATATATTACAAACAATATAAACATTAATTGAAAGATAAGTTCAATATTAATAAATATAAAAATATTATAAAGTGGATAGCTTAATTCTTAAATAAATTTAATTTAAAAAAATAAAATTCTAGTAAAGTAAATTAAAGCTAAAATTTTATCTTTTATTTTAAAATTTGTAAAATTAAAAAATCAATTCTTAAGTAATTTGCATAACTTATTATGATTTCATTCTTAAAAGTAGGTAAAAATAATTACTATTAACTTAATCTACAATCATATCCTCTCTTGTTTTGACATTGTTATCAATTGAAAAAAAACTTAAACTAAAATTTAAATTATATGTGTATATTTTAAGTATAATATTAGAATATAAATTGTATATTTAAATGAAATATATTTATTTATTATTATATATTATATTTGAATTGTATATAATCTAAATTATATAATATATTTTAAAAATATTATTATATATTAAAAGTATGTATTTATATTAAATATGTTAAATACTGATTTCATGTTTATTATTTAATTATATATAAAATTTAAAATACATTTGTATTTATTATGTATATTATATAATATATATTATTAAATGTAATCATAAAATATAATCAATTTCTAATATTTTTAATATAATATCTATTCATATTATTAAAAAAAAAAACAAAATCAAATTTAAAATATATATTAAAAAAATTGATTCCCAATGGGAAGTAATTTACAAGTAAAGAAGGCCTCGGTTCAATGGGAATAATATGCAAATAAAATAAAAGCAGCAAAATAAAACCGGCGGTGAAAATAAGAACGGTGTGAAAAATGATAATAAAACCCGGGCTGAAAATAAGAATGGCGTAAAAAAAGACAGAAAAAGGCGAAAGTGAAAAACAACGAAGAAAAAGTGAACAGACGGTGACGATTATTTACCTTGTTTACAGCGTCTCGAAAATGAATTGTCATACAAATGAACTATCAAGCTATTTACTCATTTTGCAGTCTTTTTTTACTACGTACACCAGAATGCATAGAACCACGTGAATGCGGTGAGCGTAAAAAGTAGAAAAACGGTGGGAAAACGCGTTGCTCATATTTATGTGAAAAGCGGACAGCGTGAAAATCCGTGCAAGTGCGTGAATTAAAAAGCGGTCAAGGCGTGAAAAGTGAGAAAGTAGAAAACACGGCAAAATGATGGACGGTTGAGATTCCCTTCCCCTCGTTTTGGACCGTTCATGGGTAAAAATGAACTTGGAAAGTTCATATAGGACACGCCTTCGTAATCACCGACACTTGATAAGTGTAAATAATTCATCTTGTCTTTTCTTTCATTAGTAAGCATGATTTTCGACATTAGCGCGTTATCAAACACATTTAGTGCTCTGGAGTGATTGATCGAGAGTTGAAAGTTTCAACGTGAATACAAAAATAAATAGCACAGAGAAAAGAAAAGAAAAAATACTTTAGGTGGATGGGTGACCTCCCGGAGGACCAGTGCTTCACCTCGTGAGCACATCACCTAGATGCAATGAGTGCTAAGTGGATGGGTTCTTGTTGAACCACTACTCATGAAACATGGGTCAATGAGTTTGACTTGAAACTACGGTTGAATCCTGATAGCAATATCATAATTTGACACGCTGTGGAAAAATACCTTGATAAATCTCGTTAGTTGGGATAAGATATGGATGATGTCCATATCAAATACAGATCACAAATTAAAAAGCTCCTCTGAAGCCTTCTAAATCATTGACTCAGACTATCACCCAGCCCCATCACGAGTTTATGAAAGCAGTTAGCAGTTAGGTTTTTCTCAATAGCTGATCTGGCCTTTCTCTCTAAGCAGATGGGAAGTGGGAATTGTTGAAGAAGGAACTTTGGAAATTATTCTGAAGTATTAGTAGGGTCTAAATGGGTTTTCATCGAGTTATATTAGTTGTAGTATATATTTTACTGGTGCAAACTGTTAGTGGGAATTTCAGTTATAAGAGTTTCAGTGAAAAGAACGAGAGCGTTTTCATGTTTGACAATTCCGGCATAGCTTTTGAATCTTTGCAGGTCACTGCGGAAACTAGAAATCCAGAATCCCCGTATTCCCCAACAAATAGAAAGGGCAGAGTCATATACAGACAACCATACAGATTATGGAAAGAGTCCTCCCCATCTCATAGTCCCGCATCATTCAATTCCACTTTTGCTTTCAATATTGTACCGGACAAGGGCACCCCTGGCGGCGAGGGTATGGCGTTTATAATATCTTCTAATAAAGACATTGGAGATGGACCTGTTGCAAGCTACGGCCACTGGTTAGGGCTCTTCAATTCTACCATTAATGGACTGAGCAGTAACAAGATGGTAGCAGTTGAATTCGACACAAAGAAGAGCGAGGGTACGAATGACCCAGACGACAACCACGTAGCCATTGATGTTAACAGCATCAATTCCACAAAGATTGTGTCTCTTGATGTTGGTCTTATCAATTTAAAGAGTGAACAAAACATCACGGCGTGGGTTCAGTACAGCGGCACTCAACGGCTTCTGAAGGTCTACATTGCAAACTCAACAGATCGAATGCCCCCACAGCCGATTCTCCAGTATCCCCTCAATCTCTCTCAAATTCTCGATGAATTTGTTTATTTTGGGTTCACGGCTTCCACGGGTGAGAGCTGCGAGCTTAATTGCGTCCATTCGTGGAGCCTCTCAATCGAAGATCTGAGAGACTCCACAGCCAACACAGGATTAATAATCGGACTTTCTGTCGGGGGCGTGGTGCTCGCCTTGTTGTTTGCAATAGCGATTGTTATACTTTTTATGAAGCACCGAAGGTATCGGGCAGAAGCGGCGATCATATCAGACGCCCTTCGGAAACTGCCGGGTCATCCACATGAATTCAAATACAAACACCTCCAGAAGGCGACTCAGAATTTCAGTGCCCAGTCGCAGATTGGGAGCGGCGGATTCGGAGCCGTTTACAAAGCACATCTCCACAAGAACAAAACCGCGGTGGCCGTGAAGCGCATATTCAAAGACTCCACGCAAGGGAAAGAAGAATTCATCTCAGAAATCAGAATAATCAACCAGCTGCGCCATCGAAATCTGGTGCCGCTGCTCGGGTGGTGCCACGACAAGGGGAACCTCCTGATGATTTACGAGTACATGAGCAAGGGAAGCCTGGAAAAGTACATCAGCGAAGGGCGTCTGGATTGGGAGCAGAGGTACAACATCATATCTGGCCTGGCCTCTGCTCTGGTTTACCTTCACGATGAGTGCGAGCAGCAGGTGATCCACCGAGACCTCAAACCCAGCAACATCATGCTCGACTCGGAATACAATGCTCGCCTGGGCGACTTTGGCCTTGCTCGTATAATACAACCCAACCGAACGTCCTTCACATCGAATCGTGTAGCGGGAACCGTTGGTTACATTGCTCCTGAGTGCTTTCACACTGGAAGAGCCACGGTCGAAACAGATGTGTTTGGTTTCGGCGCTATTGTTCTTGAAGTTGTCTGTGGAAAGCCCCCTTGCTCTGTAGGAGAGGGGCAAGATTTAGTGGGTTGGGTGTGGAAACTGTACCGGGAGAATAAGCTCATCCAAGCGGCTGACAGTCGTCTGCCTATAGCTCCTCCTACCGATACTCTCGCCACTGTTAAGGAGGACAACATAACCTGTTTGCTGATGGTGGGACTGGCCTGCTCAAATCCGAATCCACAAGACCGTCCAACTATGCGACAGGTGAAACAGATGCTGTGCAGGGAAAGGGCGCTTCCGTATGTTCCAATATTCCGGCCACCATTCGTTTGGCTTCACTCCGAGAATGATGATAGCAGTTTCACGACCAGTTCAGTTAGTAGGGATAGTAGTTATCTAATGTGAATGAAGAGGGAAGCATCTGACGTTTGCAGCAGAGGCTTAATCCCGATTCCAACCACATGAAGACGTGATCAGATATATGAGCTCAATTTGCTGGCTGTATTTAGTGCGACCTGTCTGTCGTCAGTCAAATTTGTTGTAAACGCATAGTTATTTAGGATAGAAAGCTAGTGCAGACAGTGAGAATTACTATGTAGTTAAGAGTATATTGTACCCCTCTATTTACAGTTTTCTATCGCTTATTTATCGTTGTTTATTCAGAACTGACTTGCCTAAAGTTGTTGCAAATTTCATTTCAGAAATATCGTACGGGACGGTTTATATACACTGTGAGCTTTCTGGATTGAATCTGCACCTGAAATTTGTGCATACATAGTCATATATATCCAAAACTGTATTTAGAGGTTGTATGTAAATCTGGGTAAAGCTGGAGAAGCTTAGAGTTTGTTTGAATTGAATATCCTTTTTAAAAACAAATCCCGAACTTGAATAATCTGATTAAAAAGACAGCACTTTATTTCTTTGGAATAAGGTTTCGCGAATTGGTCTGTAAAAATGTAAAAAGGTTTATGTTTTAGAAAACTAATTTTTTAAGTGGATTACCCAATACTCTTTAGGGTTCGTGCATCTTTGCGTAAAGAGTCGAAGCGCACTTTACACTATAAAGCCTTAATAAGGAAAATTGTCATTTGAATTCTTGGTAAACAACTTTACTGCAATCACGATGAGGCAGTTAGAAAGGATTGCTCTTAACATTGTGGGGGGCTATTGTAGACATTCAACTAGAACTAACCCCTAAGTTTTAGGCTCCAAACATATAGTAATACGAAATGGGAAAGTTTAAATAAAACACTCTAAGCTTTGACTTGTCTAGATGGCTCATATAAAATCACACTAGCTTTTCTAGTAGGACCTATCTATTAGTGTGGTCTCAAATGAGCCACCTAAGCAAGTCAAATCTTAGAGTGTGTTGTTTAAACCAAAATGTTCAAAACTAGCAATTTATTTTAAAGAAAGTTTTGAAACTTGTAGTTGCTTCTCAGGACAACTTTGAAACCATGGGTTACAAAACCATCGGTTTGACAAAACAACTTGTTCCATCTCCTTATAGATGTGATAAGATGAAATATATAGTTTGAGATTTTCTCTTCCAATTTCTTTTATGTGGCTTCCATTTCATAGGGTGGATCCTCCTATGTCTATTTAAGATCGTAAGGTTAGATTGTGGATCAAAATCAAAGGCTTTAGAGAGCAAAAAATATTTTTTAGGTGCAAAGCATAATACAAGAGATAGCAAGATTGGAATATAGAAAAGGAAAGAGTTCCAAGAAGAGTACATTATTTATGTGATTGGAAATAATTTATGGCAAAGAGTATTAGGAAGATGGAAAATGGATGGAGTGAGTTTTTCACACTTTTAATTGTTTCATTTCAAGAAAATCTTATAAGATGTGTATTTTCCACTTCCTATTGATTTTTCTTGTGTTGAGGTTTCCAAGATGAATTGTGACGAGCTATGATTTAATTTAATTTAATTATTCTTTTTTATAAAGTATAAAATATTATTCCATACTTTGAATGCACATTCTAACTCTAACTGAAAGAAGTTTCACTCTTGTTATGATGGAAACAAACTATCAAAACATAGGTGAAAATTAATTTTGACTATTAGTTTTTACAAGAAAAATCATGTAGAAAGTATAGATTATGTAATATTAGAGAAACAAGTTTTGTGAGGCTTATAGTTTTTTTGGTGACATATGTGAGTTTTGTGTTTTGTGTGTATAACCACATTTGAAAAGGTGTTGTAGGAATGGTTGGTTTCATGACACATCTATAACAAAAGAACTAAAGATTAAGATTTAGTTTCTCCAAGAATCCATTGAGTGGGTGTTAGAAAATAATATATTTATTTGGAAGGCGTGAATGGATTGAATGAGAGAATTGAAGTGTTGCAAGTAGTAGCGAGAACAAAAAAGAATTCGTCATTGGAATCCTTGAGAAATTACAATAAGAGTTGATGGTAAAATTAATTATTATAAAAAACTAATGTGGTAGCATAGAGAACAAAATCAATTTACAAAACAAAGTTGACTAGCTACTCCTATAGGATAACAAATAATATTTAATGAGACATAGAAAGAGAACATTCAAAAACATGTTAACTTTCAGGTTTCTTAATTTCATAATCCTATTAGAGAGATTAAAAATCGTAGCAAGAATATAGGCTCCAAATTGCTAACACATATGGGATATGATTGAAGAGGACTTGGTAAGGAAATTCAAGGAATACCCAAACCATAAAATTCCAAAAATAAGTTAACTAACACTTTTTTATAAAGCCTAACTATTTGTTTTGTATAATGAACTTGACAAATCATTGAATACGACAAACACATACATGCATTGTCATATTATTTCATGTCACATAAAGCCAACATACAAAGAGGGTATGTTCCAACAAGGACAAATGACAAGTGAGAACTACTAACTATAGGTAACAAGACTCATATTTGGAGACTAATTGATGAAAGGCTAAGAGTATATAGGCTAGGATAACCAAGTATTATGTGATCACTAAAATCAAGAAACTTTTGTCATGATTATCATTGACATCAATACCCTTACATAAGTAAGATGATAATTTTTAATCCACAATATGCGATGAAATATTAGAGTCCTCTCACCACATTTCAACCCTTACACATGTGTAAGATGGTAATTGTAAGCAAACATATGAGACAAAATACTAGAGTCCTCTCACCATATTTCAATCTAATTTCTAGCATAAAGAAGGATTATCACTACTTAAGAGAAAATAACTACAAGGTAAGTAAGTAGGTTTACTTTACAAATTCAAGTTCCCAAAAGAAACTTTAGGAATTAATTTTATTTGAAAATTAACTATGAATATATATTTTTAACCATATTATTTCCTTCCTTTTTATAAAAAACTTTAAATTACAACTTAAGTTATGGGGACCTAGGTAACATGGCACCCACCACTACTTAAAATTTTCATTTATATTAGCTAAAGAGATTCTTAATTCATTGACTTATGGTTTGGGTGAAGAAGGCGAGAATTTAATTTCATTCATTGGATAGATTGTATACTCGCCATTGGATTTAGGACAATCTTGTGAGTTACCTTGATCCCTATTGATAATTATAAGAATGTTTTCTTATCTTATCCCCCTCATTTGCAAGTTACAAAGGAGAATAAAGATGGAGAGAATCAACAAGAGGAGTTGAAAAATGATTTCAAATCCCAAAATATAATTTTTATATATATTTATGCTATAATTGATGCAGGAGCATCAAAGGTGTATGGGAAATCCCGTCTCAACAAAAATATTTTAATTTTTCTTTTCTTTTTTAATTTCAATACTTGGGCTTAAGTGATAGAAAATAATATTTTTCTTTTGTAACATTGTAAATTCCTATTGAGTGAAAATGTAAAGTAAATTTTGGTGGGAAAAGACCCCTGGTAACTTGGTAAATGCAACATGTGAAAGAATATTCCCTTTGGACATCCCACTTTTGGAGGAGGTCAAAAGAGGTCTTGAATGCATGCACATGTGTCATGAAAAGTCTTAAAGTGGGTTGCAATGGAATCTTGCATGTTGCTTGCATATCTTTGCATGCAATGACAATGTAAGGAATCTATAAGAGGTATAAGATGTCATAACCCACCAAATTTGATTGTTCATGAGTCTAGGCTCCCAAGAGAGGGTTGGAATGCATTGGGCCACATGTCTTATTACATATTTCCAAACTTCCAAGGTTGGGTGTACTTTCCTCAAGGAGGTTTTCAGTTGATGGTTTTGGAAAATCAGGAGTTGTTTTCTCCTTACACTTTCTCTTTTAATTCATGCTTTCTCATTTGGAGAATGGGGGCTTGGAGAAGTGAAGTTTGCATACCCAGATGCTGCCAAAATTATACCAGATTGTTGAAGAATTTTTTTTAATAGGTGTTGCATGTAAGATTATAAAGGATCCCATGAGCTTCATGTTGATGTAATCTATTTGCATATTTGCATGAAATAAAGTTGCAGATTTCTCTTCCAATTTATATTCTTATTATGTATTTGTAGCCTTCATGTGTTATGTTTCATGAGGTTTTGTGATCAAATTTGAAAGGGAGAGTCCCCATTTTCATTAGTGGTATA
>VDFB02000007.1:179783456-179840819 GCA_007258455.2 Sequoia sempervirens
TCATTGCATTCTTTATGTTTTTTATTGTGCTAACATTTGTGATGTGGAGTTCATGATCCAAGAAAGTGTTTCAAGCAAGATCTATCAACATCAAGCTAGAGTCAAGAACCGCATCCATTGAAGCCACTTCAAGCATAATTGTAGCACTTAATTGCAAGGGTTTGGTGAGTTGTAACATTGCATGTTGTTCATTCATCATTCTCCTCCTTTATTTCATTCCATTTCAAGGTTTAATTACCAACAAGGGGTTTGACCAAGGAAAACCCCTATTCACTAACCCCACAACATTTTTCCCTCTTCTTGTGTGTGATTTGTAGGGCTAGGTTGCAGATTTAGCATGAAGAAAAGCTAGAGAAAAGTTTCCAAGTTGCTAAATTTTTCATCCCACGTAGGAGAAGCTTGGAGAAGTTCTACAGGGGGAGTTTTATAGACTCAGACCTGAAAATCAGTCAAACAAAGTAGAGCAGACCGAGAGGCACAAAATTCAGTCCAGAATTTCCAAAAAAGTAGAAGTGTCCACTAATTCACCACTATTCATGAATGAGTCCCACTGTAAAGGCCTGATCAAGATTTTTGCAGATTTGGACACCCTTTTGGTTGAAACTTATTATGGAGCATTTCCCCCAAAACTGGACCGATTCGTCCAGATTGGCATATGAGTCCCAGTCAACATTAATAGTGGATTTTTCAGGATTCCAGACTTCCATCCTGCCTCCTTCAGTTTCCCAGGTCCACATTTCTAGTTTCATAGTTTTCTGTTGCATTTTGTTTACTTTCTTATGTCATTTAGCATTTGTTTGCATATCACATTATGTTTTCCAATTCATTGTCTTTTCCAAGTTTACACTTGGTGGTGAACCCCCTTTCATAATTTCAAACCCTATCCTAGGATACCTTATTGTTAGATCCTTTCCATCCTTTATTGGGTGAAGATATCTAAAGTATCCTTGAGAGTGAAGAGTGTGAAATTGGATCTCTCTCTTTGTACCCCATTTGGTCAAGGTGTAGAAGCATCCACATTTCCATTGTTCATAGTGTCTATTGGTCCCATGAGGTAGTGGATGCATTCTTTGATTTTTCCAATCCAATCCTTAAGATCTTTGTTTCTTTCATCCTTATCCATTCTTCAAAGGATAAAAATCATAGAGTTTTGAATAGATTACTTCTCTCCCTCTAATGTTTGGTGACCTAGAATAATAGTTTACAAGTGATAATCTATTGGTTGCATATCAATTGCATCTTTATATTTCATAGGGAATACAATCTATGAAACCATTAATTGTTACATATTTACACTAATATGTAATATCTCCATAACTATTTTCCTCCTGAATTGGGCTTGGACTAATCCAGCTAATCAAAAAGGTCCTATGAAATAGGCTTATAGGTTCTCTACTTTTTGGTTAATGGATCTCAACCACATTGCTAATCTAGAATCCACATTAAATGTCTCCCCTATATTTTTTTTGGGTGGACTTGGTTAACTTAAAGGAGAAGGAATAGAAGGATGGGGAGGGGGGCAAGGAATTTTTTGTGAAGATATTCCCAAAGAAGGGGAGGTGAAGAATTCCACACATGAGTAGGAATGTGATATTCCTCCCCAAAGCCTGACCTAACACAATTGATTTCACCTTCCTATGGGATCCACAATTATCTCTATTTCTTCTTGGAAATAATTGTATTGTATTTTTCTAATTGTCACTTCTTCCTCCTTGATAGGTTGTTCTCGAATGTCATCATGTGGGGAGTAGAGGGAACAAATGTTCATAGAGGAGGAGAAGGATGGGGTGAACCTACTAGAGAAGAGACCAAGAAAGAAAGTGGCACCCAATTTACCTCTATTGTTTCTTTTTATGCACTTGAAGCCTTAGTCATGGATCTTCCAAATAGTAGCCCTCCTTCAACATCTTATTCTTTTTCCATAACGATATGCATCTTAGAGACCTCATTTTTCTTTTTCTTGGTTTCAACATGCTCCAATAGTTGATGATTATACTATTTATTTTATTAATTTGGGATCTTGAGGATCAATCTTAGGAGGCTTCTACTATAGGTAGTTGCGTGGAAATGGGGGACCAAAAGGGGATATTAAGTGGCCACTTTTTTTTTGAAATTAGGAAAAAATTTAATCTTAGATGAGAAATTGTAGATAGTTACACTCAAGATTCGAAGACACAACAAGAACAAGAGTCGTAGTGCTCTAAATCTACTTTATGAATTACTATTTTTTTAAATGGTGGATATTAAAGGGTTCAAATATGGGGGCCACACAAAGTGCTCATGTTTTTATCAAAATAACATAATATAGCATATGGTGTGGACCCCCTAAACTATTCTCTTCTTTTTAGTATTTCAAAAATCACTTTTGTGATAAAGTAGCTAACATCATTTAGTTTATGCTCCACCTTTTTACTATTTTTTTAATGAATATATGATTTTTTACTAATTCTCAAAGTGGGCACATCCTAAAATACAAAAAATTGAGAATATACCCTTGTAATTTTTTTGGAAACTAATCAAATATCAAAAATAAACTTCAATGTGTAAAAAATATTCTAGTTTGTAAAAAACTTATTTTTCAAATTTTGATGAATGGGTAAAAAATGAAACAAAAAATACCATACATAGGTTTTGACAAAAAATGAAGACATTGGTAAAATAAATTAAAGATCGAAACCTTAACATATTTGAAACATAGAAAAAATACATGGTTATAAAGCTAACAGAGAGCTCAATGTTATTGTGGTATATTTTAACTTGACATTGAAAGACATGCAAACATGATGGAGAGAACACTTGATATTGTATCATTTTCATAGAAATTGTAAAAACACACAAGTGCAGTTTTGAATGTAAGTCCAACCCTTTGGGTTGGATTCCCAAGGAAAATCTAACCCTAAGGTTGGAAATACCCAAAGCAAATAATCACACAAGCACATTGTAGAATTCCCATGTTTGTGTGAAGAAAAAATTATCTCTCTCCCTTGCCCTCCCTCTATTTTTAGGTCTATATTTCTTCTCTCTCTATCCCTCTCCATACCTATATCTCTACCTCCCTCCCTCCATCCTTCCCACTCTACTTCTCTCTATCTCACCTCTCTCTCTCCCTATCCCTCTAGATATTATTAGAATATTATTACATGATATTTAGATAGTTTAGGTAGATTAAATAATAAAAAATAAAATAACATGTATTTGTTAATTTATAATAATGTAAGTTTGGTAAAGTTAGTAAATAAACTAATGGTTAGTTTGGAAGTTATTTTTGTATGAAGTTATTCACATTAAATTAAAGGCATTAAAAATTCATTTGTATTACAATGAAAATCATCAATTGAATATTAATATATTTTATAATTTTGTTGTGAAAAAATGTAACATGTGTAAGAATGGTATAAATATTTGAATATGATCACCATTTTTCAATATGGTATCAGAGAATTTTAAATTATTATGCTTGTGATAAGATTTAAAATGATTGATAATAAAGGTATTGTAAAGTAGAGGTAATAAAGATAAGGTTCTTGTTTATTCAAGTTGGAATGAGGGTTTTAGCCTATGTAGAGCGTCCAACCTATATACTATTACACAAGAAATAAGATGTCAATTATTCAATGGAGTGTTTCAACATCTATGCTAATGAGGATGGTTATAGGAGGAAGGAATAGTGGAAGTAATTTGGAAACAAATAAATAAAATATGAAGATGTATTCAATGTTGCAGTCTAGAATTATAGAGGTCTACTATAAATTGTCAATGGCTAAACTAAAGAGAATCATATGCATGAAGAATTAAGATACTCATTCCCTCCTCCACATGGTAGTTGGCATGAGATATCTTTAGATTGTTCACATATTAGCAGATATTGACCTATTTGTAAGTGGTAGAGATCATATTGTTGAAGCATTATTGTAAGACTATGTAGATATTTCTATTGTAAATAAAGAATTATAATTAGTTTGTAAGGTCAAGAATTTGAGGGACACAACACCTTTGATCCCTAGCAAATCCTTTTGCACTCACAATAATGAGGAAAATGGAATTTCATATATTCAAAAAGGTAAGGCACAAAATTTTGCAAGGACAAATGTTTTTTGATCTAAACATTACAATGATAATACCTCACACATTGATATTTTCTTGGGTCAACATCCTTTTTTTGGCTTCGTAGCAGCAAAGATAACTTTTCCTTTAACTCAACAATTTTCATTTGTTACAAATGGAATTAATTCAAGTAAAGTAGATGTTAGCTTTGTAATAATTTGTTCATGATACTTCTTAAACCTCTTTGATCTAAGGGGACTATTTATCTTGATCCTAGGAGAAGAAAATTTCCTAGATGATACTAAGTGAATGATGCAAATGAGTGAAGTTATAAGTTGTGAATGGAGAAGGTTGAATTTTTTGATTTTGTTGAGATTTAATTGTAAGGGTATATATTATTTGATGAAATTAACATGTATTATATTTAACATTTAAAAATGGTCATATATATTGTTTGTAATCTTGAGGCTATACATGCTATATCTAGCAAAGCTTTTAGAGACTCACACACAACATCAAGCATGGATAGTGTGCAACAACAAAAAAATAGAGGTTGGAGGAAATGGAGGATGGAGTACTTTTATCATCTTGATCTAGCTTCTTACTCAAAGATAATTCATTGCATGATAAGCACAATTTATATATGTGTCCCTTCATGGAGCAAGGGGGGCTTGGCATTTGATGAAATAACTTGTAGGTGAAATTAGTGTATTCACTTTTGGTTGATGTTATTTTATAGAGTAGAGGGATTGGTTCCCACAACATTGGAGGAGGGATATTGAAACTCTTGGAGGAGAGTTGTTCTCTCATGTGCAACACTATTGGAGGGATTTTGACACACTTAGAGGAGATTTGGAGTTTCAAAGGAAATTTGTTCTGTAACGCCCGTCGTGCAAACCCCAGAGAACACACACATAAAGCGAATAATTTTTTTTTTTTAAATAATAAAAGTAACATGTAACAACATTAAACAATAATCGCATAGCATAACACATAACATTAAAACCACATGGTTCTCTGGGGCACGCGAGGTTACATTGCAACCACAACACAAATAAAGATCACGAAAATAACATAACCATTTAACTTAAGAAAAACATATACAATGATACAACTGATGGTCATGATGCGAGTATGACAACATCGCACAATTACATCCATGATAAATCTTTTAACATGATCCAATTCAAACCTAACTATTACATTGTTGAAATAATATTACATTACAATTTTCTTTGATACAAGAATTACATTGAATTTCCCAACATGGGGATTGATACAAGAATAATGAACATGAAGTACAACTGATCACTGGAACATCTGCACTGCGGAAAGCTGAGATGACAAGACGCTGATGGGGAACCCAACGGGTGCAGAGCACGTTCCACCCAACCATGTGAATTACGAAGTAAGTCACCCCCCATGCTCAGAGGTGACGAGGAAGTGAACCCAACCATGGATGTCAACCGACTCAACCACAACATGATACAAACAAGTACAACCCAAGTATGCAATGCAAAACCATCAACGTACTCAATCACATAACAAGATAAACCAAGAACTATCACAATAACATGAAGCAATATCACTAAACAATCACGAATCAAATTCACAAGAATTCAAGAAACATCATAAAGAGATAACATCCAGAGGCAACAATAACAAAGCACAAGGGTGTCAAGTGGAGAGTGTCATCGCATAGTTCTCATGGGATTTCCTGGCCCTTCCTCCAACTGAGGCGCCGGCACCCATCTATGGATTTCCTGGCCCTTCCTCCTAACTGAGGCACCGGCACCATAGGGTAGCTGATGCGGAGCCAATAGTCTCTCATGAGGACGAGACTTTGACTTTGCCGACCACGGCCTTCTCAGTCTATCACTAGTCTAAGGTAGCCCTAATGCATAGCCGAGGAATCCAAAGTTTTATTATCTTGTATTTTTAAACTACCCATCCCCCTAAATCTATTGTTTAGGTTATCACTTGTTTACTACTCTTCGAGGGTTATCCTGGCCCTTCCTCAACTGAGGCGCCGACGCCCACGAAGAGCCACTCTCCCACCTATGACCCCTAACAAAACTTAAAACAGGCAAGGGTTGGACTAACACAAATAAGTCATAAAACCAAAATCCAATACACGAGGCATTACCCATCTCGCAACTGCAAATAATCATCAACTTGCAAAACCCGTCCAACCCTTCCTAACATAACCTTAATAACGCTCAAAAGCATAAACAAGTAAATACACTTTAAAATCACAAGCCTCTGGAACAGGATTAAAATACGATAAGGTTCCCACATCGACCACAAAACAACAAGGCTAACATATCACGGAATGGAAAAACTCACATCACATCATGCCAAAATACACATTTAAGTTCGATTCCAATCCCAATTACGTAACTAAAATAATCGTTTCAATAAGAAAAAACACAATTACAAATAGAAAGGCTAATTCTTGTCTGATTATCTAATTCATCAAAATATTACTAAACATTGCCCATACAAACTATATAAAGAGAAACAAGTAATTAATTAACTATATACCGATTTATCTCTCTAAGAAAAAAAACAGTACAACTATATACTTAAAACCTAATAAAATTCCATTAAAAGAAATAACTATAATTTCATTTGAAATATAGTTTTATTTTATTTTAATTAATTACTTAATCAATTTATTTTATTTTTATTTTTAAAATAAACACATTATAATTATTTTATTTTAACTAAACTTAAATAAAAGCATGTTGAAATATATATATATATATATATATATATAAATAAAATAAATAAAAATAAAAATTAAAAAAAAACAAAACAAACAAATTTAAACACATAGCACTCAATTAAGAGGTCAGCCCCATCGCCGCAGAGCCTGCTGGATCGCCAAGGCATTGCCAGCTGGAAGCAGATCACGCTGCTACCTGGCAAGGCCTAAGACCGGCCGTGGGCACCACTGCAGGGGCAGTACGGCCTCCCGCCCCTTCTGGCCACACACACACAAATAAAATTTTTTTATTTTTTTATAAAAATTCAAATTTCGTCCTTCCAAGGACATGGAAAAAAACCGACGGCGATTCGGCCATACCCAAAAAGGATTTTTACCAAAAAAAATTCTGGATAAATACTGTGCGCAGAAAAAAAAAAAAAAAAAGGATTTAATTAATAATAAAAGTATATATATATATATATATATATATATTAACCATAACCTCTCATAAAATACAGAAGAATAATTATTTTATTCACAGGCACAGAAATCAGTAGGATATAATATTCATGATATATATATATATATATTATTTTTCTTAAATAAATAAATAAAAACAACAGAGAGAACACAAAGAACAGATTTTCTTAACTACTAAGATAGTACAGAAATTACAGAGCAATGACACAGTTCCATTAAAATATTGAGAAAACTCCAAGATTTTATTTTCTTCAAAAACTAAATCATCTTTTCTAAAATCTTATTTTGATAGTTTGTATTTTTCAGAATATCTGGTTCTTGATTTGACAAAATTTATATAGTATAGTTTCCTATGATTTTCTTTGTTTTCAAATCTAATAATTTGCTCCAGTTATCAATTCAACAGAAGCACAAGATCTATTTTTCTTTTCAGAACAAACAAAAAGGTGTATGAGAAGAGAACAACAAGAGGAACCTGGAGTCCAATGCAAATTCGAAGATGCCTGCTTGACTCTGATGCTTTCAAATCCGATTCCAATCCTAGTCCAGAACGAAATCCACCTTCACTTGAGCACTTCAACTTCTGTTCCTCTGGGTGTGTGTGTGAACCCTCAAGAATTCATAATTAAATAAAATATATTCTTCATCTCTCCAAAGCTCTCCTCCAAAAAATCCAGATAAAAAGGAAAAATCAATCTTTAAAACAAGCTTTCTTTTCAACACTCAAACCCTATTGGCTCACCCTGTCTTTTAATTCTTTTATTTGTTTTAATTACTTTAATTCCTGTTTTGTAACTTTTCTTGCACCACACATTATATATTTAATTTAAATAAATTATTCACATAATTATCCACCACCAAATTTAATTAATTAAAATAATTTAAGCAGATTTATTATTTAATTATTATTTAATTGCAATATATGATTTTCAAAATAATTAAAATATTTAAATAATTAAATATTATTTAATCCAACATTTAACATAAATAATCAATTTCAAACGTTAAGATAAATCATAATTATCAATGCCCACCCAAAATAAGACAAGACACAAACACAGCAGGCAAAGACGACAATTACACAACATCGACTATACCAACAGATGAGACAACCTGACATCATGGGACGGGAGGACTTCATCGTCACCTCTGTATCAACATTTATCCGTTGGGTTATTTGGTGCTCGCCCTGTCCTGCCGAAGCAGGTGGAATCGAGACTTATACCTGCAATCCTACATACAAACGAAGTCGTGTACATGTGCATATAAACATATATATCAAAGCATTAAATCAAGTTACTGCATTGTGAGAAGGAATTGCAACATAACAGGGCACTCGCGAACGAGTGATGCTATATTGTCCTCCGTCACACCTATTCTAACAATTATAGCATAATCAAAGAATTACATTTCTAACTAACAATCACCTCCTAACATATTAATTTAAATCATTGCATCATATCACAATTCCTAAAATTAACAGATAATCAACCATAATGTCATATAAAGTAATCATGTCTAAAATGAAATAACATCGTCTAGCATCTAAACTAACCATATCAAACAATAGCAGTATCATCATAGTATCTGACTAACCACATCAAACAATACAGTATCATCATAGTATCCAAGCAAAGCACGTAAAATAATAAGTCTAGATAGTATGAGGGGTATTACATCCTCCCCCCTAGGATATGGCTTACTCCTAGAAGCCATAAAATAACAGAATAAAAAGAAAAATTAAGATTCTTAAATAAGGGAGACATCCTCCCAAGACGCCAAGATCACGACGTTTAGGACACCATCGAAACCTTTCGAGCTCACTCGCGAGCTCCGAAGCCAGAACTTCGTCCTCTACCAGAAGCCTCTGCACCTGCATCCTGGTATCCACCCTGGCGATTGTCGACAATGGAAAACACTTGATGAGATCTACCTGCATCACCCACCGTCGGCTCAGAAGTGGCAGGTCTCTGATAAAAACCAGAAGTGCTCTTCTGTGGACACACTCTAGCGATATGCCCTTGTTGCCCACATGAGTAGCAACCAGTACCTCGGCCAAATCCTCTGCCCTCGGATGGAGCATTGGATTTTTGAAAGCTTGCTCGACTCAGCGCTGACTGAAAACTAGGTGCAGGCTGAGCAAAACGTTCCTGTCGAATTTGGTGCCTGATCCTGTTCCGATCCCTACGAAACTGCGAATTGCCACCTTGCTGAGATTGAAAGTTTTCATGCTTCGGCTGTGATTGTTGTTGTTGATGCTGTTGCTGCTGACGTTGCTGACCCCCTTTAGAAGGTGGGTTCATGTTCCTAGAAGCTCCTGCTCCCTGCGACTGACCTCCATGAGTAACGTAACCAGGTGTGGGCATGCTACCAATCTGTACTCCGATATGACCACCCAAAGCCATGGCCAAATTCTCCTCCACTAAACGAGCCTTCTCCACTGCCATCTCCATCGTCTTCGGCTCAAAGACTCGTACACCACCACTGATGCAGGCATTCAAGCCTCGAACAAAATGCTGCACTAACATGCCCTCATCGTGGCTAATCCCTGCATACTGCTTCAACTCATAGAAGCGCCTCTCATACTGCTCCACTGACATAGACAATTGCTTGAGATCATGAAACTCGTCAGCCTTGCGTTGCCTCCAGTGAACTGAGAGGAAACGAGCTCTGAACCTGTCTAGGAACAACTCCCAAGTAGCCATACTGAGATCAAGATGCAGTTTCTGTTCCTCAAGACGCCACCAAGTATCGCTAAGCTCAAGTAGTGCATAATCACACCAGCTCGTATTGCTACCGTAGGTGTACGTATTGCCAACGCTTCCAAGCCACTAACCAAGTCTCAAAATTTCAAGACCTCCTTCGAACTATCAAAAGTGGAGGGTGTGCTCCTCATCGTATTCTATATGGTTCAAGTACTAAGCATCTCGAAACCACATCCCAGAGTCTCACGCCTCTGAGACCTCTCCTCTCTCTCCACCCGGTGTACCTCATCTCGGCTCGGGTCCTAATCGTCAAGAATCTCTGCATATGCGTCAAATCTGACCGCTCAGGACTGTCAGGCTGGACTCTCGCCACCCGATGGAACGCTTATGAAGACTCGGCCGCTCTCATGCTCAGAGCCATGGGAACTAGGAACTGAATGGCTTCGCCAGTTTGCTCCACATCCGGCACCACGACCTCTTGCACGGCCATGTCCTCTACCTCGAGGCATAGTTCTGCGCCACAAGATAAAGTACGACATGAGCACAAGAGTTGTACAAACGGTAACCTAATGGACTACACTACCCAAAGACCCTAGCGTTTGCAACCTTGGCTCTGATACCAAGTTGTAACGCCCGTCGTGCAAACCCCAGAGAACACACACATAATGCGAATAATTTTTTTTTTAAATAATAGAAATAACATGTAACAACATTAAATCATAAACACATAGCATAACACATAACATTAATACACTTGGTTCTCTGGGGCACGCGAGGTTACATTGCAACCACAACACAACATAAAGATAATGAAAACAACATAACCATTTAATTTATAAAAACCATATACAAAGATACAACTGATAGCCATGATGCGAGTATGACAACATCGCATAATTACATCCATGATAAATATTTTAACATGATCCAATTCAAACCTAACTATTACATCATTGAAATAATATTACATTACAATCTTCTTTGATACAAGAATTACATTGAATTTCCCAACATGGGGATTGATACAAAATAATGAACATGAAGTACAACTGATCACTGGAACATCTGCACTGCGGAAAGCTGAGATGACAAGACGCTGATGGGGAACCCAACGGGTGCAGAGCACGTTCCACCCAACCATGTGAATTACGAAGTAACTCACCCCCCGTGCTCAGAGGTGATGAGGAAGTGAATCCGACCATGAATGTCAACCGACTCAACCACAACATGATACAAACAAGTACAACCCAAGTATGCAATGCAAAACCATCAACGTACTCAATCACATAACAAGATAAACCAAGAACTATCACAATAACATGAAGTAATATCACTAAACAATCACGAATCAAATTCACAAGAAATCAAAGATACATCACAAAGAGATAACATCCAGAGGCAACAATAACAAAGCACCAGGGTGTCAAGTGGAGAGTGTCATCGCATAGCTCTCATGGGATTTCCTGGCCCTTCCTCCAACTGAGGCGCCGGCACCCATCTATGGATTTCCTGGCCCTTCCTCCTAACTGAGGCGCCGGCACCATAGGGTAGCTGATGCGGAGCCAATAGTCTCTCATGAGGATGAGACTTTGACTTTGCCGACCACGGCCTTCTCAGTCTATCACTAGTCTAAGGTAGCCCTAATGCATAGCCGAGGAATCCAAAGTTTTATTATCTTGTATTTTTAAACTACCCATCCCCCTAAATCTATTGTTTAGGTTATCACTTGTTTACTACTCTTCGAGGGTTATCCTAGCCCTTCCTCAACCGAGGCGCCGGCGCCCACGAAGAGCCACTCCCCCACCTATGACCCCTAACAAAACTTAAAACAGGCAAGGGTTGGACTAACACAAATAAGTCATAAAACCAAAATCCAATACACGAGGCATTACCCATCTCGCAACTGCAAATAATCATCAACTTGCAAAACCCGTCCAACCCTTCCTAACATAACCTTAATAACGCTCAAAAGCATAAACAAGTAAATACACTTTAAAATTACAAGCCTCTGGAATAGGATTAAAATACGATAAGGTTCCCACATCGACCACAAAACAACAAGGCTAACATATCACGTAATGGAAAAACTCACATCACATCATGCCAAAATACACATTTAAGTTCGATTCCAATCCCAATTACGTCACTAAAATAATCGTTTCAATAAGAAAAAACACAATTACAAATAGAAAGGCTAATTCTTGTCTGATTATCTAATTCATCAAAATATTACTAAACATTGCCCATACAAACTATATAAAGAGAAACAAGTAATTAATTAACTATATACCGATTTATCTCTCTA
This sequence comes from Sequoia sempervirens, assembly GCA_007258455.2. Taxonomy (NCBI): domain Eukaryota; kingdom Viridiplantae; phylum Streptophyta; class Pinopsida; order Cupressales; family Cupressaceae; genus Sequoia; species Sequoia sempervirens. Next base: position 179,795,701 of record VDFB02000007.1, read on the forward strand.
AGAAAAAAAAATAGTACAACTATATACTTAAAACCTAATAAAATTCCATTAAAAGAAATAACTATAATTTCATTTGAAATATAGTTTTATTTTATTTTAATTAATTACTTAATCAATTTATTTTATTTTTATTTTTAAAATAAACACATTATAATTATTTTATTTTAACTAAACTTAAATAAAAGCATGTTGAAATATATATATATATATATATATATATATATATATATATATATATATATATTATATATATATATTTATATATATATATATATATGTACTAAAAATAAATAAAAATAAATTAAAAAAACAAAACAAAATTAAACACATAGCACTTTATTAAGAGGGCCGTAGCCCTGACTGCCCGCGGCAGTCTTAGTGACTGCTGCGCACAGCAGTCATTAAGACTGCTGCGCACGGCAGTCTAAGACTGCCGTGGGCAGTACCACCTGCAGGGGCGGGGCCGAGGGTACGGCCTCGGCCGTCCCTTCGGCCTCCCCTGCCAATAATATAATTTATTTTTTTTATTTTAAAACAAATAAACTTCGGTACAAACATTTTTTCATCTAAATTTTTTTTTTTTGAATGAACAACTTCGAAATCCGTCCGCAGGTACGGGTTCGGTCGGCCGAAACGGCCAAAATAAATTAAAATTCGATTTAACCAGAATTTCGAATATAAGAAATTTATTGTGCAAGAACATTTAAATTAATAAATACGTATATATATATACAAAATTTGTATATATATATATATATATATATATATATATATATATATATATATATATATATATATATATATATATATATATCTCGAATATATTCATCTAAAAATTACAGAGGAATAATTTTACCAGACATAGGCACAGAAAAACAGTAGAATATAATAACATTTTTATATATGAATATTATATATATATATATATATATATTTATTTTCATAAATAGAAAAATAACAGCCAAGATAGAATACAGAGAAACATAATTTCTCAAGAAAACAGAGAAATTACAGAACAATAACACAAATCCATTATATATCAGAATACTGAGAAACTCCCAAAATTTTATTTTCAATAACTAAATCTTTTTTTTTTTTGTTTTTTTTTGTTTTTAAATCCTATTTTGATAAATGGTATGGTTTCAGAATATCTGGGTTCTTGATTTGACAAAATTTAAATAGTATAATTTCTACGGTCTTCTTTGTCTTCTAATCTAATAATTTGCTCTAGTTTCAGTTTTCAACAGAAGTTCTCTATACTCACCAAAGATTATTTTAATAAGATCTATTTTTCTTTTCAGAAACAAGCAAAAAGGGTATGAGAAGAGAACAACGAGAAGAACCTGGAGTCCAATGCGAGTTTGAAGATGCCTACTTGACTCCGATGCTCTCGAATCCGATTCCAATCCTTAGTCCAGAACGAACTCCACCTTCACTTGAGCACTTCAACTTTCTGTTCTTCTGTGTGTGTGTGAGAACTCTCCAAAATTCATAATTAAATAAAATAAGTTCTTCCTCTCTCCAAAGCTCTCCTCCAAAAAATCCAGATAAAAAGGAAAAATCAATCTTTAAAACAAGCTTTCTTTTCAACACTCAAACCCTATTGGCTCACACTGTCTTTTAATTCTTTTATTTGTTTTAATTACTTTAATTCCTGTTTTGTAACTTTTCTTGCACCACACATTATATATTTAATTTAAATAAATTATTCACATAATTATCCACCACCAAATTTAATTAATTAAAATAATTTAAGCAGATTTATTATTTAATTATTATTGAATTGCAATATATGATTTTCAAAATAATTAAAATATTTAAATAATTAAATATTATTTAATCCAACATTTAACATAAATAATCAATTTCAAACGTTAAGATAAATCATAATTATCAATGCCCACCCAAAATAAGACAAGACACAAACACAGCAGGCAAAGACGACAATTACACAACATCGACTATACCAACAGATGAGACAACCTGACATCATGGGACGGGAGGACTTCATCGTCACCTCTGTATCAACATTTATCCGTTGGGTTATTTGGTGCTCGCCCTGTCCTGCCAAAGCAGGTGGAATCGAGACTTATACCTGCAATCCTGCATACAAACGAAGTTGTGTACATGTGCATATAAACATATATATCAAAGCATTAAATCAAGTTACTGCATTGTGAGAAGGAATTGCAACATAACAGGGCACTCGCGAACGAGTGATGCTATATTGTCCTCCGTCACACCTATTCTAACAATTATAGCATAATCAAAGAATTACATTTCTAACTAACAATCACCTCCTAACATATTAATTTAAATCATTGCATCATATCACAATTCCTAAAATTAACAGATAATCAACCATAATGTCATATAAAGTAATCATGTCTAAAATGAAATAACATCGTCTAGCATCTAAACTAACCATATCAAACAATAGCAGTATCATCATAGTATCCGACTAACCACATCAAACAATACAGTATCATCATAGTATCCAAGCAAGCACAGAAAATAATAAGTCTAAATAGTATGAGGGGTATTACATGTTCTCTCATTGTACAAGAGGGATGGGAAAATTTTATGTTCACTCTATTGTAAATATTTTTTGTGGGTTTTACAATCAATAGATCTATTGATGCAGTTAGTCTAGTGTTTCATGGGTGAGTGAGTAGAATTGGTGAAGGCACTTCATCAAATTTTACAGAAGGGATGATGTGTTCAACTCTTATAGTTTTTCATCATTTGTTTAAATTGATGTAAATTAGCAAGGATGTAAGCCTCTCAACCAAAGGAACATCAAACTAAAATAATTCCAAAAACTAGGGAATAATCACAATCCCATCCCTTGTGCTCCTCCAAAATATCCTCATAATAAACTAGTATACACGAGGAGACAAAGGAAAAAGAGACTATACCAACTACCTTATAATTTTAAAATTTTCATATATATAGTAGTCTTGAAAATTTAATATGATAAAATTAATAGGATTATTAGCTCCTTTAAGTGTGTCCTAGCCTTCCTCTTCCTTATATCTTAGAGAGTGGATTATTCTCTTCTCATCCTTATTATAGAGTATAATACCCTAAGTGGTGATCGTATTTAAGATTATCCTATAATTTGGTTAATTCTCCTATAAGTATTACATATAACAAGATACCCATATTATTGTGAAAAATGTCCTTCCTTTTTGAAATTGAATAAAACAATAAAAAATTGTATATTGCATATCATGCTTGATTTTTTCTTACCTCCTTATGCCTTCCTAGTGGTAAATATGGTCAATCGTAATCTCCTCATTTTTCTTAAAATATATTTTAAAGGGTAGAGTTTCATTATTTTCTTCTTCCTTATTTGAAGGTTTCTTTTCCTTTCAAGGTTCCTCTTTGGTCTCTTAAGGTAGGTTATTTCTCTCATCCAATATATTTTAACCTATAAGCATGTTGAGACTTAAAACAATAATATTAGAGGATTTTTTACATTCCTTGGACCATAATTAGTATTTTCATGGTGTACACCCCTTCTTTGACCATTCACCGAGAATTATTCTTTAGTATATAATTCTTTCATATTGAGGTATTTACTCAACCATAATAGGTCTATAAGGACTGAATTTTGTATGGGTCTTGTAGTACCTCCTCATATTGGTGGGTCCTAAATATCCTAGTTAATTCAATTATTCATTAAAAAATTGTGACCATGGTCTAGCATTGTTATGGTATTATTGACCTCTTGAGTGAACCTTGTGATTTATTATCTCTCCTAAAACATGTTGTAGTTACATGTCATTATTTAGAACTAAATGATATCTCTTGATTTTTATATGGGGGGAGAAAACTTGTTATAATAAACTTAATTTCACTCTTTATAATTAATGAAGATATTCTAATGATTATGAATCATGTTGATGTGTTAGACCTTTTAAATCCATAATTGTAACTCAAATTTCATCTTGAATATCTTGATTTATTAAATCTTAACATGAGACTATTAAATATACTTGGGATTATAATTATGGGTTTGGAGTGGTTGAATTAAATTAGGAAGCTTCATAACTCTTATAGTACAAGTTAATTTTAAAAACAAGGAGTAGAGAATGGAAGTACTAATATTATTTTTAAAAGAATTAGTCATTGACGATGAAATTATCTATGCATACGATTAAGACCAACTGATACCCTAAGGTGGTTCATGAAGGTTAGAAATCAAATAGATTTAAATTACTCTAAGTGGTAACAATTAATACCTTATTGAAGATTTGAATGATACCAAGTAGTCGCAACAAAAACTTTATTAAAGGTAGGGTTTTAGTAAGTGAATTTGGTAAGTTATGGATGTATGATACATGGTTGGTTTTAACCAATTTTTATTGAAATTATTCTAGGATGAATAGATTGATGTGATGAGGACTAAATCATAAATTTGATATTATATTATTGATGAGTTGATAACTTAGTCCAGCTAGTGTAGAGTTAATAGAAGATTATCAATGTAAAGTAACCTTTTTTGAAATGTGAATTTGATATTAACTAATATGCATAGGATCTTGTGATTTGGGAAAAATTGATCTAGTGTCTAAATTTCACTTTCTCCTACATCACAAAGGAATGAACCAAAAAATATCACAAACACCCACTTGGCTACTAATCGCTATGGAAGAGATAGAATGGTGGATCAAGGTGTTGGTTCTTTTATGTGGGTTGTGTTGGGTTGATTAAGAATTATTTGATTTTATAATGAAAGTGTGTACTTAGTTCAATTATGCAACTAAAATGAACTATTATGATTTTAGAGAAGCACAAAACATAAACACAAAAACTAGTTATCAAATAACATAGTGTAGAGAGAAGAACTTGGTATATGAATTTGAGATTAAACTAGTTGGATAGGGGTGTTGAAACCCTATACCTTTAAAAATATAGATCTTTAGAATAAAAATTTAGATCTTAGATGGTCACCATCTATAGGTTCTTCCCTGTTGGACTCAACTTTAGAACTTTATCTATCAATGATTAATTCTACTTTCCCTAATATGTTGACATGTGAAGCTTGAATTCTTGATCTTGTAATTACAACTTCAATCCTTTCCCAAATACACTTTTAGATCTATCACCTACACACAAGAGAGGAGAGAAATGGTTGTGTCATATAAGGGCTTTCCTAATTCAAACATTGTTTTGGTGTTTCCACCTCAATTGACAAGTTGGGCATAGGAAAATGGATAAAAAAATGATAAATTGACAAGTGTTACAACTTACCACTCAGATATACCTTCCCTGATAAACTGAAGTAATTGTACTCATCACCTTCAAGGAGAATTGGATGCTTGATTGGAGGTTTTTCAAGTGTTAGTACTAATAAAAAAAATGAACATAAAACATGAATACACTCACATGAAAACTTGATACATTGGTAACATGAATCTTGGCTAATAATAAGTGTTGTAAAATCATCTAATTATGTCCTTGAATACTTTTTAGGATGGTTAATTGTCATTAAAAAATGTAGTTGTTTCAAATGGTTAAAATGACTTGTATTTATACACATTTCTTTAATTCCTACAAAATTAATTTTCAAAAGCTAAAAAATGAATTTAAATTTATACATTTTAAAATGTTTACAATGACATATTTAAATTGGGGCCAAAATAGGATGGATAGGGGCACTAGAACCTTATTATAGACCTTATTTTGGTCTTAAAGTATCTAAACAAATATTAAATCATAATCCTAATTTATTTGATTTTTTGAAGATTATCATAAAATAAGAAAATTAAGAGCACAATTGGGTCCAAGCACATAGCGGGGAGCTAAACCTAGTTTGAAATTTCCAAGGGTGACAATTTATGATGCTACATATCTATTTCAATTATTATAGTCGAGCAATTTATAATTGACTTATATTTCTTTGGTCAAATACACTATCTTGATATATTAATATTTCAATGATTGTGCATGTGTAATTACCAATGGTAGGATGAGAGAACCATTATGACTCTATATCTAAACTTAACCCACTTCACCTTGTGAGACTGTGTGTTTCAATTATGTATCCTAGTAAAATGATTGTCATAAGTCTAATGTTCACTAAGACCCTAAGGGTGAAAAATATTAGTTTGATTTCTTAAAGGTTAAATTTGGAACCTTGGTTGATGATGTAATAGAATAGGTATAATCCCTGGTCTAAATGTGTGGATTTTTGTGTAAACACATATAAAATAATTATATATATTTTTAATATTCAATATATAAGCAATTTTTAAGGATAAATTATATTTTTGGGACTATAAACCATGTACCTATGGGTAGGATACTTAGGGAAAAGTGTGGAGTGTGTTTAGAGGTTTAGGAAGGTACCTTTTGAGGCTCTTAAAAATATCTCCCATAAGTGAAGCTATGAGTTCTTGTCTCAAGGAACCAAGTTAACTTATGTCTTTATGAATAGGATAAATTGGGAAGAGAACCCATATGAGCTCACATGAGTGGGTGAGACCAACGCGAATTTAAGTGTGTATTCATATTACCTTGGAGGTGGTGTGAGGAAGGTAGGGTAATGATGGAGAGGGTACATGTGTCACAATACTATTAGAAGTAGAGGAGTGACATGGAACTCTCACATAAGCTCCCACTTTGGAGCATTTTGACTACTATATTCTTTCTTGTATTTTTGGAGATTTTTATGGGAGATTATTTTGTTTTATTTTTGGGAGAGATTAAGGGAAATGAATGATTGAATTCAATGAATATTTTATAGGATTGGATGAAAGGAGCTTAGGAAGGAAGTAAAGTCTTCTTGACAACAAGCTCTATGGGTGGGGATAAGTTAGTCTCCCTTTTGTTGTTATCTTACAAATATTCTATTATGAATAGTCTTAACTTTAATAGTACTTCATGTATGAGAAAGATGTGAGAAGTTTTTTTTAATGCTTTGTATTGTATGTGTTATATATTACAATAGTGTGTGTGGAATGGATTGAGTAATTTGACCTTGATAGTGAGATAAGATGGAAACTTGTCCTTTTCATATTATTCTTACATGGGTTTAAATATATATTATCTTTTGTCATTGTGTGTGTTGATCCTTTTTAATTTTGGATCCTCAATGGTTATCCTCATTTTCGGGGATAAATAGAGCCTCTAGTGGCTTTGTGATGTCACATTGAGTGGATGAGATATTTTTCAATTTCTATTGGCTTGTTCATGTTTTAGCTATATGATGGAGAGCCCTTGGAGCAAAGAAAGCCATGGAAGAGAAGAAGAATCTAAGTTTAAAATTGTCTATGTTTACCATCTAGGATATGTATTAAATTGATTAGGAATGTGTATTTAATTTATTGCATAAATCCAAATGTGAGAAAATGGAAACAAATCTTTAACCATTACCCATTTGGCTTCTATTAATATACTTCTTTAGAAATTTAAATTAGTTTTACATATGAATTATGTAGGAATATTATTGTAAAATAATAATAAAATTATCTTGAGAGTTATTTTGAAAAATAATTATATATTTTCATTTGTCTACCCTTCTTATTGAAACTAATTTTTAAGAGATCAAATGAATTAACATACCAAATAAATGTATTTTAACAAAATTTATGTATTTAAATGCATGGAATATTTTGCAACACATTAGTCACCCAATTATCAATAAGACTATCATTAAAATAGAAGATTTGTATTGAAAAATAACTCCTCTATTATAAGTTTATATATGTGAATATCACAACCTCATGAACGTTTATCCATTATATATAATTATATATATATATATAAATACTTACACAAATATTATTTACTTGAAAAATAGTTTGTTTCAGATATTAAAGCGAGAGGGTGTATAAAAATTAATGATAATAATATATAATACTTTATGTATGGGTGTGTATACATTATTTAAAGTACATGATTATATATATAAAGATATATAAGGAAACAATTTAATAAAAAAATTATAAAAACCAAAAAGAAATAAATGTAAAAAAAGAAGTGGTAGGTTGGGGAATGATGTAGCTCTATCCCTAGCCCACAATAAGGTCTCAACCTCCCTATTGAGTGCAACCCCATAAAGGTCATGGCGCTATGGTCATGGTACCATGGGGCCATGACCAATAAGAGGGCTACACCCTCTTGTAGGATTTGGCTTCTAGCCTACATAACCATGGTTGTGACCCTCTCAAATGTTTCTCTTTTTTCTTTATTATATGTTTTATTTTATGTTTATATATTTTTTATTTATTTATTTTTATTCATTATTTTTTATTTACTCTTCAATAATATTAGACTTTCTTTTAATTAAATAAGTATGATTTTTTTTATACACCTAGATATTTCTCTAGTATAACCTTTTTCTAATTGACCAAATACATCACCTAATCATGTCCCATTCACCTTATGACCCTCACTTAGTTAAATAATAATATTATTTAATTAATTCCATTTTCCATATCATCTCACTTAAATAAATAAATTATTATTATTTACATTTATTTTTCACCTCACACATGGCTGAAATAATTAAATATTATTATTTAATAATGGTTATATTTCCTCTACCTATCCCAAGAATAAGGGACACATAAGAATACTTGTCCTCATGGTTACAATTTATATACATATTCCAAGAATAAAGGACTCCTAGGTTTACATGTCTCTTATGTCTCTCATGGTTGCAACTACTTGCCAAATTTAGTAGATGCATCCTAACCCTTCACATTCCAACAACTTTCATCTCAACCCTCCATTATCTCCTTGATCTTAAGTGAATACTCCCATTCATCCTTCACCATTTATCTCTCCATCACATCTCAACCATACATTTCCTCTCCCAAAAATCTAGAAATTGAGGCAACTTCTCATTCATTTAGAAGGATCATACTTTTGGCTTATTGTATGCTATAAAAAAGGTAACTTTCAAGAAAAGGAGCATCCACAACCAACTATCATTGGATAAAATCATTCAACAATGTGATTATTGGTAGTATTAATATTTTTTTTGTTTGTATTCCTTTGTTGAGCTTTATTTGAGGTATGTAGTTGTTTTGAATAGGATTCTTATGCTTTGCATTTTCTTCCTTGTTCAATTCAAAATTATTGCTTAAGACAAAAATAAAAAATAAATTTATTTCATTATTGATGGAATATTATATATTTGGGATTTTTGAAAGATATATTTCTTCACAAATAAGTGATGGTTTATAACAACAATAAATTAATAATTTATAAAAAAATAAAGAAGAATTATAGTATAAATTTATAAAGAAAATATTTTTGGATTTGGAATCATTTTTCAATTCTTTTTATTTCTTATTTACATCTTCATTCTCCTTTCAAACTTGCAAATGAGAGAAATAAGGTAAGAAAATCCTCTTATAAGTATACATAAAGATCAAGAAAATTCATAAGATAGTCCTAAATCCAACAGTGAGTATCAAATCTTGATATTGCTATCTAGATTCAACATGTAGTTTTCGAGTCAAACTCATTGACCAATGTTTCATGAGTAGTGGTTCACAAGAACCTATCTCTCATGATAATGAATGGTCCACTTAGCACTCACTGCATCTAGGTGATGCTCATAGAGGTGAAGCACTGGGTCGTCCTGAGAGGTCACCCATCCCAGTATTGCTCCAACTCAAGAGCACTTAACCATAGAGTTTTCCCCAAGGTTAAGCCCACTTAGATTGGGGAAAACTTTTTGGTTAAGCACACTTGAGCTAGAGCAATACTGTGGTGGGTGACCTCCCGGGGTGGCCCAGTGCTTCACCTTTGTGAGCATCACCTAGATGCAATGTGTGCTAAGTGGACCATTCATTATCATGAGAGATGGGTTCTTGTTAACCACTACTCATGAAACATGGTTCAATGAGTTTGACTTAAAAACTACATGGTTGAATCCTGATAGAAATATCAAAATTTGACACATTGTGTAAAATACCTCCAACTTATTAGTATCAAATCTATCCAATGAATGAACTTAATGCTCACCTTCTTCCCCAAAATCCTAATTCAATGAATTAAAAATGGGTCCATGTTACCTAGGTCTCCATAACTTAAGTTGTAATTCAAAGTTTTTTTATGAAAAGTAAGAAAATAATATAATTAAAAAGAAAAAATCATAGTTAAATTTCAAATAAAATTAATTCCTAAAGTTTCTTTAGGGTTTGAAATTGTAAAGTAAACCTTCTAACTTACCTTATAGTTATTTTCTCTTTAGTATTGATAATCCTTCTGCATTCCCTATACTTATGCTAGAAATTAGATTGAAATGTGGTGAGATGACTCCAATATTTTCTCATATATTTGCTTAATAATTTCCATCTTACAAATGTAAGGGTTGAAATGTGGCAAGACAACTCTAGTATTTCATCTAATATTATTTCTTAAAAATTACCATCTTACACATGTAAGGGTATTGATATCTAGTATAATCATTAAAAAAGTTTATTTTAGTGATCACATAATACATAATACTTGGTACATACCCTCTTTATGTGTTGGGTTCATGTTACATCAAATAAGATGACAATACATGTATGTGTTTGTTGCATTCAATGGTGTGTCAACTTCATTATACAAAACAAATAGTTGGGATTTATAAAAAAAAATGATAGTTACCTTATGTTTGGTATTATAGGGTTTGAGTATTCCTTGAACTTCCTCACCAAGTCCTCTTCCATCATGTCCCATATGTGTTAGAAATTTGGAGCCTATATTCTTGGTATGGTTTTCAAATGAGCTCTAATAGGTTTATAAAATTAAGAATCTTGAAAGAAAACATGTTTGTGAATGTTCTCTTTGTATGCCTCATTAAATATTATTTGTTCATCTATAGTAGAAGCTAGTCCACTTTATTTTGTAAATTGATTTCTCTTTTATACTCTATCACATTATTTTTTAATAATAATTCATTTTTTACCATCAACTCTTATTATCATTGCTCAAGGGTTCCAATGAAGAATTATTTTTTTGTTCTCACTACTACTTGGAACACTTCAATTCTTTCTTTCAATTCATTCACCCCTTCCAAATAATTCTATTATTTTCCAACACCCATTCAAGGGATGCTTAGAGAAACTAAAGCCTTATCTTTAGTTGTTTTGTCATAGATGTGCCATGCAACCAACTATTCCTACAACACCTTGTCAAATATGGTTATACACATAAAACTCATATATGCTGCAAAAAAAACTACAAGCCTCGAGGAACTTGGCACTCTAATATTACCTAATCTATAGTTTCTACATGATTTTTCTTGCAAAAACTATTAGTCATAATTAATTTTCACCCATGTTCTAGTAGCTAGTTTCCATCATAATAAGTGAAATTTATTTGAGTTAGAGTTAGAATGTGCATTCAAAGTATGGAATAATGATTTATACTTTATAAACAAGAATAACAAAATAAAATTGTATCATATAGTCACAATTCATCTTGGAAACCTCAACACAAGAAAAATCAATAGGAAGTGGCAAATACACATCTTCGAAGATTTCCTTGAAATGAAAAAATTAAATGTGTGAAAAACTCACTCCATCCATTTTCCATCTTCCTAGTACTCTTTGAAGTAAAGTATTTCCAATCACATAAGTAATGTACTCTTCTTGGAAGTCTTTCCTCTTCTATGTTGCAATCTTACTATCTGTTGTATTGTGCTTTGCACTTGAAAATTTAATTTGTTCTCTCCAAAGCCTTTGATTTTGATCCATAATCAAACCTTATGCTCTTCAAATAGATGTTGGAGGATCCACCCTATAAAGAGGAAGGCACATAAAAGAAATTGGAAGAGAAAATCCCAAACTATATAGTTCATCTTATCACATCTATAGGGAGATGGAACTAGTCGGTTTGTCAAACTAGTGGTTTGTAACCCATGGGTTCAAAATTGTCCTGGAAAGAAACTACTAGTTTCAAAACTTTCTTTAAAAGAAATTGCTAGTTTCGAACATTTTGGATTAAATAACACACTATAAGCTTTGACTTGTTTAGGTGGCTCATTTCAGACCACACTAATAGATGGACCCTATTGGAGAAGATAGTGTGATTTTAGATGAGCCATCTAAACAAGTCAAAGCTTAGAATGTTCTATTTAAACTTTTCCTGTTTCGCCTAAAACTTAGGGGTCAGCTCTAATCGAATGTCTACTACAACCACCAACAATGTTAAAGAGCAATCCTTTCTAACTGCCTCATCGTGATTAGAGCAGTGTTGTTTACCAACAATTCAAATTAAATTTGTCTTTGATAAATAGGAGGTATTTCTCACAACATGTCAAAATTGTGATATTGCTATCAGGATTCAACCATGTAGTTTTACGAGTCAAAGTGATTGAACCATGTTTCATGAGTAGTGGTTCACAAGAACCCATCTTTCGTGATAGTGAATGGTCCACTTATTAAAACTTCATACTTAAAGTATGCTTCAACTCTTTACGCAAAGATGCACGAACCCTAAAGAGTATTCGGTAATCCACGTAAGAAATTAGTTTTCGATACTTCAACCTTTTTACATTTTTACAGACCAATTCGTGAAACCTTATTCCAAAGAAATAAAGTGGTGTTTTTTTAAACAAATTATTCAAGTACATGATTTACAAATAAAAAAGGATATTCAATTCAAACAAACTCCAAGCTTCTCCAGCTTTACCCAGATTTACATACAAGCTCTAAATACAGTTTTGAATATATATGACAGTGTATGCACAAATTTCAGGTGCAGATTCAATCCAGAAAGCTCAGAGTGCATATAAACCATCCCGAACAATACTTCTGAAATGAAATTGCAACAACTTTAGCTAAGTCAGTTCTGAATACAAAACGATACATAAGCGATAGGAAACTGTAAATAGAGAGGTACAATATACTCTTAACTACATAGTAATTCTCACTGTCTGAACTCGCTTTCTACGCTAAATAACTATGCGATTACAAACAAATTTGACTGACGACAGGCAGGTCGCACTAAATACAGCCAGCAAATTAAGCTCAGATATCTGATCACGTCTTCATGTGGTTGGAATCTGGATTGAGCCTCTGCTGCAAACGTCCTGCTTCCCTCTTCGTTCACATTAGATAACTACTATCTCTACTAACTGAACTGGTCGTGAAACTGCTATCATCATTCTCGGAGTGAAGCCAAACGAATGGTGGCCTGAATATTGGAACATACGGAAGCGGCCTTTCCCTGCACAGAATCTGTTTCACCTGTCGCATAGTTGGACGGTCTTGTGGATTCGGATTTGAGCAAGCCAGTCCCACCATCAGCAAACAGGTTATGTCGTCCTCAACATTGGCGAGAGTATCGGCAGGAGGAGGCATAGGCAGACGACTGTCAGCCGCTTGGATGAGCTTATTCTCCCGGTACAGTTTCCACACCCAACCCACTAAATCTTGCCCCTCTCCTACAGAGCAAGGGGGCTTTCCACAGACAACTTCAAGAACAATAGCGCCAAAACCAAACACATCTGATTCGACCGTGGCTCTTCCAGTGTGAAAGCACTCAGGAGCAATGTAACCAACGGTTCCCGCTACACGATTCGATGTGAAGGACGTTCGGTTGGGTTGTATTATACGAGCAAGGCCAAAGTCGCCCAGGCGGGCATTGTATTCTGAGTCGAGCATGATGTTGCTGGGTTTGAGGTCTCGGTGGATCACCTGCTGCTCGCACTCATCGTGAAGGTAAACCAGAGCAGAGGCCAGGCCAGATGTGATGTTGTACCTCTGCTCCCAATCCAGGCGCCCTTCGCTGATGTACTTTTCCAGGCTTCCGTTGCTCATGTACTCGTAAATCATCAGGAGGTTCCCCTTGTCGTGGCACCACCCGAGCAGCGGCACAAGGTTTCGATGGCGCAGCTGGTTGATTATCCTGATTTCTGAGATGAATTCTTCTTTCCCTTGCGTGGAGTCTTTGAATATACGCTTCACGGCCACCGCAGTTTTGTTCTTGTGGAGATATGCTTTGTAAACGGCTCCGAATCCGCCGCTCCCAATCTGCGACTGGGCACTGAAATTCTGAGTTGCCTTCTGGAGATCTTTGTATTTGAATTCATGTGGATGACCCGGCAGTTTGCTAAGGGCGTCTGATATGATCGCCGCTTCTGCCCGATAGCTTCTGTGCTTGATAAAAAGTATAACAATCGCTATTGCAAACAAGGAGGCGAGCGCCACGCCCCCGACAGAAAGTCCGATTGTTAATCCCGTGTTGGCTGTGGAGTCTCTCACATCTTCGATTGAGAGGCTCCATGAATGGACGCAATTAAGCTCCCAGCTCTCGCCCGTGGAAGCCGTGAACCCAAAATAAACAAATGGATCGATAATTTGAGAGAGATTGAGGGGATACTGGAGAATCGGCTGTGAGGGCATTCGATCTGTTGAGTTTGCAATGTAGACCTTCAGTAGCCGTTGAGTGCCGCTGTACTGAATCCACGCTGTGATGTTTTTTTTACACTTTAAATTGATCAGACCAACATCAAGAGACGCAATTTTTGTGGAATTTATGCTGTTAACATTAATGGCTACGTGGTTGTCGTCTGGGTCATTCGTACCCTCGCTCTTCTTTGTGTCGAATTCGACTGCTACCATCTTGTTACTGCTCAGTCCATTAATGGTAGAATTGAAGAGCCCTAACCAGTGGCCGTAGCTTCCAACAGGTCCATCTTCAATATTTGTATTAGAAGATATTATAAACCCCATACCCTCCCCGCCAGCAGTTCCGTTCCCCGGTTCAATACTGAAAGCAAAAGTGGAATTGAATGATGCGGGACTATGAGATGGGGATGACTCTTTCCATAATCTGTATTTTTTTTTTAATATGACTCTTCCAGTTCTATTTTTTGGGGAATACTCGGATTCTTGATTTCTAGTTTCTGCTGTGACCTGCAAGGAGCCATAAGCTATGTCGGAATTGTCAAATCCGAGAAAGCTAATGTTCTTTTCACTGAAACTCTGATAACTGAAATTCCCATTAACAGTTTGCACCAGTAAAATATATACTACAGCTAATATAAATCGATGAAAACCCATTTAGAACCTACTGACACTTCAGAATAATTTCAGAAGTTCTGTCTTCAACAATTCCCTCTTCCCATCTACTTGGAGAGAAAGGCCAGATCAGTTATTGAGAAAAACCTAACTGCTAACTGCTTTCATAAACTCGGTGATGGGTGATAGTCTGAGTCAATGATTTAGAGGGCTTGAGAGGAGTTTTTTTATTTGTGATCTGTATTTGATACGGACATCATCCATATCTTATCCCAACAATGAGATCTTTCTTCTTCTCTCGTGTTCACCTAGAAGGTATTTTTTTCTTTTCTTTTTCTTTGTGCTATTTATTTTTTTGTATTCACGTTGAAACTTTCAACTCTCGGTCATCAATTATTCACGTTGAAACTTTCAACTAATGAAGGAAAAGACAGGATAAATTATTTACGGTTATCAAGTGCTAGTATTTTTTTTTTTCTTTTTTTTTTTTTTAAGTGTCAGTATGTTGGCGAGGCACAACTCTGAAATCTGATTCCGTAGTCACTTCCACTACACCAATTCTTGTGGTTGAGAACATAAGATACGTAGTAGTCCAGTGGGCCATATCGTATGCAAATTTTGCCGAGGCACAACTCCGATATCTGCGTTCTACATAGCTTCCGTGTTCGCTTCCACTATGGGGTTGAGAACTTTTTTCTGCTACACGTCAAGATATGTAGTAGTCCAGTGGGCCATATCGTCTGCAAATTTCGGTAATATTAAGCAAGTAGTACAAACCATTACAGTCACTTCATTGCACTGTACCCAAATCCCAAGCGGATCATAGTTTTCCTCAGATTCTTTTAGCATAAGAACTTTCCATTGGAGAGAACTTGACTCACATATCGCTCTCCATGTTAAAACTTTTCCATCACATTGAATTGGTCAAATATCTTTTTAAACTAAAGCGAATTCTAATTTTTTGTGTTTATTCTTAACAAAATAAAATATAAATAGAGATGTTGGAAAACATCAAGAGATTATTTTAAATTTAAATTTACATGATGAACAGATTATTTTAAGTTGTTAAGATATTTTAATTTATTGCAAGTTTCGTTTTATAAAACCTTCTATGATGTGTTTATAGTTTTCACATTAAATTTAATTTTACCATCAATTTAATTAATAAGTTTAAATAAAATCATATCAAATATACTATTTATTTAATAATATTTATTAAAAATGCTCTAGTTTTAATAAAAAATTAAATTAAATAAAACACTTATAATAGAAAGCATTGAGTGTTTCTATGTTGAAAAATATCCTAAATCAAGTCATGTGTATATTTTCTTCTTAGTATAAAATTAGTCATGAAAGTAGAATAAAGAGTTTTTCTTTTCTTTTATGTAGTTTTTTTAAAGAAGAGAAAATCAATTTTATATAGTATTTTCATATCTAGGTTATTTTCATTCTTATCTCCCTAATGTGATAATAATATTAGTGTTAATTAGATTTAATCAATCAATTCTAAGTTTCCTATTTTATATGTATGGCTTAAAATTAATGAGTAGTAGAAAAGGTGTTTCTATTATGATCAATGCTAAAATTAACTAAATATTTTGTTATATTGTTTATTTGTCAATTAGGAGTAATGAAAAGCAACGATTTTTTTAATCTAAAACATAAATATGGCTTAAATTTTTTTAGAAGAATAAGTAAAGAAAATAGAAGATAGAATAGAAGATAACATGACACAATATCTAAGTGGGAAAATCCTTTTGGGTTAAAATTGACCACCAAAAGTAGACCATGATATATTATTTCAAATTAAGCTTACAACAGACTGAAAACCTCCACTAATGATGTATCTCCTATGTCAAAACCTCAATAACATACTGATACTTAGCCCCAAACTCAAAAATTGCAAAGTCCTATGATATATATTAAACTAATTGTCACATCCCTTCACATAGGCATGGTAGGAAAAATAACCAATGCATACATTAGAATTTTGGTAAAAGGAGAGGTGATGAATGAGGATATTAAAACAATGTATGGACAATATTTATTCCATTGATGATTTTATTGGAGATAACGAGTTTAGGAGGAATGGGCATCATGTGAAGAGGGTGTGGAAACGATGGGCCTCCATATTTTCATAAATAAAATAATTGCAATTGTGGGTATCCATCAAGAAAAATTGATAGGGGAATGTTAAGAGTGTTTACATGTGGATGACGAGAAGAGAATAGATGAAAAGGAGATGAAATGATTTAGAGGCTACATAGTAGAGGAGAAGACTAGACCAAGAGAAAAAGAGAGAACCTTTTTCATGCTAGGGAGTTTTATTTTTTGGTCATATCAAGGGGAATTTCCAATGGTTGTTACAAGGAGGTTGTGAAGAGGTGAGACATGACCAAAGTCAAGAAATCTTAGATTTAGAGACTTTATTGTGATGCAAAAAAGGTAAACCATGTTGTTTGAAGAGTATATGTTAAGCTAATGAATAAATTAAACTAATGAGAGAAACTAGGAAGGAGTTTTATAGAGATTGAAATATAGGAGTGATCTGTATAGGATCTAGACTAAATTGCAGAAATGAATGCTTATTTTTTTACAATGATTATTCCAAGTTAATTAAATAAAAATTAACTTAAGGAAATAACAAAATGAAGGAATTAACAAACTAAGAGAAGGTGAGAGAGAAGAAGAGAATTGCAAACAGTTGATAACGGAGTTCGTCACAAACGTGACTACATCTCCAGGTCCACTCCAATAGAGAGACTGATCTGATTAACTCCAAAATCAATTACAAATGATGCACCAAGACCATCAGTTCGGCAGCATAACAAGGCTCTGACATACAACAATGGCTTGAAAAATCTCCAATACCTCTCTTTCGTGTCACCTCAGCTTCAAGACTTCATCACCTGAAAAAAAAACTTCATTTCACTCTCACCTCACACCCCTTTAAATACATAAAATTTTCTCAAATTGGTTACTAACCAATTGATTTACAAAATATTCCTTATCTCTCCAAATTACATAAAAATCTCTATTAAATCCCCTAAAAACAACCTAATCTCCCATATAATTTTTAATAATATTTTAGCCCTTATATTCTTGACTCGGGCTTTACAAATTTGGGAGATTGTTGTTTGTTTAAATTTCAAATTTAGGAGTTTGTTTAAAATTTGGAGGGATTTTTGTTTAAATTAAAAGGCAATCAATTTTGAACAACTTAATAAAAATAACCGAGGCCTATAATATCCATAGACTGTTCCGTGGCTCGTTGGTGTGAAGCCATTTTGGGACCCGGCCGGTGCGGGTTCAAGTCCCGCCGGCTCGTTTTAAAACAAACTTCTGAAATAGTAAACAACACAAAACAACCATAGTCTATCTATAGTTAAGTTGGTAGATATAGTGCAATGGCTACCAGCTGAACTTGGCGGATGTCGGTTAGGGGTTTAAATCCCCTAACTAAACGTTTAACAAACAAATTTAACAAATAAACTGACCGACGGAGTCCTGCAACAGCACTGACACATGTAAACATGCTACTTGCCCACGTGTGCCACGTGTCATTCGTTGATTCGCTGATGACGCTGGTGTGGACACTGACTCAATAATGACATGGATGCTGACTGGGCACCAACGATGCTGATGTGTCCGCTGACTCACCTGATGACTCGACTGCTGATAGGGATGCCAACTAGGATGCTGATGTGGATGCCAACAAGGATGCTGACTAGATGTACGAATGACACGTGTCAATGCATGATTTGCTAACTTTTGCTGACGTCACCTGCCACATCATCGTGCCACGTCGACATGTACGGACCGTACGGACGACCACGTGTCAACTTCTGATTGGTCCATTTTAGATTTCGTACCACCTGCTAACGTCAGCTGGAAGGATGATGACATCATCACTGTACCACAAGTCAACCTGAAACTTTGACCAACTGTATCTTGAGCCTCCGATGTCAGATTTCGACGAAACGAACACTGTCAGAATCGTCTCGACGAGCTTTTCGTAATGATGCCAACTTTGACAACTTTTGACAACATCATTTTTTTCACTTCCTGGATGCCCTCTGATGCCTGTTTGACCGAAGGTTTGACTGGCTATAACTCGTGCAAACGAACTCCTTTTCGCTCTGTTCGAGTTGCGTTGGAATCAGGACGTTGAGATCTTTTTGATGGTGCAAATTCTAGAGAGAAATGGGAAACTTCAATTTTCACTAAAATATCCATCGGATCAAGGAGAGATCTACATCTATGTCTCATTCATTTGGCCCAAAATCTTAGTTGTTTAATTATAGGGATTCACAACCCCTTAAAAATAGCTAACAATAGTTTGGAGAACCAACAATATTAACTTTGTAAAATTTTATTATTATCATAGCTATGGTATATGAAGTGGATGAATGGGAAGGGATTCTAACGATATGAAAGAAGTGGAGTATAAAACCTTAATGCCAAGGATTGTCTAAAAATTAGTATAAATGTATCAGACACTATTATTAAAGATAGGGTGATATGATTACTAAATTTTCTAATGTCATTTACTTTGTTAAGACCTTTCATGGTATATAATGTTGAACCAAAGGTTTTTGGAATGTGGGGGATCTCTTACACTTCTAGGGTTTTGCACCTAAAAGGAGAGAGGTATCCAAAAATCTTAATGTCTCACTCAAGAATAAGCCCTTGAGATTCCAAAGAAAAGATGATTGAAATCTTTCAAATGGGAATGTCCTAGATGCTGAAAATTGATAAAAGAGATTAAGTACTAAATGTAAACTAATGAAATGTAAGATGTTTGAAAACACAATATAGTATGCAAAAAGACCTAGAAAGATGAATAGAAATTGAAGTAAAACAGAATAGGAAAGTAAAACATAAAGTGTGCGCCTGGAAACCTGTAGAGGCTAGAGTGAAGACTGGAAATGCTATTGATTCTAAAATTTTGACCTACTAGGACTCATTCGCCATTCTAGGCAAATCAGTCCCAAATCTGGAAAACTGAATCAACGCCTGTTTTGGGCAAATGGGTATCCAAATCTGTAGAAACTTTTGGAAAATGGGTATAGTGGGACTCATTCACCACTAATGGCGAATGAGTCCACTTGGAATTTTTTGAAAACCAAAAAGTGGAATTTGAAGCTCTCAGACTGCTCTTTCTACTCCTCTACATGTCCAGATCTAAAATCCTGATTTTGAGCTCAGTGTAAGTGACTTTTTGTGGATATTTTGACCTAGCCAATAAGGAGATGACTTCAACAAGCTTGCTACCTATTCTTCAATCATCTCCAAGCCTTCAAAGTACATAGATCTGCAACCACACAAAAAAAAAGAGAGAGAAATGTTGAATGTTAGGGAATGGGGGTTTGCCTTGGTCAAACCCCTTTTAGGTAATCAAACCAAAATGATGAAATAAGATAATGAAGCGTGAAATATGAAATAATGCAATTAGATCCTTTCCATGATGATAGATCTTGAATTACTACAGTAACAAATGAAGAATATTCCCTTGAGTGCCTTAGAAAACTATCTTGATGACTTAAAATGCTAAAACCCTAGCTTGCTTGACTTGAGATAGATGATGAATGATGAATGAATTTTTTGGATTATTGGGGATGAAATGAGAGGGAAAACCCTCTATTTATACACAATTATGCAATAATTCCCAAAAATACCACATCATAGGTTGAGCTTAGATCTTAGAAAATAAAATCCCACTAGAATTTTGAATTTATTTTGATTTTTGAGCCAAAGGGGACTCATTTGACCCTAGTGGTGAATGGGTCCCACTCAAGGAATTTTAAGTGGGTGTCAGAAATTAAGTATTTACATGATGTTTATTAGGTTTATTCTAAAAAATACACTTAAGTAAGGCCTATAGACATAAAATGGGGCCAATTAAAGCATAAGAAAGGTCAAATTATTGATGACAAGCCTAGAAAAATGTGAAATTTTGTTACAACACTTTACAACACTTTGAAATAAGGCTTGGTAAATGATAAAAATAGGTTATTTAAGTGAAATATAATAATAAGATCCTAGAAAAGTGTGAAAGTGTGTTACAACACTTCAAAACACTTTTGCAAGGCATCATAAAATTAATATTAATTCATAAGGGTCCAAGACCTAATGTGGATGTTTAAAACACCTCACAACCCTAAATCAAGGCATAATTAAATCTAATTTATCGTTAATTATTCCCAAATCAAGCTAGAGATACTTTTTTCTATCCTACATTTAGGTCCCCACTTTAGTGAGAGGATGAACTTGCTTCAAACTCACGCTAAAGTAGAAATTCAAGAGGGTTCCAATCATACCAATGTGAATGGTCTAGGATACCAAAGATGAAGGAGGTGGTCAAGCCCCTAGGATCCAAGATCCTAAGTCAAACTGACATAAGCGGAAGAGGACACGCACAAGGGTGAATGATTTGCAACAAAACAAGATACACAATCATACAATGACAATAATTAGAAGGAAGAGAAGTAAAAATGAGCATAAATAAAAAGGAGGATCAAGCTCTGACCATTTGTCCAACATGTTGTGGATCAGATCTAGGTTGTTTTTCCAAAAATGCATAATCACTCTGATGCAATGAAACTCTTGGTTGTTCGCCAGGTGAGAAGTCCTAAAAGGTGAAAAAAAACACTCATGGCTAGTATGCACTCACACACATGCAAGTGGCTATAGGGAAAGTCATGCCTCGGATTGGGCTTCCCACCCAATCATACCAAAGTTATACCTCTTGATAACTTTGATAAGGCACCACACAAAAATGATCTTTGAGCTCTATGAGGCAAGCAAAACTTATTATGCTTGAAACTCATAGACATTGTAAATCCAAAATAATGTAAGGTTTGTTCAAAGGGATTTTCCTTAATTTGTTCAAGGTCTCTTCTTAGGGAGCATCATGCCTAATGTCTCCAAGAGAGGACAAGTGCAAAAGGTCTCATCTTGTTTCCAAGAGAGGAAAAGTGTAAGGTCTCATCCTAGGGAACATTATATATAATGCTTCCAAGAGAGGAAATCGCAAGAAAAAAGAAAATCACACGATGAAATATGAGTGTTGATGTATGCCCCCATTTTAAAGTGGTTTCTAACACCATTACTGTGAGAAATTTATTTAAAGTACAGAAGAAGATATGAGAGCTTATTCGGAAAGCCCTATGCCAAGTCATATATTTCCAATAAGTTGCATCATGAAAAAGGTAGTATGTCACATGCGAGCCAACTTAAGGCATGTTTTCCACATCCCAAGCTTGCTCTTATATGTTCATGAAAGGCAATCAACTAACCAAAAGAGACAATGACAAATGACATATGAGGAAGAGGCTAACTAACTGCTTTCCTCGACTTAGTGCAAGGCAAGGATGAGCTGAAATGATTGATGAGAAACATGCTAGAGTGAAAATCAACATCAATTAGAGGAATGAGGTGCTCGCCACATAAAGATGAGCACCAAACTCCTTAAGATGTTGGATTTTACTACTCAAATTCTTACATTCATTAGTAGTATGACCATGAACTCTACGATATGTGCAAAATGAATTCTTGTAATAAAATTTCTTTCGAGTTCTTGGAGGGAGAGATATCAAGTGATCTTGGAGGAGTCTCGACAAGATAGCCTCTTGATCAATGGTAGAAGGTGTTCCTATAGTTTGCGGAAAAGACTTTTTTTGCTTAGTATTAGTTGTCATACCTACACAAGACTACTTAGATTGTGATATTTTGCTGTCTCCTTTACAGGAGGGTGTAAAATCCAACGAATTCAAATCATTAGTGTTTTGTGAGATGACATTGACATTAAGCGAAGAGTTCTTTGTTTGTTTTATTTTAGGTAAAGGAGAACAATCAAGACCACTATTGTCTAGTAGTTCAGGATGCTTTATAGTTAAAGTTGGATTAGAGGAATCTTGTGTGAGAGTGTTGATTTTGAGTGAAGGCTTGTTTATTTCTATCAAAGGAAAATAACCAAGACCATGAGTTGTTTCTTGCATTTTAGGCTCAATGGGGATATAGATACCTTGTTCTCTAGCACCACATCCTTTTCCACTATAACCAAGTTGTTTCATAAGCTTATAACCTATTCCATAAAGCTTCTTCATCTCTTTTGGATTTGGTGGTTGTTCGTAATTAGCTTCATCAAAGGTTGTTGTGTAATTTATTGTCTTGTGTTCTAAAGTGGTTGAGGTGGATGCTTTCGAAGGGTCTTCTGAGTTTTGTGTTGACATTACTACTTTTTTATTCCCTTATCAAAGTCTTTGTTTATGATCTTGTACTCGCCCGTGAATGTATGTTTGAAATCTAAGGAGCCCCAATCATCTTCTATAGCTTTGTGAATTTTTCAATGTGTTATTCTTTGTTGGTCTATTGCGTGGGTTCCACTTGTGTGGCTAGTGTTAATGTTGTCAAGGGATTGTCTTTGTTTTTCTCAAGTTGTAAGACACTATAAGGCTCAGGATCAACGAGTGTGTACACTTTTTTGTTGTAGATGTATTTCATTTTATGATTGAGAGTAGAAGGCACCCCATTCATTGCATGTATCCACAGTCTTCCTAAGAGAAGATTATATGAAATTTCATGAGGCATAACATGGATTTGTGTTTCCAGTGCAGCCTTCCCAACTATAATAGGTAAAGTAACCACACCAAGTAGTTTTTTTTGACATTGTCAAATCCCTTAATAGATAAAGAATTAGGTTGAATGTTTGACTTCTCAATGAAAAGCCTATCCAAAAGGCTCACACTACACACATTAAGGGTAGATATGGTATCTATAAGATTTCTATTTATCCCTTTTCATTTTTATTGAGCTATGATCATGAAAGCATCATTTTGTTTTTGCACTTCCAAAGAGGGGAGTTCAATTTGGTGGAAAACAATGTCAACGATTATTCCTTGGATCATGGTCGCTATGTTATTCGATTGTGTTTAGAAGGGATAGGAACTTGTTGTATGGCTATTTGAGTCATGTTGTGGTAGTGAGGGTAGGGTTGAATAAGGTCTCATAATGATATCTTAGCAAGAGTATTATTTAGTTATTAAACAAGATTGTATTCCTTTCCATTATGTGGAGGTAAATGAGGAGGTCCTGGTAAAATGGGGTTAGGAAAAGGTAGGGGTGTTGGGGTTGGCTGTTATGGTTACAAATTATGTCTAGTGTTATATGTATGAGCAACAATATTATGACTCGATTGTTGCAAAACATTATTCTTAGGTGGGTAAAGGACAAGTTCAGATTTATTTTGAGTTGGAGGTTTGTATGAAGGTGGGTAGAGGATGAGTTGAGGTTGAATAATATTAATGTCCCTTAGTGAAAGAAAGTCTAATATTGACTCATCATGTTCTTCTACTATGTTATTTTCAATGTTATCTTTTTCTTGCACCATGATATCCTCCCTAGGAGGAGAATTTTTAGGAGAATGACAAACCAAATCTTCTTATGCTTAAGCATTGGTTCTTCTAAAATGATTTCATCACAAGTGGGGGAATGATCTTGATGGTTGTATTTTCTTGATTATCAATAGTGGGGATATTAGGATAAGGCTCTATTTGATTGTCTATTTTCTCTAACGTATCATTCTTTTATGCCATAATCTCTACCCTAGTAGGAGAGCTTTTGGGAAAGTGAAAAACAAGAGTTTCATCACATGTCATGGTTAGATGTTGTAAAGTAGATTCGTTACATTCAGGGGAGGCATCAAGAGAAGGAACACTATGATTTTCATGCTTACCAAATAGATCTTCCCATATGGTAGGAGCATTAAGAAAGGGAGAAACAAAATTGTCATGATTGTCACGTATATCTTCTATTCACAAAACTATCATCTTCATTATTATGAAGGATATTAGGAGAAGAGTCAATGTGATTATCATGACTATCTATAATTACACCCTTATGCCCTATAATGTCTTCCCAAGGGGGAGAAGTAGGGTTGTCAAATATTTCAATTAATAGATCTCATAACATCAACATGTCATCCTCACAAATGTCATGTTCATGGTCATTCATGATTGTGTCATTATCACAAGTATGCAAAATGTTGGGAGATAAATGTAAATTAAGTAAAGTAGTGGCAATGAGTTCATATTATATTGTGACACTATCTTTCCAAGAGGAATGAGGAGAAGAGCAAACAAGATCTTCATGATTCTCAACGATTACATCTTCTGTTACCAAGATAAATTCATCACAAAAATGAGAGGTATCAGGAGGAGAACAATTATGATCATCATGAATGTTCATGCGTATATCTTCTTCTATCACATCATTGTCACAAATAGGATCTAGATAAAAGTGGGTGTATGTTTTAAGAGAGCCCAAACATGCCCTCTTTTGTGCCTTAAAAGACTTTCATAACTAGGGAATGCATTGAATGAATGACTAACATGTGTATTGACTAACTTGTTCTTGGAAAACTTGGAAAAGACCAAAGCTAACATTTTTTAATGCAAACTCAAAAATGCAATGTTCAACATGAAATGTAATTTTTAGTTTTTAAACATGGTATTTTAGTGGTTACATTATGCAATGGTCTAAAAATGAAATGTTGCAAATGCAAATTTTGGAATGAAATAGTACATGAAATGGGCTAATTTAAGCTAGATTTTGTAAAATGCATGTAACAGTTCTAAACTTCGCCAACTGATACAGATAGTTAATGGAAGCAAAAAAAAGATAAAAAACTGGGTTTTTAGTGTTGTAAAAGGTAGTTTCAGGGGTGTAAAGGGACTAATTCACACAAGGTGGCAAATGAGTCCCAATGGGAATTTTTTTCAAAAAATTTAGATTTTTTTGATTGATTTTTATGTTTTATGTGTTGTATGATGCAAACCTAAGATGTAAATGTAGAATTTTAGAAATTTCTAATGATTTTAGATGCAAAAATGCAGCCTATGTGCACTTTCACTAATGCAAAATTTGAAAAACCCTAGATGCCAATTAACTAATGCAAACCATAATACCAGGTTAATGTGAGCTAGATCTAGGATGATGATGGACTCCAAATCAGAATTATTATGTTCAAAAGTTGGGTTCACCAAAATGAACCAAAGGTTTTTGGAATGTGGGGGCTCTCTTACACTTCTAGGGTTTTGCACCTAAAAGGAGAGAGGTATCCAAAAATCTGAATGGCTCACTCAAGAATAGGTCCTTGAGATTCCAATGGAAAGATGATTGAAATCTGTCAAAGGGGAATGTCCTAGATGCTGAAAATTGATAAAAAGAGATTAAGTGATAAATGTAAACTAATGAAATGCAAGATGTTTGAAAACACAGTGTAGTATGCAAAATGACCTACTGGGATTAATTCAACATTCTAGGCAAATCAGTCCCAGATCTGGGAAACTATACCAGAGCCTGTTTTGGGCAAATGGGTATCCAAATCTGTAGAAACTTCTAGAAAATAGGTATAGTGGGACTCATTCACCACTAATGGTGAATGAGTCCACTTTGACTTTTCCAAAAACCAAAAAGTGGAATCCAAAGCTCTTAGTCTACTCTTTCTACTCTGCTAGGTGTCTCGATCTGAAACCCTGATTTCTAACACTATAGGTGAATTTTTGTGGATATTTTGACCTATTCAATAAGGATATGACTTAAAAAAGTTTGCAACCTATTCTTCAATCATCTCCAAGCCTTCAAAGTACTCAAATTTGCAACCACACAAAGAAAGAGAGAGAAATGTTGAATGTTAGGGAATGGGGGTTTGCCTTGGTCAAACCCCTTTTAGGTAATTAAACCAAAATGATGAAATAAGATAATGAAGCATGACATATGAAAAAATGCAATTAGAAACTTTCCATGATGATAGATATTGAATTATTGTGGTAATGGATGAAGAATCTACCCTTGAGTGCCTTAGAAAACTATCTTGATGACTTAAACTGCTAAAACCATAGCTTGCTTTCAGACTTGAGATGGATGATGAATGATGAATGAATTTTTTGGATTATTGGAGGAGGATGAAATGAGAGGTAAAACCCTATATTTATACACAATTATGTAATAATTCCAAAAAATACCACATCAGAGGTCGACCTTAGATCTTAGAAAATAAAATCCTATTAGAATTTTGAATTTATTTTGATTTTTGAGCCAAAGGGGACTCATTCACCCCTAGTGGTGAATGGGCCCTATTCAAGTCATTTTATGTTGGTGTCAAAAATTTAGTATTTTAAATGATGTTTATCAAGTTTATTCTTAAAAATAAACTTAAGGTCTGTAGATGTAAAATGAGGCCAATTAAAGCATAAGAAAGGTAAAATTATTGATGACAAGCCTAGAAAAGTGTGAAATTTTGTTACAACACTTTAAAACACTTTGAAATAAGGGTTGGTAAATGATAAAAAGAAGTTATTTAAGTGAAATATAATAATAATATCCTTTAAAAGTGTGAAAGTGTGTTACAACACTTCACAACACTTTTGCAAGGCATCATAAAATTCTTATTAATTCACAAGGGTCCAATAACTAATTTGGATGTGTAAAACACCTCACAACACTAAATCAAGGCATCATTAAGTCCAATTTATCATTAATTATTCCCAAATCAAGCAAGAGATACTTTTTTCTATGCTAAAAATGTAAATATGAACATGCATATCATTGCATCCTAAATCAAGTTAATAATTAGGTAAAGAATTAGACTTATCTTATTTTGTTATAACATTAAGTTCTATTGTTTTTTATTAGTGTAAAACAGACTTTGAAGGGTAGTTGAAACCTTGTACAAAAGAAAAGGAAACACAAGAGATAAAGCAATAACGCTGCCCCAAAAATCTACAAGTTGATTAAACCACAGTCAGTTGACCATCAACAAAAAATAGACAAAAGGTGAACACAAAACAATAACTAGAGAAGCTCTTTTAACATCCATGCCGCCTCTAGATGCTTGGTTATCACCTTGTGATGCATCTCCATTATTTCTTTAATATATTACATAGGAGCCATATTACATTTCTTTATTTTACTAAGAGTGCAAACACTCAGTCCAACCCCCAAGTTAGTAACCTGCTTCCTAGTCTCAGAGTCCTCACTCAAATCCTACTTTGAAGGGTTAGGGAAGAGGGACTTTCCATCCATTATTTTTCTTTCTCATTTAGAAGCACCAATCCTTTCGTTGTGGTATCAAGTGAATACTTGTTGAAGTTTATCAAGAAATTGAGATCCTTATGGATTTGTAGGAGGTTACAGGTATGTGCAGGATCATCATGGAAAAAAAAGGCCCTTAAGGGGCAAAAAATTTAGAAAAATTAGAGTTAGGCAACTTGATGTAAAAATTTGAATAAGTTATCTATATTATTTCAAAAATATGTAAGAATAGAATATGTAGAAAATTGAATGTAGTTTCTAAACTACTAGGTTTTTTTTTTTAAATCTATTTGGTGAAAATTTGAAATTTCAATGTAGTAGTACTTAAATTTTAGGGAAAAATAAGAAGAAGGTGTATTGACCACCTAACCACAATAAAATAATAATATTTTTTATAAGATTTTAGATATAAGTAGAGGACTCATGTCCAAATGTGATGCATATTTTTTTATAATTTTTTCCAAGTAAATAATTAATTATGAATTTTGTGTTACAACTTTTAAAAATATAAAACTCATATGTCTAACCACCTTAACTTGGTCAAAACTTCATAAAATTATTATTATTATTTTAATCCTATAGTATAAAGCATAGAATGTGACACATGTTTCAAATTCAAAAAATGTGATACCTTTTGAAAGCTATAGATGTTTTCAATCAACCTATCAATCAAGACTTTAGTCATTATTCAAATAGAAAATGAATAATAATTATTTATTAGATTCAAAGTAAAGCATAATTTATATTGGTGAAAAGTTGAGAATCTTCTTTAAAAACCCTTTTTGTTTCATCAATTTTGGGTAAAAATAAAGTTGTAAGCCACAAACCCTACACATACCCATCATATCGCCACTTTTTGGCCCATCATAATCCTGCACATACCCTTCCTTTCTAGAATAGAAATCCTCTGATCATGGTCTTTTTTCATTTTAGCAAAATCCTCTACCACTTGGTTGAGAGTGGAGTTCAATGACTTGAGCATACTAAAAATAGAATCCTACTTCATAAAACTTGTCAAAGTGGAGATGTTACAATAGGCTATAGTATTTCACTTACCATGAAGATCTTGTACGTCTTGAATAAGCCACATAAGCAGGTTGAAGAAGACATTTGACCCTTCCTTCACCAAACCTAAGGCTTGAATAAAGTCCAATGAGCCCCAATTCAGACCCCTCCCCTAATGAGAGTTGATCGAAGGATCATCTTCCTAGAAACTAACAAGTGGGACAAACTGTTGTTTTCCTTTGCCTTCAAGAAATGACATAGCAGGGGATGCTTCCAAGTCAAAAAAAATCTAGGTTCACCTCCCCTTTAGCTAGGACCCTCCGTTCCCCCCACATTCTAGAATTTTATCTTCAAGAGAATTATTCACCACCCCACACACCTTAGTATTCCCAACACCCTCCTGAGAATGCTCCTCCACAAAATGAGAAGCAACAACACTCCATTTATAAACCTTCCCACTGCTACCTTTCCCCTCCATATCAACTTCTTGACAAGGTCCCATGATGTTTTGTTTCACATGTGAAGGAGAAGGCTCAACACTCTTCACAGAGCTCATACCTCCAAACCCAAAAGGGACCAAACCTTTCCTAACCCAAACTAAAGGTTTATCATAGTCCAAATTTGTCTGGTAGCCATCAAACTAGGCTAGGGAGTCATCCCTAGACTCTGTCTTGCCATCTCCTTCCTCCTCCTCCATATGAAACTTCCCAATTAGGTTATCCTTCTTCTTAGCCTTGAAAGATCTACTATGAATAGGGTTTGCAATTACATATCTTGCTTTGATGTGCTCCACAATTAAAAGAATCAACCCGTCATGTAAAAATGGATTGTTGGGATTCTTTTTTAATCCATAACCCCATTCTCTAGAGATGAAAGAAGATAAAATGGCAAGGAGACCAACTTACCATGGAAAAAATGATTTAGCAACATAAAATGTTTTCCATAAATTGTCAAGTATCTCTCGTCTAGGGTAAAGTATTGCATAAGAGCCATAGCCACATCTCCCCAAATTGGTTTAATTAAGGTTCGATCATAGCCACCACACTGGAGTTTCACAATTTTTTCCTTCTCTTTATCCCTCAAGAAGTTCAATCTTGCCATTGCAGACATAGCTCTTTCTCTGAAAAATTTTCTCCCCTAAGTCAACAACCCTGTAACTTCAGCTATGAGCTCCTCATTCATAGTGATGTTGATTCCAAACATACTGAGAACACAGTTGTTCCAAGCCTCCACAAACTCTTGTGAGGTATTGCGATCATACCCATGTAGTTTATCCATAAAAGGAGTGACCCCACCTTTCTACAAGATCTTCCAAACTTCACCTTTACCTTTGGTTTCAAGACATGAAAAGGGATCCGTTCTGCACCTATCTCCCTCCATCTCAAAAAGCATCGAGCAACTCTCAGAAATGAAACCACACAAAGTATAAATGGAGATTATAAAAAATGCCAACGAGGAAATAGCATCCAAAAAGTGTGTGATCCTGTTATTCAAGGTACAGATAAAAATTACGGCCAAAGAGAGGATGGATTTGTTTGTGTCAGTATGTTGGCGAGGCACAACTCTGAAATCTGCTTTCGTGGTCACTTCCACTACACCAATTCTTATAACAATTCTAGTGGTTGAGAACATATCGTAAAATTTATTGTATTAAGGTTAAGATATGTAGTAGTCGAATGGCCCATTTCGTATGAAAAATTGGGTAATATCAAGCAAGTAGTACAAAACATTACATTCACTTCATTGCACTATACCCAAATCCCAAGCGGGTCATTGTTTTCCTCTTAGATTCTTTTAGCATAAGAAATTTACGTTGGAGAGAAGTTGACTCACATATCACTTTCCATGTTAAACCTTTACCATCACATGGAATTGGTCAAGTATATTTTTATTAAAGCTAATTTCTTGTGTTTATTTCTATTTAAAATTTATTTTTAACAAAATAATATATAAATAGAATTGTTGGAAAACTTCTATGGATGAATTTAAATTTATATGATCAATAGATTATTTTAAGTTAAGATATTTGAATTTATTGTAAGTTTCTTTGTATAAAATCTTATGTAACATGATGTGTTTATAGTTTTCACATTAAATTTAACTTCATCATTGATTTAATTAATAAATTGAAATAAAATAAAATCAAATATACTATTTATTTAATATTATTTATTAAAAATGGTCTAGATCTAATGAAAAATTAAATTAAACAAACACTTATAATAGAAAGCATTGTGTGTTTCTATGTTGAAAAATATCCTAAATGAAGTCAATGTGTATATTTTCTTCATAGTATAAAACTAGCAATCACAAGTTCATGTGCAATGGGTGTGCTGAAGATTTGTGGAAGGTATAAGAGGGATAAATTTGGTATAGTAGTGAGAAAATTAAAACATGTAATATAATGTATTTTGCATATTTTAAATGAATTGAATGCATAATATTTTTAAATAAAAGAAAATGGAGAAAGTTGTATTATTGCATTTTTTTTTGGGAGTTACAAAATTTAGGAATAGATCTCATTTATAAATGCTTTTCAAATAATTCCTTGAGTGGATAAAATTTTGTACATAAATTTATGTTTCCAATTGTTTTTTTCCTAGAATAATTTAATGGGACAAAAAATATACCTATATATAAAGAACTCCAGTCATAAACATATCTAACAATCTATGTCACAAAATAGATAGTTACCTTATCAACAAAAATCACTCAAATGGTATTCTCATGTTCGGATTGTCTGACAAGGCTTGATACCTTCCATCCTTGTGTTAACCACATTATTCAATCTTCTTGCAACAATTATTTTGTTCAGTATTTCACTGAGCTTATTTTAGTCCTGCCATATAAAAGAGGTGTCAAAAAAGAGTTGAGAGTTCCAAAGCCAAAAAATCCCTTCCAAGCCAAAATTGCAAATAACCACCATTATAATCTTCTCCAATTAAGAGAGAAAAAATTGTTCCAAATTTAACCAACGATAACTTCAAAAGAATGCCCTTAAACACAATTTGTGAGATAATCTCATGAATTTTGTTCAAGTGGATGTTCCCCTTGATGGTAATCCTAGTGGAAGTGAAATCAAATTTCTTACTATAGAAAGTCTTTTTCTTTGTATTTATGAAACTCCTTAATTCTCTTACATTCCTAAATTGTACAACACTACCTTAGCACCCTTTTATCATTACATGGTGAAACATGCCAGTCAGCCCCACTCATTGATGCCAACAAGCATACACCTAACTCAATTAACAATCTCAAAACCATGAAAAATGGAAAAATATTCACCTTCCATGCATGGGTTTTTATTTTTTAATGTAGAGTAATCATAATTTTAACTATAACTTTTCATTAAAGTCACACCCATGTTCTACTCGCAAATACCCTAGCCAGTGGTTTGATATGGATTCATTAAGAAACATGTAATGATGATAGGGAAAAAAAGGATATAAGTCACTAGACCACAAAAATGTGAGATAATAATATAACTGTAGTGTCAAAAAAAAAATCCTTTTTCACACTTAGTTTGGATAATTGACATAAAATTGAATTAATTATGTCTTGGAGTGGTGTCATAATGTATTTTACACGTTCACATCATTCTAGAATCTTTATTTAACTAAAATGTACCTATGTGTCCTTTGCAAGAGTTTTGTAAAGTGTTGTAACATGCTTTCACACTTTTCTACGGTTTATTTAATGAATTAATCCTAATGGGCCTCTTTTAATGAAATGAACTTAATGTGTACCTTATTTAAGTGTTGTAAAGTTTTGTAACACACTTTCACATTTATATAGGGCCCTCTTAATTAATTATGGTTAATTGGAGTTAATTAGCCCCTTTAATTCAAATTTAAACCTTATTAATGACACCTCCTGAAGATCTATCCAAACACCCACAATTCAAATTGCATAATAGTTAATGGGGTAAATTCAAGGTCTTGAAAAATGGTGCAAAGAACCATTCACCCTAGGTGGCAAATGAATCATTTCTTAATATGACCCCTCTTTATCAGCTAATTTGACATGGGTTTTTGACCCTCTTTCCATCCCCTGGGGTTAGGTCTTGGAAAACTAAGCCAGAACTCATTCGCCCTAGGTGGTGAATGGGTCCTCCCTTAATCACGAACCCCTTTTTAAATTTCATTCTAGTGGGAATTTAATGATACTCATTTCCATATTTGGTGTCGGCCTCAATTGTTTGAATTTTGGGGTTAATTCTCTAATTTGGTATAAATACAAGGTTATTTTACATAATTTCACCTAGAAGGAGATTTCAAGCAAGTAAGGGATAAATAATATTTATGAGATCAAGCATTCATAGTCAATAAACAAAAAAAAGTGAAATTTGGAGCAACATTGCAAGTTCTTCAAGCTCGTTTTGTGTCCAAGATCAAGCATTAGTGTAGGTTGATGATAGATGCCTATGGAGAATCATGAGGGATTCTAGGTGTTGGGAGATTCACAAGACATACAACCAAGCCTAAGGACTTGTTTCCGAAGTGGTTCCATCTTCTATTATCATCTAGTTTGTAGCCTACAAGAGGCATTTTTAGATTTATGGCCTATTAGAGGGATTAGACATCTTCTTTAGTGAGTCATTTGCATTATTCATATTGCTTTAAAGGGTTATATTCTAACACAATTGGATAGAATTTCCTTTACATTCTCATAGATCTTAGTCTTAGAAACACTTAAGATTATGATTGCACACACAATTACATGTTTCATATTTTCATTCATCATCAAAGGTTTAATTACCAACAAGGGGTCTGACTAAGGAAAACCCTTATCCACCAACAAACTACCAAAATTGTTTTGCGTATTTCAGGCAGGTTTAGATCTAGAAATATGGATTTCAAGGTGCAAAGGAGAAGAATAGATTTGGAAGAACGGCTAAGTTCAGATATTTTTGGAAGGACCTAACATGACCCATTTGTTGGCCCATAGTTGTCATTGCACCAAAAGGTCGGCCTATTAATTCCTGATACAACTGCCAGAGTTAACGGATCCATGGGAGGCAGTTAGTCCATGTCATGAATCCCAAGGGGAGCACTAACCATCTACCAACAAACTCCACCTTAGCATTACCCATGGGGATTTGAACCCGACACCTTTGGCTCTAATACCACTTGTTGGCCCACACTTGTCGTTGCACCAAAAGATCAACCTGTTAATGCCTGATACAACTACCAAAGTTAATGGATCCATGGGAGGTGGTTAGTCCATGTCACGAACCCTTAGGGGAGCACTAACCATTTTACAACACCATTCACCTTTAGTGGTGAATGAGTCCTTGTTAGGGTTTTAAGGGAAATAGGTTCTATAGTCAACAAGCTTTTGTTTTTGGTTTAGAGCTCCCTAAACAAGCCTACCAGGTCCCATTCTCCTTTGGTGGCGAATGAGTCCCTATTAGCAATCCTAAAAATTTAGATTTGACTAGGTGCATAATTTCATCTCCTTGTTTTTCCAAAAAAGTTACAAATTCAAACTCTTTTGTGTTAGATTTATGCATTTCAAGTGTTATACCTAGAGTTAGAGTTTGCATGTTGTTTTAATTTATTCTCCATAAGTTGTGATTTAGTTTTCCACGGTCCCAT
Organism: Sequoia sempervirens; assembly: GCA_007258455.2. NCBI lineage: Eukaryota > Viridiplantae > Streptophyta > Pinopsida > Cupressales > Cupressaceae > Sequoia > Sequoia sempervirens. The sequence continues at coordinate 179,830,376 of VDFB02000007.1, forward strand.
CCTTGGATAAAGGAAAGAGTCCAAGATCCCTCAATCTTGACTTAATTCACCTTTTGGGTTGATAGGTACTTCAAGATTCTTGGATCTCATCTTTTGAAAGAAACCCTAACTAGAAAAACCAGGGTCAAAATTCATAGCCTTCTCCCTTTTCTCTATGTTTCAATAACTAATTTATGCAACCAAGGATTTACATCCTTCAATTGGATTGAATTGTAATGAGTATATATTTAAAAATCATTGTCTTAATCCTATCTCAAATCCATACAATGCAATTTTTTCAACATTTTTCCTTATCATAGAAAAGTAATCAACTTGTTATTCATATAGCATACAACAAAGCCAGAATTCACAAACTTAAAAATAATAAAATGATCTCCTATTCAAAGGATGAAGTTGTTAGAGTCACTACTATTGAAAAATTTCATCAAAGAGTAAAGAACAAATCCCCAGAAAATATGACCATCCCACTCTTTATAGTTAGCATCTTCTATTCTTTTGTTGGCATCAATAAATCTTATTTGTATGCCAAATCAAAATGCAAGAAGTAGAAGATATTTATTTTTAAAATGGAATATTGCATTTACACAAGTTACTAATTTTCTTTTCTTTTGCATTTATTTTTAAAATGGCATTTTTCATTTACACAAGTTAATAAAATAGATGAAGGATCCAATATCTTCAATTGTTCTTGGTAAGCAAAGAGATCTCTATTTGTACAATTGTCTACTATGGAAGACAATGGTTATAAAATGAATAATTTGCAACATAACAAAAATGCAATCAAAAATATTTGGAAATATTCATTTAACTAGAAAACATCTACTATGGTGCCTATCTAGGAAGTAACATTATATACCCTCATCATATGTCATATTAAGACAACTACATCAAATAATATTACAAGTTATCCAACTATAGTGTTAGTTTGATATCTAATAAGTTTGGCCAGAGTCTCCTCGACAGCTATGGTGTCAGGATGTTCTATACCCAACAACACTATTATTATAATAATAATACAAGTCCTCTAGAGCTCCTACCCAGTATCATATAGTCAACCATTGAGCACCAATTTCCCCCTTAATTCCAGAAGTGAAGATTTTAAGGAGTGTTACATCCTGCTAGAGATACTCATCCACCTGAGTATTTGAGCACTTAGGAATTTTCCAATACAGGGATTTTTCCATCTAGTTACGCACTTAAGAAGTAAATAATTCCTTAGCAGCCTTCATGGCATTAGTACAAAGACGTAGAAGTTCTAAAGAAGGCAGGAACCTTGTGAAAGTTGTAAAAGAATATAGTGCTAAGGGAACTACTCCTCTTTTGATGAATGAGAGTAATTTAGTCACTTTTGGTTCAATAACCACTAGACTATTCCCAAATTCAAATACATTGAAACAAGTTTCCCATAAGTGCTCTGAATGGAGTGTGATGTTTCATTTGCTACCAACTCCTTGGAACATAGCTTTGGTACCCAAATTGCCACCCTTTTTCCTTGCATATCATTGGATAATCCCACGTACATGAATCCATCCATGCCTAGCACTACTTGCAATCCTGAATTTGACTAGTACAATAGATGCTTCAACTTTTGATCTTTTTGTCTAAGACCCCCAAAAATAGGAACCCACTTGATACAACTATCTCTTCCATAGACATAACCACTTATTCTTTTAAGAAGCTTACTAGCTACAACTACCGAAAGAGAGATAGGGATAGGATAAGGAGCAAACCAAGCACTGACCAAAGCCATCCTATTAGTTAGATTCTTTATTTCATCAACATGATCAAGAATGGAGAAGCATACATCCAAAAGTTGCATAAGAAAGGGATGATTTCTCAAATTTGAATTATCTCAGACACCCCACAACAAATCTCTTAATGGTACCCTGTTTATTGTATCAAGTAGTTTGGAAGGTGTAATTGGAAGCTCAGATAAGATAGTTCTAACAAGGCCAAGGCCTAGTGTTAACCATCAATCTGTTACCCTAATCCCCCTACTCCCTTCTCTTGAAACCACCATGCTATGCCATCACCCTTGCATGGCATAAGATGGACCTTACTCCAAAAACCCCTCCCCTATGTTTATATTTCCCTTAAGTCTATGTGCATACTTGCAACTACCTATCCCCAGACACAAAAATGTAATTCACACCCACCTAGTTTTCCATCCTCTCACATTGTTACCATATTTATTTAGCCTAGATTACACTTCTTGTTGTGCATTTGGTATCTTAGAAAATGCCACCTAAAGCATGTATAATCCTTAATCTTGTGGAAAGTTTGAAAAATCATGTTTGTGGAAATTTTTCCCATAATAAAAATACAAATGCATGAATATAGTGTGTTCAAATAAAAATAGACCCCAGGCCAGAGTCTAGAGCCCCACTACCAAGAACCAACAATCCATTCAATGGATGTACAAAATAAAACATAGGTAAAACACCAATATATAAAATCATAGAATCAATGCCTTCATTTAACAAATAACAACACAATTAATTTAGAATCAAATAAAACATAAGAAAAAATGATTCGATCATTTATAGGTTCCCAGAAAAGGTAACTGAAACTAGGGAAAGTGATGTACCTCAAGATTCTACACAATTTGTCTTTCTATTAACGATGTCAAGGAAAAAAATGTGCAGAGTTTACAAGAAGAATATTATGAAGGTCTAATATACCTCAATATTTTATACAATTTGTTGAAGAGGGAGTACAAATACACGAACAATGCCCGCTCAAACCAAATGATAGGTTGTGGGTACTAGAATGCCACCAATATTAACAAGCCCATGGTCTTATTAGGAAGCTCTCTTCAAGTGGGTGTGAAGAAGGCTCTGGTGTTCTACAAGGGGAAATCCCCTAGGGACATCAAAACTAAGTGGATTATGCATGAGTACCACCCTACCAACTCCATCTAGCCCAAGTCTGGTTCACCAGGGAGGAAATGATCCATGCTAGTAAGTAATGGAAAATCTAAGATCCTAAGTAATTCTTTTATACCCATTTGGTACTCTACCCAATTGACATATGTGTTGTGTATTTTAGTTGGATTATTGGGTGCTCTATTGAATATATAAAAGAGAGTCATTTTCTCGAAGTAGGGAAGCATGGGAAGCAAAGGATGCTATAGTATTTTTTTCCCAACAAAAGTTACAAGTTGCCGCCCACATCCACATTTGAATCGTTTCATGGGTGGTTATAGGACCGAGAGAATGAGGAATTTCTTAACACTATGTTGAGGAAGGACAACCCATCTGATGTAGGTGAGGCTCTTGCAGTGGTTGCTTAGACTCTTCCAAAAAAATTTATATCCAACAAATTAAATAGAAATCACTCATTTGTTTTCAATAATCTCTCAAAAAAAACACATCCTCTATGTTCCAATCCTTAAGTCCCTTGGATGTGAGTGTGGATGCCATAATGGCCAATTTCCATCAAATCTATTCATTTCTCTTCACTAAAAAGAGGATGTGGAGCACTGAATCTTCCTGGTTATCTTATCCCTCCATCGTGGAAGAGATCAAAACTTGAAAATATGGAGAGAAGGAGAATGAACCAATATCAAACAACTAGTTCAAGCTGTAAATTGTATGCAAAGAATTTGATGCAAGGATTCTTGTTCCAAGTTTTATTTCATAAATCTGGGTGGATAAGAAATGGTGATCTACCCTATGTTTACTGGGTAGGTAAGAAATAGATCATATAAGTAGATGAGTAGTTAAAGTTAATTGCTCATAGGGACTGTCAAATCAGGTGTCCCTCTTCAACTAACAACTCCAATGGTGAGGATTTCTCTCATCATCTTACATGCCCCCTTTTCAATTTGAGATCCTTGATAGATAAAAGAATGATGGAAAACCTCAATAAGGGATTTCCTTCAACATAATTATTCATGAAATTTTTAGAATAGAGAGTCTTTTTTCTTTTATGTAGTTTTTTTAAAGAAGATAAAATATATCCTACATAGTATTTTCTTATCTAGGTTATTATGATTCTCATCTCTCTAATGTGATAATAATATTAGTGTTAATTAAATTTAATCAATCAATTATGTTTCCTAGTTTATATGTATGGATTACAATTAACGAGTAAATTATAACATAGATTAATTACTAGTAGAAAAGGTGTTTCTATTATGACCAATGCTACAATGAACTAAATATTTTGCTAAAATGTTTATTTTTCAATATGAGTATTGAAAAGCAATGAATTTTTTTAATCTAAGACATAAATATGGCTTAAAAAATATAGAATAATAAGTAAAGAAAGTAGAAGATAAAATAGAAGATAACATGACACAATATATATGTGGGAAAATCCTTTTAGGTTAAAATTGACCACCAAAAGTAGACCTCAATATATTACTTCAAAATAAGCTTACACCAGACTAAAAGCCTTCACTAATGATATATCTCCTATGTAAAAAATTCAATAGCATACTGATACTTAGCCCCAAACTCAAAATTTGCAAAGTCCTATGATACATATTAAACTAATTGTCACATCCCTTCCCATAGGCATGATAGGAAAAATAACCAATGCATAAATTAGAATTTTGGTAGAAGGAGAGGTGATGAATGAGGAGATTAGAACAATGTATGGACAACATTAAATTCATTGATGATATTATAGGAGATAGAGAGTTAAGGAGGAATGGGCATCATGTGAAGAGGGTGTGGAGAGGGTGGGCCTCTTTATTTTCATAAATAAAATGAATATAGTTGTGGGCATCCATCAAGAAAAAATTATAGGAGAATTTTGAGAGTGTTTTCATGTGGATGAGGAGAAGAGAATAGATGTAAAGGAGATGGGATGATTTGGAGGCTACATGGTAGAGGAGAAGACTAGACCAAGAGAAAAAGAGAACCTTTTTCATGCTAGGGAGTTTTGTTTTTCTGTCATATCAAGGGGAGTTTCCAATGGTTGTTTCTAGGTGGTTATGAAGAGGTGGGACATGAACAAAGTCAAGAAATCTCAAATTTAGAGACTTTATTGTGATGTGGAAAAGGTAAACCATGTTGTTTGAAGAGTATATGTTAAGCCAATGAATGAGGTAAACTAATGAGAGAGATTAGGAATGAATTTTATAGAGATTAAAATATACAAGAGATACATCTATATCTCATTCATTGGCCCAACATCTTAGTTGTTTAAAGATTTGTGGATTCATAACCCCTTATAAATAGCTAACAATAGTTTGGAGAACCAAAAATATTAATTATTTTAAAGTTTAATATTACATTGTAGCCATGGTCTATAAAGTAGATGAATGGGAAAGGATTCCAATGACATGAAAGAAGTGAAGTATAAAGCCTTAATTCAAAGGATTGTCTAAAAAATAGTATAAATTAGGGTATGTGCAGGATCATGGGGGTCCAAACTAGGCCTCTAACTGGCGATAAAAATTCAGAAAATCAAATTTAGGAAACTTGACATAAAAATTTGAATAGGTTATTAACATAATTTGGAAAATATGTAAGAACAAAAGTTGTAGCAAATTGAATGTAATTTCTATTCTACTAGTCCTTTTTTGGAAAAAAATAAATTTGTTTTGAGAAAATTTGAAATTTCAATGCAGTGGTACTAAATTTTCAAGAAAAAGATAAGAAGTAGGTGTATGTCTAACCACCATAAGTATAAGAAAAATATAATATTAAATTTTCTGAATTTTTCAATAAAAGTAAAGGAAACATGCACAGATGTGTTGGATTTTTTTTGTAATTTTTTCCATGTACATAATTAGTTATGATTTTTTTATTAGAACTTTTTAGAATTATTAAAAAATCTATGTTTGACCACCATAACTTGGTCAAAAATTTATGAAATTCTTTTTTTTTTAAATCCTATACTATGCAAATCAAAAAATGTGGTGCAACTTGTAGATTCCAAAAATGTTAAGTAGTTTGAAAGTTATAGAAGTTTTTCAATCAGCCTACAAATCAGGACTTTAGACGTAATGTAGGTAGAAAATCAATAATAATTATTTATTAAATTAAAAATAAGACAAAAGTTATATTGGTGGAAAGCTGACAATTTTTTCTATAAACGTTTTTTGTTTGATGAAATTCAGACGAATTTTTTTTTTGTCAGCCACAAGGGAAAACTTAAAAAAACTAAGCAAATTTTTCAAAACATGTTTTTTAGGTTGAATTTCTAGGTTAGGCAATCTTGAACCCAATCCCAAGCTAATATCCATTTTGGTTTGGTAATACCAAACTGAAACAATATCTGTTTATAACAGATATCTATTTTGAAACGAATATCTGTTTATAACGGATATTCATTTTAAAATGGATATTTGTTTTATTTTCAAAACAGATAGCCATTTTGGAAAGCGGGAGCCCATTTTTTTGAAAAAGAAATGGATATCCGTTTTGAAGACCTAAAAAACCCTCTTTAGTAAAATGGGCATAACCTTTTCGTTTCTTATCAAAATTTTGACTTTTTATAGGCGATGGAAAGGTGATTGAGAGCTCTATGGAATGGAATAGGTGGTGTTTCTATGTTATACACAAAACTAATCATTATAATCCTTTGAACTTCATATTTCATTTTTGAAGCATCAAATGCTCACTACTTTCACATGCAAAGTGTTTTTTTCATGATTTTTTTGTAACACTCATCTCAAAATACTTGAAAATTTAGAAATGTAAGGAAATATTTATATTTTTTGTAGCAATGAGATGAAAAAATCTTCATAAATCATCATATCTCTCTATCCCTTTCTCTACCTCTCAATATATCACTATGTCTCCCCTTAAGCTCTAAACCTATCCCTCCCTCCTTTCTTCTCTGGTTGTCCCTCTTTATACCTATCTCTCTCATTGAGCTCTAGACCTATCTTTCTACCTATATCTCCAACCTTTCTCTCTCTCTCTCTCTCTACCTCTCTATCTTAGGTCCCTCCCACTTCCTCTCCCTCTCTCTCTCCCTCTCCATCTCCCTCTCACTCTTCATCTCCCCTCCATCTCTCTCTATCTCTCCCTCCCTTTGAAGTTTCTCTTTGTCTTAAGTCTCTCCCCCTCTTAGGTTTTTCTCTCAAGTCTCCCTTATCCCCTCTCTCCCTCTTAGGTCTCTCTCTCTTAGGTCTCTCCCACTCACTCTATCTCTTTGTTCTCTCCCACTCCCTCTCTCTCTTAATATCTCACTCACACTTACACTCTCTCCCTCTTAGGTCTCTCTATCTCCCTCTCTCTCTCCCTCTCAAGTCTCACTATGTCTCCCTCTCAAGTCTCTCTCTCCCTCCATCAATCTCTCTCCCTCTCTCCCTCTCAAGTCTCTCTCTCTCTAGTCCCTACCACTCCCTCTCCATCTCCCTCTCATTCTCCATCTCCCTCTCTCCCTCTCTCTCTCCATATCTCTAAAGTCTCTCCCTCTTAGGTCTCTCTCTCTCTCAAACACACACACACACACGCACACACACACTCCATATGGATGATCCCACAATAGTGGTTTACAATTTTTGGCCAAACTGGACACTAAATCTTCACATTCGAGCACCTATAGCGGTTAAACCGTGAGGAATTTGAAGATGATGCAAACTAGAGTCTTGTCACATTTTTTCTATAGATTTTAAGAATATTTTTTTCAAATTTTTTGGAATAAGATTTCACTTCTTTTTCCATCTCCCACGAAAATTGTTTTTTTTCAAAAAACAACATTTTCAAAAAGTGACGCCGTATAATGCATAAATTTCTTTCCTTGAAAGATAAAATTCTATTTTTTTTGAATTTAGATTTGTAACTCTGATATCTAGTGCTTCCACTTGGTTAGGTAGTTTTTTATTGAATATTTTTTCTTGAATCAAGTTTCAAAGTCAAATCAATTACAATTCAGACATAACACGACCGTATAACGCATAACTTTTACTGTATGTATCGAAATTATATTTTTTTTTGGGTGGATCAAGGACTCCAATATATGGTGCACTCATATTTTTTAATTTTTTTTTATAATCTTCTATTTTTCCATGTGTGCAGAATAGAGATTTTTGTTTTCGGTGAAAAACCTATATTCAATAAAACTTAAAAAACAAATAGATAATATAATCAAAACATATTAAAATTATATTTGTTGGATATCTCATTTTGAGGACAACCTGATACCAGTTGGGTTTTTTATATCTCCACCATTTTCATTCTCAAATCATTCAGTCAAACATTCTAAACATGTTCGGTCGAACCCCCTCTATTAAAAATTAATTTTTAATATTAATATAAATATAAATGATATTCATTTTAAATTATGACTTGAGAGAGAGATATGGTGGGAGTGGGAGAGAAAGGGAGAGTGCGGGTAGGATGGAGATACTTGAGAGAGAGAGAGAGGGGGGAGTGGAGAGAGATAAAGGGTAGGGGGTATAAGGGTTTAGGGTTTAAGGGTTAAGGGAGAGAGGGTGTAGGAGGGAGAGACTTGAGAGAGAGAAGGGGGGAAGTGGGAGAGAGATAAAGGGTAGGGGGTCCTAGGGTTGAAGGGTTAAGGGTAGAGGATCTCAAGAGGGAGAGTGGGTAGGAGGCAGAGACTTGAGAGAGAGAGGGGAGTGGGAAAGAGATAAAGGGTAGGAGTAGAAGGGTTTAGGGTTTAAGGGTTAAGGGTAGAGGGAGAGGGGGAGAGGGGGTAGGAGGGAGAGACTTGAGACATAGAGGGGGGAGTGGGAGAGAGATAAAGGGTAGGGGGTGTACAAAGGTTTAGGGTTTAAGGGTAAGGGCAGAGGGAGAGGAGAGGGGTGGGGGAGAGACTTGAGAAAGAGAAGGGGGAGGGAGAGAGATAAATGGTAGGGGGTGTACAAGGGTTTAGAGTTCAAGGTTTAAAGGTAGAGGGAGAGAGGGAGAGGGGTCGAGGGAAAGACTTGAGAGAGAGAGGGGGAGGGAGAGAGATAAAGGCATGCTTAAGGGTTTAGGGTAGAGGGAGAGAGGGAGAGGGATGGAGGGAGAGAATTGAGAGAGAGAGGGGGGAGGGGAGAGAGATAAAGGGTAGGGGTGTAATGAGGGACTAAGGCTCTAAGGGTTAAGGGTAGAGGGGAGAGAGGGAGAGGGGGTTGTAGGGAGAGACTTGAGTGAGAGAGGGGGGAGTGGGAGAGAGATAAAGGGTAGGGTTTAAGGTTTTAGGGTAGAGGGGAGAGGGAGAGGGGGTGGGAGTGAGATACTTGAGAGAGTGGGGGGGGAGTAAGAGAGAGATAAAGGGTAGGGTTTAAGGGTTAAGGGTAGAGGAGCTCGAGAGGGACAATGGGTAGGAGGGAGAGACTTTCAAGAGAGAGAGGGGGGATTGGGAAAGAGATAGAGGGTAGGGGGTACAAGGGTTTAGGTTTATATGGCTAAGGGTAGAGGGGTGAGTGGGAGAGGGGGTAGGAGGGAGAGACTTGAGATAGAGAGGGGGAGAGTGGGAGAGAGATAAAGGGTAGGGCATGTACAAGGTTTTAGGGTTTAAGGGTTAAGGGTAGAGGGGCGAGAGGGAGAGGGGGTAGTAGGGAGAGACTTGAGAGAGAGTGGGAGAGTGGGAGAGAGATAAAGGGTAGGGTTTAAGGGTTTAGGTAGAGGGAGAGAGGGCTGAAAGGTTGGGAGGGAGAGACTTGAGGAGAGAGTGGGGGGGAGTGGGAGAGAGATAAAGGGCAGGGATGCATGGGTTAAGGCAGAGGAGCTCAAGAGGGAGAGGGTAGGAGGAGAGACTCTCAAGAGAGAGATAGAGGGTAGGAGCAAAAAGGCTCTAGGGTTTGGCACAAGGGTAGAGGGAGAGGGGAGAGGGGTAGGAGGGAGAGACCTGAGAGAGAGGTGGGAGAGTGGGAGAGAGATAAAGGGTATAGGGGTACAAGGGTTTAGGGTTTAAGGGTCAAGGGTAGAGGGGAGAGAGGGTAGGAGGGAGAGACTTGAGAGAGAGAAGGGAGGAGTGGGAGAGAGATAAAGGGTAGGGTTTAAGGGTTAAGGGTAGAGGAGCTCGAGAGGGAGAGTGGGTAGTTGGGAGAGACTTTCAAGAGAGAGAGGGAGGAGTGGGAGAGAGATGAAGGGTAGGGTTTAAGGGTTTAGGGTAGAGGGGAGAGAGGGAGAGGGGGTGGGAAGGAGATACTTGAGAGAGAGAGGAGAGAGTGGGAGAGAGATAAAGGGTAGGGGGTATAAGGGTTTAGGGTTTATGTTTTATGGGTTAAGGGTAGAAGGGAGAGAGGGAGAGGGTGTAGGAGGGAGAGTTTTGAGAGAGAGAAGGGGGGAGTGGGAGATAGATAAATGGTAGGGGGTCCTAGGGTTTAAGGGTTAAGGGTAGAGGAGCTTGAGAGGGAGAGTGGGTAGGAGAGAGAGACTTGAGAGAGAGAGGGGGGGTGAGTGGGAGAGAGATAGAGGTAGGGAGTAAAATGGTTTAGGGTTTAAGTGTTAAGGGTAGAGGGGATAGGGGGTAGGAGGGAGAGACTTGAGACAAAGATAAAGGGTAGGGTTTAATGGTTTAGGGTAGAGGG
>VDFB02000007.1:179840919-179927528 GCA_007258455.2 Sequoia sempervirens
AAAATTTACATAGTTTCCCATGGAACAATTCAATGGAACAAATTATATAAGTTGTATATAAGTGTATATAAGATTCTTGAACTTAATAATTCTATGAAACAAATATAAGTTGTATATAATTTTAATTTAGGCAAAGTGATTTTAGAAAACTTCACTACGTTTCAAATAAGGATTGAAAGCATATATGTGGGTTTACATGCAGCCAAAAAAAGTGAGAGATGATGCTCTCAAAGATTCTTGAACTTAATAATTTTCCATGGAACAAATATGTATGCATATAGTTGTAATTTAGGAAAAATGATTTTAAAAAAATTCACTACGTTTCAAGTAAGGATTGAAAGCATATATATGGGTTTACATGCAACCAAAAAAAGTGAGAGATGATGCTATCAAAGATTCTTGAACTTAATAATTTTCCATGGAACAAATATGTAGATATAATTGTAATTTACACAAAATGATTTACAACTATGTACAAGTTACTATAAGTTCTCATTTGAACATGTATAGGGTTACAAGTGAACTTGAAAACCATGGATATAATCTAAGTCAAAGATTTTGGTTCAGCCCGCTCTTCAATAACATGTAGAAGTTTTTGATGATCATCACTATCTAGTCTCCATTTTCTTCGACCACGTGCATGTGCAACTGCATGAAGATGTAGAGTGGTAGCAATTATTAAGTGACTATATTGATATACCTTGTTATCAGGTTGATAGTCAAGAAATGAATCCCATGCTAAACAATTTTGACTTGTTTTAGATATGTCCCTTGCACTACAACAAAACTTGCATGGTAAAAATGAACCTAAGGTAAGACATATGTATGTGTGCAACATTTTCCTGCTTAAGGCTTGTACAATATATATTTAATGTTTATAATGTAATGTGCACATGTGAATACAATGTATATAAAATTTTAAATTCAAACTCACCTGTGGGAAATGACATTCCATCACTTGTTTCAGGTTCTGTTAGCTTATTCCTCTCTTTTGTGCAATGCAATAAATAATAGCTAACACCTTCAATGTTTCCAAGCTCTGCTATGACTTCAAAAAAATCTCCTGTACACCAAATTTACACAAAAAAAATCTAAAAAAATTAGAAATGTCTCTAAAGATCATTAACTAGATATATATAATATTTAAATTATTGAAAACTTACACATGTGTACCTTTTCTAACCAATCCTAAAATATGGTCACATTCAATTGAAATCAAAGGAATGTCTTCAAATCTTTCTTCCTTGTTTTCATCATATGTTTCTAAAACAACTAGTGGCACTGTATCCCATTTACCAACATATCCAAGTTCTTGATTGTTGCATGCATAATCAAAGTTTCCCTCAATGCACTTAGTGCAAAAACAAGAGTAATCCCTTGTGTCTAATATCCATCCATGGTGACTATTTGAACTCCTAACACAATGCAAAGATCTTGTTTTTTCTACCCTCTTACATCCATGCATCGATCTTCTAGCCACACCTAGATAAATTTGTACAACAAAAAACTTATGTGAACAAATATGTATATATATATATTTTAAATTTAAATAAATTCAAATTTTTGATTTAATGTAATTTATACATACCCGATATCTCCCAAAACACTTTATGTGGAATGTGTCAGTTTGTTCTTGAAGATGTAACAACCACATTTGATGCAAAGTGTTTCTTGCACCATTCAACAACATCATGTGCATTGTCTAGATGATCTTCTAGATAACTCATTTGATGCTTTCTTAAAGCTCATTTGATGTAAGCTCCTGCTCCATCATGCTCACCCTTTCCATGCCCACTCTCAAAAAAACTCCAAACATGTGGTATTTTGTAGATTTTATGATATCTACAAAGTGCATAGAATGGCCATGAAGATTTGAATTGTGCCACACATCCATTTGACCATACAAAATGATTTTCAAATTTTACACCCCTACTTCTCAAATTCTCAAAAAATATTGTAAAGCAATGTTGGACAAAAGGTGTGTCATGCTCTTTATCATCACTAATATAAAAGTGATATTCTTTCTTAATGGCTCATTCTTGATCTGTACTCTCAACACCATCTAATTCTGATTGTGCATGTCGATAACACACATGAACCATAATAGTAATCTGCTTTGAAAAGTAATACTCTGATTGAATCTCCTTTTGATGTAGAAAGGAGTAATTTTCTACAAAGTCAACTATTGATAGAACTGTTCCATGTGGGAAAGTATCTCTCAATGTTTGGAATTGTTGTGCTTGCCACTTAGCAAAAAAGGAATGATGTATGTATGGTCGTATAAATTTTAAAAAATCTTCCATAAATTTTCCAATGGGAATCTCCTCTTCTACATAGTTCAACATTGTGGATTCTTTCCCAAAATTTGTTTGCAACTTTACATACTTGTACTTGTGTCCGTAAAATATATGAATAACTAATAAACCACACTTGATCAATGAAACATTACATCAAAGAGAATTCAAATAATTTGATCTATGAGAAATTGAAACAAATAAACTCTCTAAAAATAGTACTTACCTCTTGAAATTTACTATCTTTGTTAGGTTAGTATCCTCAATTCTTGAAGGAAATTTAGCCAAATTTCCTGGTCTCACAAATTCCTTTTATGTAGTTTATTTGAGGTCCATTTTCATGATCACATAATATATACTCTATGAACAAACTTTCCTGTTTAGGAGGTGCATTTTGAAACCCACATCTTTCTTCTCTCATCTTTTGAAACACTTGATAGTAGAGATCAAATTCAATATGATAACGACAACAACAAGTTTCAAAAAACTTGTTTATCATCACATAATATTGCTTTAACCTTTGAAACATTGTTTGCCCAATCTTTATATGAGGATATGTATTACAAAATTTCATATACATCTCAAATTGTGTTATGTCTAGCCAATGTTTGATATGATTTTCATAAATACTAGGTTCAATCTTGTGTCTCATAACATCTCTAGTATTTGATGATGGACGAGTTTGATCATGCCAAAAACCTGAGACCAAGTTCCTAACAACATCTTCAATCCCGTCAGAATGGGGAGCTCTACACATAATTGCCCAATTTCCTTCTAAACTCTCATCCAAAAACTCTCTTTTTCTCATATTTTATCAATGTGGTTCTACTATAACCAATTTCAGTTGAAAGTGTAGACATTTTTCTTTTTCTTGCTATATCTTGATGTACAATAGATGTCAACATCACCCTTCTTGTAGTGGCCTTATCCACAGTTGAGATCCTTTCCCAATGGAATCTAAACCCTTTTTAACATTTTGAACAATATCCTTTTGTAATCCCATGTGTTTCTTCTTATTTGATGTTGAATGAACACCCAAAAATTGTAATGACTCTTCGAGCTCATCACAAAGAAGTAAATGTGATAACAATTGGGTTTTTTCAAGTGTAGCAAGATGATTGAAATGATGATTGACCATTCCATTTATAGATTTAGTTAGTGACCTCTTTCTCTTATTATAAGGTTGGTTGGCATAATATTTTAGTTTCTCCATATCCATTTCAAGTAAATGATCTAAATTTCTATGAGAAATTTGTTTCCCCACCTTCTCAGCTAGTTTTATATGCTCATCCATACCAGTAGGAGGAAGTGATCCCAACCCCTCTCCAACATGCATTGTTTGAACTTGTGCCTCCTCCCTATCTTCAAGGACCATGCATTCTTGAGTGGATTTATTTGATCCAATCTCTAGATTTGGCTCGACTTGAGCATGAAAACTTCCTGCTTGTTGAGCCCTTCCTACACGTGTCACAAAATATTTTTTAAACAAATGTGAGAGATGATGTTAAATATAAGTGAAGTTTATGTATCCAAGCAAACAAACTAATAAAACATGATGAGTTATAAGTGAGAGAAGTTTGTGCTAGTTTTATATGCTCATCCATACCAGTAGAAGGAAGTGATCTTGACCCCTCTCCAACAAGCATTGTTTGAACTTGGGTCTCCTTCCTAACTTCAAGGTCCATATGTTCTTCAATGGATTCGTTTGATCCAATATCTAGATTTGACTTGACTCCAGCTTGAGGAATCCCTAGAGCATAAAACATAAAAATAATTTGAGAACATTGAAGTGATGAAAATAAAAGACCAAAGACACAAAACACAAATATTGAAACAAAAAGAATTGGCTTAAGGAATTGGAGTCAAGGATCACATAAACATTGCAACTTGCATGACCAAGATGACTTGAGGACATTTAAAAGTATTTATAGTAACTCAAGTGCAATGATGGTTAGAAACCTTCAAAGTAAAAGTCCTAAACACACACTTGAGAGTGAGATAGAGAAGAAACAAGCATGTACCTTGTTTCTTTCTATGATAAATTTCCAAGTTTTGGTCACACCTCTTTTGTTCTTCTTTTGACAAATTACGTTGACACATTTTTTCTTTTTCTTTGTTCTCCCATTTTCTTCTTCAACTTAAAGATGACTCTAAACAAATCCTCTACCAACTTAGTTAAATTATCCTCAAAATTTTCCCTTGATTGATAAAAATGAAAAGTTGTTGAGCTCCAATATTTGCCTCCTTGATAAATGTGTAAAAACTTCTCCAAAATCTGCGCTCCAAGTGAATCAAAATTATTCAAGTGTACATGGAATAAATAGATTGTAGTTTAAATGAATCAAGTAGTAAACAAACAAGTTATTTCATTGTGGAGTTTGTTGAACATATTTAATTCATAAGTATGCACAACATATCTAGGAATTTTAGAATTTTATTGAAGTGTCAAAAATGTATATTAGAGGTATAATTTGAATTTAATTTTCTTAATTATATTTGAATTGAATTTCAAGTTAGTTGTCAAAAATGTATAATAGAGGTATAATTTGAATTAAATTTTCTTCATTATATTTGAATTGAATTTCAAGTTACTTGTCAAAACGTATAATAGCTCGATATAATTTGAATTGAATTTTCTTAAAATTATATTTGAATTGAATTTCAAGTTACTTGTCAAAAGGATTATATCTTGTTCTCAACTCAATGGTTCATGTTGCTTAAGTCATTTTAAAAAAATATTTATTGTGATCAACATGAATGAACTTAATTATAAAGTGGCATTGATTTCCCTAAAATTATACTAGAGATCAAATGCATATTGAATATAAGGAAATGTAAGTTGTAAGAGTTTATAAAATAAGAAAACATGTATGTATATTGAATATTTAGACAAAATGCATACATATATTATGTGTAAACATGTTTAAACCATAAGCAAACACATGACATACATGTAAAGGGATTCAATACATATAAACATAACACATATTATAAGCAAAGAGGCAAATGTATGTATATATCATATAAGAAAATATATGTACATATCATAAAATCAAAATGTAAATTAAAGATCATCAAATGTCGAATGCTAAAGATCAACAAATAAGCAAATTTATGTATATCATATAAGTAAATGTAAGTTAGAGATCATCAAATATCAAATAATATTAAAGATCATCATATAATCAAATACATGTGGTAAAGATCATAAATCTAGAGTGCATGGCCTAATATGAATGTCTACTCCTAGATGAATGGCCATCTGAATGAGAACAGTCCTACTCTAATGGATGTGCTGAGCCCTGCAAATAAAATTGTGTACAAGATGTGTTAAATACATATAATTTATATTAAATAAATTTTATGAAAGTTATTTTTAAATATCAATCTAGATCTATACATACATAAATATATTGCATGTACATATACACATGTGATTATATAAAAATGTAAAACTCACATGTCCACTAACAACAGATTCATCCACAGAGTCACATCGATCATGCACATGATCTAGACCAAGGCTAGGAGTGCTATGAGGTATGTCCACCTGTAACAATATATATACACATATATATCAACTTACATGAATATCTACTTTAAAAAATAATAATAATAATGAAAAAAGAATTGAAACATGCACATCATCTGATATTGAATGACCTAAGTCCTTTGAAACAATCACCTCCACCATATCCACCAAATGATCAAGTGATGAATCAACATCTACATCCATCTGATCTATCCCATGTTGTTCCATAAATTATTAATGTAGAGGACTATGAGGGTGAGATGGCATCGGTGATGATGAACCATAACCAATCAACATATCAGTAAAACCCATAGTCTGTGCAGTTGCCATATGAACTATAGGTGGATCCTGATGCACACTAGTGCTCGACTGAGAGTGATGGGATCTTGGAACTAAACGACCTCTACATCTCAAATTCCCTCTAACATGCTCTATACCCATCCCATTGTCTGATGCAATGTGGGCATATGCCTCCAATAGGTCCTCATCCAAACAATGTAGAGTCATGTGTGACATATCTCATGTAAGTGCATCAAGTTGTGTAGGATTAGGGATGTCGGCCAGTGTAAAAGGATCCATGGTGGTCCATTGTGCTAAAAATGTTGTGGATCAGGAATGTTTGGACATCAATACTGACCTACATGATCATTAGATATCCTAGTGGTGGTAGTTGTAATGTCACCTACAGTTTCAATTGCTTCCTTTTGGGAAGCAACAACAACCTCATCTGCTATGGGGGCTAGAGCTGGGGTGAGAGTAGGAGACCTATCACCAACCAATACCCTAAACACTGGGGGTGGTCTATCTACTCGACAATAGGTGGGCCTATCAACAATCCTACCACGCCCCTAACCAGCATATGGTGGAATGTCTAGGTAGTTAACTTTGAGGCCAAAATGGACCTCAACATACAACTGCTGAACAAAATACAATGGAATCTAGTCATTGTTTGGGTATAGACCATGTGCTATGAGAAATCGTGGGTAGATCAATGAGGCCATAGCATGATCAACACATCTAGTGACCTGGTATCCCCTAACCTTATGCACATTTTGATAAAATGGAAAAAAAGTGGCTTTTATCATTTCTTTGGTGACACTATCCTATATTTGTTTAAGGGAACATCACCATGTACTTCTTTTGGCATGTGGGAAAGAATAGTAGTCACTCTATCTAGGGAATATGCACTAGTCCTCTCAAGTTTATCTTTTAGTTTTTCTAGACTATGCAATATTAACATGCATGGTTCACTATATATCCTCGGGTTTTCACCCTGTGCTAATGAATCTCTCATTTTTTTAATCTCATTACTAGTATTTGCAAATAAATAATCTAGCACAGGTGGAATATGATCTACATTTTCCATGTCTTACACACAGATATATATATACAGTACACCTAAAAGAGCAATGAGACTTTGGTAAATAATGTATCTAGATAAAGGGAATACAAATCTAAAATAGAACTTGTAATAATTCATCTACTCATCAATAATATTTTCATACCATTAACAATTTAAAAAGAATTGGAAGACAACTATAATCTATAACATAGCATCCTTAAATGGTTCAAATTTTAAATGAAATGATGAAAGAAAGAATAAGAATACAAAGATTAGTATAAAATTATTTGAAAATAATTGGGGATAAAAATATTTAATGTAATAGTTGTTAACATAAATGAACTTCAATTATATAGCCAAGAACATAAAAAAATGATAGATTGGAAAGCAAAATAATCAGACATTTATCATATTTTTATATGTATAAAGTTTAGATACCATCAAATTATTTAAACTTATAGATTGCATAAAGCTATAAATTGAATCGTTAAAAATAATTTATTAAGAATCAAATCTAATAAAGTTTGACTTCATTGCATACTTGTTATAAATATCTCACTAATCCAACCATACATATTATATATGTTAAAATATATATTTACCCTTAAATATATATACTTGTTATAAATATATATTGAAAGAAGATGAAGGTCCTTATTTACCCTTAAATGACATTTAAATTGGATATTTTAATGTTCAATATAATGAAATGTTTAAAAAATGAAAGTGACAATAATATTGAAAATAAAAATGTTGAACATGAATGTGAAAATATTGTAAAATTTGATGGAACACCTATTGATAAGAGTAGCATCATAGAAGAAGAAGAAGAAGAAGAAATACATCAACAATTTCTTGACTAATGTGGATATGAACCCTATGACATTGAAATTGCACTCAATAATTGACTTGTTGATAACAATGATTAAATTGATAGCTCACATGAACCAATGAAACTCAATGTGTCTCCAAATTACATAGGAAGAGAGAACCTTTGTGAAGAAGAAAAAGAAATTCAAAATCCATCTTTTTGTAATGAGTTTGTTAAAATTTAAAAACATTCAAGAACCCAAAAATGATTTGAAATTGATGAGAATAATAGAAATTCTTGAAGGCAAGAGGTCATCACAAACCATTTGGTTGTGGGCTTCAAAATTTTTCAATGAATGGTTTTCCAATAAGACATTAACCAAAAAATTCCAAATTTTTATACAATTACTAAATATGTACAAAATGAGACCTTTACTAAATAAATTTCAAAGATTCATGTAAACAAAAAGTTTGATCGAAATAATATTGTTGTTAAAGTTTATTTTAATGCATTCAATTCTATTGTAAACAATAGTAAGGAAAAAGATAAAAGAGTTGCTCATAAAGTAATACCATCATTAGTAAGAAATTAAAAAATTAAAAAGGCTCAATTATTAAGGTAAAATTGTCTTGAATTAAGCCTAAATCATAAAACATTATCAAAAGTACTATCAATAAGATCATGATTAGAAAGTCCTATTGAAAATCATACTTGGGCTTTTAGCAGTAGGCTTCCATGAGTTGATAAGAAGCTAATTAATAGTACATAGGATGAAATTCAAGAATTTTGGCACTCTAACTCTAGATTTACATATGAGGTTGGCAACAACATTTTTTATACTCTACCTAGGCCATGATTCTGTTATGAGTATGAAGAGTTTATGATAGAAATGCATCCATTATTGTTGAGTTAAAAGTAGGTTAAATATTATTTTTCTTAAAAATTCACTTTTATATAAATGTAGGTGTTTTGGAGAACAAAGCTATAGTATGAATAAGTGATTGACATCGATGGCTATAAATTTCAAGGTGGGGACATTCAATATAATTCATAAGGTGTTATAATATTAAATGCTTTCATTGTTTAGTTAGTTTTAATCAATGTTGTATGATTTATTAAAATTTTTTTAATATTTAAATGTAGGTGTTTTGGGGAGTAGCAGTGATAGATCTAGCTCATTGAGAAAGGATATAGGTAGAGAGGAGGAGTGACCTTGACAAGGATTGAGACATGGATCACCTCAAGGTGGTAGATATGAGTGGAACATATCCATAGAGAAGGATAGGCTAAGAGGATAGATATAGGAGACAAATACCTTAGGGGCACCTTTTTAGTTGTGTGTATGCTCTACAAAGTGGATTTACTCATGAGTGCTTTGATGTATTTGAAGACACATTTGTATGAGAACATAGATAATATGATATGGGAACTATTAGTTGTGTTGATGATGGGTGTGATATTTTATGTGTATGTTGATGATGTGCATGATATATAGTTATATTTCTTGTATTTGGATGCTCATAGGTATGGATGTTCATGAATCTTATGTGTATGTCTAATGGTGGCATGTGGAAGGATAAATATGGCTATTGAAAAACTTTACCATTATCTTGACAACTAATTATGGCTATATGATAATCTTATTGTAATGAACCTAAGTTAATTCGATAGATATTAGTGAAGTTGAATTAGGAAGCATGGATTGTGCTTTATTATACACATTTATGTTTAAAAATATGGGTCTAATTTTTGTGATATTCAAAGTCAATTAAATTTCTTCAATAGTATATCCAAGGTATAGGGATATATTAGTGGTAGGAGTAGTGTAGGATAAAAAGGAGAATGTATAAAGAGGGGAAGGTCTAGAAAGGTAATGACATGGTAATGGAAGGAGAATTTACCCTATAAGGTTAAATTTTCATAGGATAAGGAGGAATGGTATGAAGAACATATATGTATAGGATAGTGCTAGTAGTAACAATGGTGTGAACATATATAAAAGGATGGGAGATAAGAAAAATACTAGTGGAGAGAAAGGCGGTAGGACATGGGTGGTGGATCCCATGGAAGTGGTAACTATAGTATGATAGGAGGAATCATTATAAGAGGATGAAGGGTAGATGGATGCATAGAGGGTACAACATTATTAAAATCCATTAGAGTGGTAATATTATGAATAGTATTAATTCCCTAAGGATAGCCACCTAATACATTATATAAATTACTAGCCAATGAGTGAGGATATTTAGGGTGGAGAGGTGCATCAATACGTAATTATCAATTTAGGAAAATATCTTGTTTAGCAACATATGTATCTAAATCATAGTCTTGATCATTATTTTTCATCTTCTTTAATGTGGCTCTTTATATGGTTGTCATTAGCTATTATATCAAAAAATGATTCAGTTGTCATTTTATTTGCTAGCCATATTAGAGTTAAGATGAAAACTCCATAAAACAAGATTTTAAAGGATATTAATTTAACTAGATAAAAGATCAAGGAAAACACTCTCAAACATGCAATATACCCCAATTGCTTAGACAATGCATATTTCCTAATAATGTGTGCAACTAAAAACTAATAACATGTAATGAATGGATGTAGGTGATAATAATTAAATAATCCTAATTTAACTAGGGTTGCCCCTTTTATATATTTAAGAAGTTGTAAGAGCATTGTATGAAATTGTAAGATGGGGATTACTTATGAAATGTTATATGACACATAAGAGAATAAAAAAGGGGGGTTACACTAGAATATTGATTAGAATTATGAAAAGCATCAAGATCATCTTAAATAATGGGTTTGAATATGTCAAAAATGGAGTGTCGGTTATGAGGAGGAGGATTTGAATTTTTTTGATAAGATGTAAAGCATTTGCTCAATACATCCTATAAACCAAGTCAAGGAATATGGTGTTGGAATTTGTGCCAAATTTGGTGCCATTTTTAGGTCATTATTTTGGCTCATGGCTTTGGTAAACCACACTTGGTTTATGGTTTAAATTTTTCCTATTTATGGGTGCTTGAGATGGAGAAAGCATAATGATTTTATAGGTATCATCATGCTACTAGAAATTACTCCATATGAATCACATGTTGATGATACTAATATAAGGGTATGCACATGAATATTTTATTGTAAATGATATTATTATCAAATAATATAATTGGTTCATGTTTTTGGTTGTGGGATTTTTCTTCCAAGAGGATTTTCCCATGTACATAATTATGTTATAAATTTATAATTTATACATTTTTCTTGTAACTAAAATTAAATATATTTTGCATATTTATCTCTTGATAGGTCAATATGGGAAGTGTTTCCACACCTCAAATTCCTTTTAAAATACTATCCAAGTCTTAATCAATTTACATCCTCTATCTTATTGTGCAATACCTACCTACCACCAAAAATGTGTAGAGATGGACATTTTTAATGTTACAAATGATACAATTTGTGGTTCTATTTGAACTTCATAACTTTATATTGTTTGTTTCCATATGCTATTAAGTTCTTATATATGTTTCACTTGGTCTTTCCATTTAGGAGCAGGCTATCCATAGCTTTGATTGTTGAAATGGGAAGGCATATTTCATTTACACATAGGACATAAAAATGTATGCAAAATGGGGAAGAAAATCCAATTTGAATTCAACAAATTTGAAAATGCTTTAAAAAATTCCAAACAAATCCAATTTGAATTCAACAAATTTGAAAAAAATTGTATCTAGGGTTTCAAAATTTAACATATAAATGCATTTTGAGCTCTAAAAAAATTGAATTTCAAATACCTGGTGCTCGATATGCAAGTCGGGTTGATGAAGTTTGGAGAGATGAAGTTGAGGTTGCATTCACCGGAAAGAAGAAGCTTGCTTTGTCATTAGTCTTAGTTTTCTCCCAGACATACCATTGAAAGTAATTATAATGAAAGGAAAATGACAGTCAATGAGAATGTTTTATTTTTTGTCGATATAGCAGGTTCAATTAATCCCATGTTCGACCGAACCCATTTAAATATGATTATCTTTATTTAGGGTTTGTGGGTTCGGTCGAACCTATGATGAGGTTCGGTCGAACCATAAAGTTCGAACGAACCCATTGAGTTTGGGGAAAAGGAAAAAAATGAAATTTCCTTCCTCATATAATTTGTAAACCACTATTCTGAAGCCACCCATATCCATCTTAGATCTCTCTCTCCCACTATCTCTCTCCTCTCTCCCTCCCTCTCTCCCTCTCAAGTCTCCCTCCCTCTCCCTCTCCCTCTCTCTCTCAAGTCTCTCCAACTCCCTCTCTCTCTTCTCTCATATCTCTCTCTCTCTTACTCACACTCTCCATCTCCGTATTAGTTCTCTCTCTCCCACTCTCTCTCTCTCTCACACACATAATCTCTCTCTCTCTCTCTCTCTCTCTCTCTCTCTCTCTCTCTCTCTCTCTCTCTCTCTCTCTCTTTATCTCCTCTCAAGTCTCTCCTCCATCTCAAGTCCTCTCTCTCTCTCTCCATCTCAAGTCTCTCTCACACACTACCTCTCTCTCTCACACACACACAGACACCATCGCCTCTCTCTCTCTCTTGGTCCTCCCACCCCTCTCCATATCCCTCTTCTCCCTCTCTCTCCCCTTTGAAGTTTGCGCCCTCTCTTAGGTCTCTCCCACTCCTCTCGTGTGTCTCTCTCTTAGGTCTCTTCCACCTCTCTCCTCTCTCTCTCTCTCACTCACACTCTCAAGTATCTTTCTCTCTCTCCCTCCCTCTCTCGCTCTCAATTCTCTCTCCCTCTCCCTCCCTCTATCTCTCTATCTCCCTCTCTCCCTCTCAAGTATTTATCTCTCTGTTTCTCTCTTAGATCTCTCTCTATAGTTTCTCCTTCCCACCACAACTAGATCTCTCTCTATCTCTCCCTCTGTCTCTACCTCTCTCCCTCTCAAGTCTCTCTCTCTCCCTCCCTCTCTCCCTTCAATTCTCTCTCCCTTTCTCTCCCTCTATCTCTACCTCTCTCCCTCCCTCTATCTCTCTCTATCCCTCTCCATCTCCCTCTCACTTTCCATCTCCCCATCCCTTTGAAGTCTATTTCCCTCTTAAGTCTCTCTCTCTAGTCTCTCCCACTCTATCTCTCCCTCTCTCCCTCTTAGGTCTCTCTCTCTCTCTCTCTCCCCCTCTCTCCCTCCTTTTTTTAGGTCTCCCACTGCCCCTCTCTCTCTCTCTCACTCACTCACTTTCCACCTCCCTCTCAAGTCTCTCTCTACCACTCCCTCTCTCTCCCAAGTGTCTCCTTCCCACCCTAACTAGATAAATATCTCTCTCCAGTGTCTCCTTCCCACCTTAACTAGATAACTCTATCTCTCCCCCCTCCCTCCTTCTCTCTCTCCCTCCCTCCCTCCCTTTCTCCTTCTCAATTTTTTCTCCTTCTCCCTCCCTCTCTCCCTCTCAAGTCTCTCCCTCGCTCTCCTCTCTCTCTCTTTCTCTCTCCCTCAGAAGTAACTTGAGATGGGGAGAGAGAGAGGGAGAGTGACTTTAGATGGAGAGAGGGAAGGAGAGATGTAGATGTTAGAGTAAAGGTTTTAACTTAATTATGTTAATTAAGTTACCTTTATTTCTCTCTGAAGATTTCACTTTAGTTTGCATATTATGACATTTAATAATTATATTAATTATTAAATGTCTACCTATTAGGGTTACTTTGAGGTTTTACATGATCTCCTTTCAAGGATTGATCTTTGTAATTATTTAATTCAGTCAATGTAATCTCTCTTGAAGCTTGCAGAGCACCCTTGCTTTTTTGTCTCCATCTCTTCCTTTCTGTGATAGGTTATTTGTATGTAGGTGATCTTCGGGGTTTGTGAAGTTGAATTTCTCAACTTCTACATGGTATCAGAGCTCCAGACCTGTTGCTTCTTGTTCACATGTTTTGAAGGATTTTCGGAGCTTCGAGGGTTTGGGGTTTTCTTTTTTATCTAGGAAATATCTATTAGATCGGAGCCTTTTGAGTCCAAACAAACCTCACCATTGAGTCCACAGCGGTCCAAAACCCCAAAAACAACTGTTCATTCGTCCATTTTGGACATAGTTGATACAAGAGGCAAAAAAAAATACCCGTATGACCTTGTATGACCATTTGCATATGGATCGAGGTATTAAAAAAAAATTGAATTTTTTTTTAATGGAAAAATTTTCAAAAAATCATTGTAAAATAAATTTGTTTTTTACAAAGCTTTAACTTTTTTTTTTAAAAGCTTTACAAAGTTTTTTTTTGTTTTTAAAAACAAAATTCAAAAGGAAGGGGTACATACCTTGTGCAGGTACTGACTTGCATAGACCTGTGCAGGCGTACCTTCCCATGGCCACCTATTTTTATGATTTTTTTTTTTAAATGAATGTTTTTTATATATTTTTTAAACAAAAAATATACATGTAAATTTTTTTTATTTTTTTTAAAACATTTTTTTCAAAATAAGTCGAATTATGCATGTGTGGCGACAACCATTTAGCCATCAAATTTAAGCCCAATATTTGTTACGATAGCTATTTGACCATCAAATTTAATGCCACACTGGTTTTTTCCCCTTTGGAGCTGTTTTCTTCCAGAGGCCATAACTTGGGCATACAATATCATTTTTTGGAAAATGAGATATCGTCAAAAAGCTGATTTCGTCAACATCCCAATGGTGTGGGTCTCATCACTTCTTCTTTTTTGGTGGTGCATTCTACAGCCAGTTGAAGTAAAAGGAGCTGTTTTCATTCCCAAGCTCGTAACTTTTGACCAGTTTCTCCATTTTTTGCAATCTCAACGGAGTTGGAACCGTATTTTAGAGCTCTTCAGTTCCATCCATGCAATTTTTCCAGATTTCACTCCAGGTACATTTTATTCAAAAAAAAAAATTTCACACTCTGGTGAATTACCTAGACATATTACTTCTTGGGAACTTCTTGTTTGTGTGGGCTACTTTGTTTTTGGTTGTTCTTCATGTATTTCCAGTTTTGTGTCTTTTTATGACATTATGAGCATCATTTGTAAGCAATATTTTCTATGTAAATGCACTGAGATAAAGTGCCACACTATTATACATGTATTTTGGGAATTTTTCACATAAGGTTGTACCATATTTTGTACTTGCACTATATTATAAAGTGCAATGGGGGGCTTGTGTAGTGCCTTTGTTTTCTCCATCACACCTTTGTTTGATGAGTGTCCCTCCACGACGATAGTGGATCCATATGATTCCAACCTCATGCATGTGTGCTTTGTTTTGCACATCACTTTTTCAATTGCAGGTGCTTTCTTATGCACTTTTAGATGTTGTTCCTTCTCCTTCATGTACTACATGGTGATACACAACATTATAGTGGATATGTCAGGCTCTCCCAGTTAGCATTATGGGGGTATTATACTATTTGTGCTAATGCTTCCTTTGTTTCACCTTGGAAAGAATCTTCCATTCTCAGTTGATCAGCTTTTTTAGACTATTGGTACTTGTGCCATCTATATCTTAGTTTCAGGTGTTTGCCTTTGTTTACCATCTGATTCGAGTAGTGTCATTGGGGGCACTCATGCAGGTTGTTGTCTTCTTGATCCTGATCATCCTATCTTGAGTGGAGGTTCTTTAGCACCATAGCAGCCATCTTTTGACAGTTGTTTGCAACTTCTTCTACTTCATTGATGTTCTTCATGTCTTGTGCATCTCTTTTTGGAGTAGAGTTTTTCCCATGACATTTTCTCTATTTCTCCACTTTACAGAGATTTGGTTGTATTCGGGGACCTCATCAAGCCTAGTTGTTGGGACCCAAATTTACTTTCATGCATTGTAGTTACCTTTGCTTTCTTGCACATGTTTGTAGCTACACTCTTGCTCATCTTAAGGGGTGTGTTAGAGTAAAGGTTTTAACTTGATTATGTTAATTAAGTTACCTTTATTCCTCTCTTAATATTTCACTTTAGTTTGCATATTGTGACATTTATAATTATTATGTGTTTACCTATTAGGGTTACTTTTAGGTTTTGCATGATCTCCTTTTAAGGATTGATCTTGTAATTATTTAATTTAGTCAATGTAATATGTCTTGAAGCTTGTAGAGCACCCTTGCTTTTTTGTCTCCATCTCTTCCTTTCTGTGATAGGTTATTTGCATGTAGGTGATCTTCGGGGTCTGTGAAGTTCGCTTTCTCAACTTCTATAGTAGAGAGAGTGGGATAGAGAAACCTAAGAGGGATATGGAGAGATAGAGAGGTATAGAATATGTGTGTGTGTGGGAGACAAAGAGTGGGAGAGAGACCTGAGAGGGAGATGGAGAGTGAGTAAGAGAGAGAGAGGGAGTGGGAGAGACCTAAGAGAGAGAGGGAGAGGATGAGAGAGAGAGACTTAAGAAGGAGAGAGAATTTAGAAGGAGAGAGACTTCAAAGGGAGGGGGAGAGAGGGAGGGAGAGAGGGAGGTGGAGTGAGAGGGAGAGGGATAGGGAGTGGGAGGGACCTAAGAGCGAGAGAGGGAGTGGGAGAGAGAGAGAGAGAGAGAGATAGAGAGTCTAGAGGGAGAGAGGAGAGAGACCTAAGATGGAGAGAGAGAGAGGGGCGGGGAGGGAGGGATAGAGAGAGACTTGAGATGGAGATAGGGAGATAGAGGGAGGGAGAGGGAGAGAGCCTTGAGAGGGAGAGAGGGAGGGATATGTGAGGCCCAACCCTATCTATAAATTGTGTGACACCTTGATAAGTTTAATTATTCTTGTTGGTGAATAGATTGATGATTTAACCTAATTCCATGTTTAATATTTTGATTTTAGTAGTAACTATTGTAAATGATTATTGTGACAAATTCTCTCCATTAAATGAAAATGGGAAAACTATTAAGAATGAATGTGAGTAGATAATATTTAGATTCTCAGACAAGTATCATATGAAGAATACACTTAGATCGATATGAGCTAAGAAATTTTGTGTATCTAATATTAGTTTGAATCTCGCTAATAAGTTTCATGTTACTTGGGAAATGATAATAGGTAGGAATAAAGCAGGACTTTGGAAGATCAGGGAGAAGTTTCCAGAAGGATCACTAGCCAAGAATCATCAAGGTAAATTTAAAAGATGACTCCAATCAATTAGAGGTATACCTAAGGTAGGATAATTTGAGGAAAAATTATATAAATTAGATATCAAGTTGAATGATAAATTTTATTACAGGAAGGAGTGTCCAAGAGTAAATTTAGTAGTGTAAATAAAGTATTTAGCTAAGGTTAGGTTTCCATTATTATTTAATGAATGCTCAAAGTTTCCATCTTTTATAGGGAAAGGAAATGAATATATATGTGTACTATGATTTACTAACTATTGAATTAATCTTATTGATATTTTGAACAGGTATTTATTATATTTCTAACCTAACATGTATTTGGAAAAATGCATATGAGAGTAATGCCAAGGGTAAAAGGGAGAACAATCTAGACCCAAGTCAAATATCTATCTTTTGAAATTTTGATTTTTGACCCTATGACTTGGGAGGTAATTAGGGTTTTGTTTATGTTGTAATTGAGTGGAGGGTTTTAATGATTGGTGGCTTAGTGTAGGTACTTTTTGGATCCTTATTGATTATACTCATCTGGTTAAGAGTGTAAGATCTATTAGGGTTTTCAAATCCTTAGTTAGGTCTTGAATTTCGAATTGGCCTTTAAAGTTGTCTTTTTAGGGTGTTGTATGGTCAATTTCCTTGGTTTCTGAATAAGAATAGACCCCTAGGACCTATACCTATGGGTTTGGAACCTTTTTGACATGTGAACTTGTCCTTGGAGTGTGAAAAGACCCCTCAAAAGTCCACATTCATGAATGTGACGAATTCAAAAAGTGTTGGGGCTTGGCAAGTGTGACTTGTAACTCTCAACTTCCCACTCCCCAAAAGTTCTTGGAATTGGTACAAGACTCACACATGTGTGAGCACTTGTGATAAAAAGTGTAGGTTTTGAAGATTCCTATATACCTCAAGAAGATGGAAGATTTGGGCATTGCCTACTTCTCCTTTTGGAGAACTTTGGTGAAGATAGTAGAAAGAAGTAGGAGAGGAGAGAAGGAGATAGTGATCAAGATGGCTTGGCTTGGAGAAGAAAGGAGGATAAAAGAGTTGAATCCCCTCATCAAAAGAGAATAGATAAGTTCTTTGTTTCCATTTTCCTTTTTGTTTAATTAGTGTAAGAAAGTGGTATGTTGCATGGATTATAGTTGAAACAAAGAGTAGAAAACTTAGATACAAGAGATTTTTTGTTATGCCATTCTTATTCCTTTGTAAAAATCTAAAAGACTTCATCCATCATCTTGAAGCCAAGATATTTCCTTGCTCGGGGGTATGGCTAGAGCCCACGAGGCTCCATGACGCCATTACGGTAGGGTGGAGAGCAAGACCTCATGCATTGGTTTGTTATTTATTTCACTCTTATATATTATTGTAATAAGAAGAGTGTAAGAAAATAAATGTTTTTGAATAAAAAGAAAAAAAAAAGAGAATGAGATACAAACAGATGTATTTTTTTGGTTTTGGACAGGAATGTTGTGTATATCTAATAATATTTTCCTTTAAATGTTCAAGCTAGTTCTTTGTGGGAAAAGTATTTCTCGGAAGCCTTATAGCTAAATATAAGTTTTGTGGTCTCTTTTGGTTATAGTGACAAAAAAAAAAAGATTTGTATGTCAGTGTAGAGATATGATACCTGAAAAGTTATATGTGATGTGAAGAAGGTGGTATTACTATGGCATAAACCCAATGGAGATTTGGGTATATGAATATTTCAAATGTATAAAAACAAGATTATTAGTTTTCAAAAAAAAAAAAAAAAGTGTAACCAAGTTATGCTTATTTCAATACAATTGTAAATTTTAATCATATGCACTTTCCTCTGTCCAAAATGTCAAATCAGTAGCATCTTAAGTTTCTTGGGTTTGAAAGATAAGCGATGTTGTTTGTTCATTGTACCAAATATCCTGGTCACGAAAAGTAGACAAAATAAATAAAAAAATAATGACACGTTAAAATGAAGACTGTGACCACATCTGAAACTGTAGTTTGCCATTTTACTAAGCACCTAACACAAATAACAGTCAACAAAATATATATATAAAGCCCAGTATCCATATCGAGCATAGCAATGACTTATATCACTCCTTTGCATACCCCCTCACTTTTTAAATAAGCTTCTTATCAGGCCCAATATGCATAGGCACAACATTTAAATCTCCTGACAACACATCAACTTCTACCTGACCCTTCCTTTCTGGCACGTAAGAGTGCAGCAACGCCCCCCAGTTTGTAATAGTACAAAATTAAAGTGTTGCAAATGAATGATTTAATATATTATTGTAGCCTTAGGACTAGTCCTTAGACCAAGTGACCACTCTCTGCTTCAATCACATGAAACAAGCACGTGTATGTACCTATGTTATATACACTACCTAAATGGTTAGTTGGGTAAGTGGTATCTGCTTTCGGTTGTACCCATTCCTCAAACCAGTTGGGCATGCGTCCCCAATATGAATGAACAATGAGATTTGAGATCCTGCTTGCATATACACTTGCTTGATTCATTGTTCCATCACCACTGAATTGCATCCGTAGTGGGGTTAAATATAATAAATTTAGTCTTAGTTATGACTGGGGCACCATGCAGCTACAACGGCCATGGGCAGTATGACCAGCCTACAATTTCTTTCCCTCATGTCCCCACCTAACTCTTAATATGGTGTGATGGAGTGACTCCTTGTCATTAAAATCTGGCGCAACTTCTGTGAGAACGTATAGCTTTTACTACATCCATTCAACACCATAAATACTGGGTTACTTTCTTTGCTGACAATCGCACTACCAAATCTGCAAGTACTTAATATAGTTGGAGAGATGCGGTATCACCCATCTCATTCGCCATCCCATCAATCAAAGGACTTAATAATGTAGGTGGTGGATTAAGAACAACATCCCTTATGTATTGCAAGGAAGGACATGGCATTATCCAAACTATATGAGCAATATGGTAGGAACATTGTCATGGAGGAAACAAGTTTACTACCCATCAATCGTGTCAGTTACTGGAGTGCCAATCTAATGCCCAGTTTCAATTGTAGTAGGTCATATTAGATGGGCTAACGTGAGGAATGGAGTTAGTACGAAGACTACCAACTATTGGTAGGCTGGCTTCTAAAAGTAGCTGTGCAGGATACATGAAATATGATGTGTTTTAATTATTGAACTATCTTGACCAGAATCCTTAATTTCTCTATTTCTTGTTTTAGTAACCTTCGTCTAAATGGTAATGTTGTTGCTAGTATTCACCAAGATTTTACCTGCCCAATGCCTTTTACCGCGGGATAATACGATACTGTGAATACAGAAAATTTCAGTACCCTTGGTTACGTCGTCAACCATTTATAGTAGGATTATAACTTTCCTTAATTTTCCTTTATCATTCATAGACTTATCCTATGGCAGCCTATGTGGATGTGGGAAACAAGGAGAATAAATTAGAGTAACAAAAACAGTCTTGTGTTCTGGGCGCTAATCAAAATCAGTTCAAATGCACATGGTCTTCCATACGTAACTCTCTCTCCCGCCATTGGAATGGGTCATTGTCAGAAGGACTGAGTAGGTGACCACCACTGTGAACCGCGAAATCAAAATATAGTTTAAGTCAAAATCTGATTAACTTCTTAGTTGTTTAATTCCATATGCGAACCCCATTCTGTGGTGATTGGGTGAAATCCATAAGTTTCCCCAAACACATATACGAGTCTGTCTCAGTTTCATGAGCAGTTAAAGATAACTACCTTGTTTATTTCTGGTAAATACTTAGTGGGTGTGAGCCACTCTGAAAGGAAATAAAATATAATGGTTAGTGGAAATACGATTATTTTGATCCCCCAAAAAAAAAAAAAACATTAATTAAATATGAAACGCGTCCATCTAAAAATTAAATAAAATTTGTTTAACATTTGTACATTTGACGTCTTCCTTATAATGTTCTATCCCCACACTTCCACGCAAATTCTAGTTAAAAAAAAAGTTCAGATCTAAAGATATACGTATAATTCCTAAAAGAAGAGACTTAAACTCTCTTTATTTTCAATGATCACATGTATGAGTTTTTTTTTTTTTCCTTCTCCTTATAAATGTGCTTTTCTTTTCTTTTTCTAGTTAAGGAATGTAGATTAAGATTTCCTTATTTAAATTTTATATCTATGAGATAAAAAAAAATGAAGTTCAATTATTTATATTTTTAAAATAAACAAATGAATATAGTAGGAAATCTAGATTTTATATGTATTTATTTAATGATAAGAATAATCATAATGATGTATTTATATAAATAGTTATTCGTTTATTCATATTTAAATATTAAACTATTATGGTTTGGGAATAAGAGAGTTTTAATATTGATATAGTTTTAAAATGAAACATTAATAATAATTTTCATATCTCTCTCTATCTAGAGAATCAATGAAATTTAAGTGTAATATTGTCAGTAATATAAGTACAGATTTAAAACTATAAGGGTACTAAGATTAATGTTCTATTTATATTAATGCAATAATTGAGATCCATGGTATCTCTATGGACTATTAATAATAATGTCCTTAAATAATAAAATTAATAAAAATCTAAAGTTCTGAAGGAATCATCGATTTGGACCTTAGTAGTAACATTAGCATCTTAGTTATAATTAGATGAATATATTATTTGGATAAATTTTTTCAATATTATCCACTCTAGTCTAACCTTAATTAAAAGTGGATGGCAATTTATGTTGGCTTAGGCATTAGTATCAATGTTAGCATGAATATGAACCTGTGATAATATCGAGGTAATCATCTCTAACTATAATAGATTTAATATTGTACGTCATAATATATATATACTTGAGCATATCATTGATAATTGCATTCAATAGGAATTTTATGTCCAATACTTATATCCATTTGGGTCCTTACTCAAAACTATTCTTCGGGTGGCATTAAATCAAGGTCATATCTTTAGAAGAAGGTCTAGGTGCTTCCCAAGGTAGCAATAGTTATAGCATGGTCAAAACATTAACATTAGAAGGTTAATTAAATTAACCCATGAGTGGTTGTTTTTTAAAAATAAAAATAAAAAAATTGGTTGTGTTTTGTCTAGGAGAAAGTTTTGGGCATTACAGGATATAGGGAGAGAGAGTGGGAGAGAGAGAAACTTGAGAGGGAGATAGTGTGAGTGTGAGAGACATTGAGAGAGAGAGAGGGAGTGAGATAGAACAAAGAGAAAGGGAGTGGGAGAGACTTGAGAGAGAGACCTAAGAGGGAGAAAGACTTAAGAGGAAGAGAGAGAAAGGAGGAGATATAAAGAGAGGGAGAGGGGAGAGGAGAGGGAGATGGAGTGGGGGGGACTTGAGAGAGAGAGGGAGTGAGAGAGAGAGAGAGAAGGAAGGAAGGATGGAGAGAGAGGTAGAGAGATATGTCTAGAGCTCAAGGAGAGAGAGTGAGAAAGATAGGTATAAAGAGGGATAAAGAGAGAAGAAAGGAGGGAAGGATAGGTCTAGAGCTTAAGGGGAAATATAGTGATATATAGAGAGGTAGAGAAAGGGATAGAGAGATATGATGATTTATGAAGATTTGTTCCTCTCCTTGCTACAAAAAATATAAATATTTCATTATTCATTACCTTTTCTAGTGTTTCAAGTATTTTGAGATGAGTGTTACAAAAAAATCATGAAAAACAGACTTTGCATGTGAAAGTAGTGAGCATTTGATGTTTCAAAAATGAAATATGAAGTTCAAATGATTATGATTATTTTTTGGTGTAAAATATAGAAACATCACCTATTCAATTGCGTAGATCTCTTAATTACCTTTCCAATGCCTATAAAAACTCAAAATTTTGATAAGAAACACAAAAGTTATGCCCATTTTACTAAAGAGGGTTTTTTAGGTCTTCAAAACAGATATCCGTTTTGTTTTTCAAAAAAATGGGTTCTTGCTTTCCAAAACGGATATCCGTTTTGGTTTAGTATTTCCAAACCAAAATGGATATTGTACCTAAGCCTGCAAAAATTTGAAGGTGTGAATTCTACATTTTTGGATGTGTTAAAAATTTCTTTTTTTCACATCACCACTTTTTGGACCCTTGTGATCCTGCGCATACCCAAATGTATCAGTCACTATTATTAAAAATAAGGTGATATGATTAATAATTTTTTAATTTCATTTAATTTTTGAGACATTTAAAGAAATATAATGTAAATACCAACATGTATGACATTGCATCCTACATCAAATTGATAATTACGTAAAGATATAGACTTATCTTATTTTGTTATAAAATAAAGTTTTGAATAGAAATTTTGAATTCCTCTGATGAAGTTGAGGATGGTGACTTTGAATCAGAGGATGAAGATGATGTCTATCATTTGTTATGGGTCTACTAGATTAGGCTTGCTATGGTGGGTTTGTGGTTGGTTTTTTTCGTCTATGGGGTTTGTTTTGTGGTTGCTCGATTTCCTGTCTTGGTGTTTGTTCCAAATGGAGGTGTACGAAGGATCTTTTTCCTTCCTTAGGTTCATTTTGGAGGAAGTGGTGAGGGATGCTTTGTGTCTCCTATACCATTGGATTTCCCTACTCTTTTTTGCTTCTTGTACCTTGTGCTTAGTCTTTCTTTAATCTATGCATCTTGAAACACTTTGTTATTATCCCCTCTATGGCCAGTTGTTTTTGGTTTTCTTTTGTTGTTGGTTCTTGGATTTGTGTGAGCCTCCCATTTTTGTTTCATCCTGCATATTGGGGGTGTGACTCTGTTTTG
The DNA here is from genome assembly GCA_007258455.2 of Sequoia sempervirens. Classification (NCBI taxonomy): domain Eukaryota; kingdom Viridiplantae; phylum Streptophyta; class Pinopsida; order Cupressales; family Cupressaceae; genus Sequoia; species Sequoia sempervirens. The sequence continues at coordinate 179,864,686 of VDFB02000007.1, forward strand.
GCCCTCACATTGGAAATTTTCTCCTCAAATGGTATGTCCTTTTCTTTGGAGTTGTGCTCTTTAGGTGATTTCTTGGCTTTGGTTCTACTGCTTTTTTATGTTTGAGATTTTTTTGTTGTTGGGTTCACCTCTCCTAAGTTTTCCCTTGCATTGTTTTGTTCCATGGTTGAGTGGTTGATTCCCTATTTTTTTCTTCAACCCCTCTTTCATGCTCTCCAAATCTTGGTTGGGGACAACGGTAGAGTTGGGGTTTACAGATTTATGGGGTTCTTCTCTTCTTTATCTAAGTTAGGTTGCTTATTCTCTTGCTCTTTTCCTTTGGAGAGACCTTTTATTTTTATAGTTTTTTTTGTGAACTTGGTTTGGGCTTTTGGTTTCTTTTTTTTTAGTGCACTACTCTTCATCTCTTAGAGTTTCCTATTTCCCTTCAGAGCTTGGACTCAGCTGGTGGTGCCTTTTTCTCATTGGTGTCTCAAGTGTGTTTATTATCATAGTCTATGTGGTGATAGTGGGTTTTTTAAGAAAGTTCCTCTTAGGGTGGAGCAGGCCCTACCCTGTTTCAAAGTGGATTATTTTTTCTATGATGCCATCAAACTTGGTTTACTTAAAAATTTTATGTTCTATAGTGATTTTATTTGTTGTTCTACTTCTCTAGCTCTGGAGGTTTGGAGTATTGAGACATTTTGGGCTTCTTTGTCACAAATGGTGGTTATTTTAGCTCTTATAGGAGTTATTTCTGAAACTCTTTTAGACAAGATAAAATTTGTTGGTTTTCTTGCTCCGTTATGGTTGGATTCCTGATGATCTTCAAGGGATTTGTGGACTCTCAGGTTTTGAAACTTTCATTTTTTATGGGATTGAATTCAAAGTTTATTTTGAAGGCTAAGGTTCTTTATTTCCCATGGTGGCTAGGATTTTTCTCTCTACCAAAGTGTGTATAGTCTTTCTAGCATTGTAGATTGTATCTCCTTTGGAGGTGGTGACCTATCCTATTGAGGTGGAGAAAGGTTCTAAGGGTTTGGTTGGTTGTTCATGCTTCTTCAAGTAGATTTCTCCCTTGAAACTCCTATTGAGGTGGAGTTTTGGTATGTTGGAGAGTCTTCATTGCAGTGGATAGGGTTCTCTTGGTGACTTCTCCTATAGAGGCGGAGGGGCAAGTTGGAAGATAGGGCTTTTCTGCTCCATTAGTATTACCTTAGTTTATGACTTAGAAATCTGTTCCATGAGAGAAAGGACTGATGTTGAATGGTTGCTTCATGAATTCATGATGGGCTTAACCTACCTAATTGTTTTTATGTATTGGTGGTTTGTGATTAAGGTCCCATTTGTGTGTATTGGTTTGAAGTTTGGGTTGTCTTTTCCACCATTGGAGTGGTTGTTGTTGAAGGATATTGTTTTTGTAGCTTTGTCGATGGCTTGTTGGCCTATTTTATTTTTCTAGTGGATTAGGTTTCTAATCCCATTAAAACATACATGTAATAGTTTGAAGAGTAGATATTCTTGTCCACCCTTGGGGTGGATCTATTGGTGGCTACTATTTTGCAGCTTTGTTGGTGGCCCATTGGCCTGTTTTGTTGGCCATGAGGCCTATTTTATTTAGATATTTTATTGGGATTTGATATGTTGGCTATGAGGCATGTTTGACATTGATGTTTGGATCAGGGCCCATTAACCCTACTTTTTGAAAGAAAAACCATTAAGCTATATTGTTAACCATTGACATTGATCTATTTAGTTAGAATGTTATGATGGTTTCCTATTTTTTCCTTGCTAAAGTATCAATATTAATTAGTGTTTTAAGAGAAATAATCATGACACATAATAAGTTTATTGTATGGCCATTGAGCCTAGGTAAAGTAAGTACAAAGATAGTTGAAATAGTTTATTCTAATTCTTAAGAGAATTACAATTTTCATGGATATATTTTGTTAATTTTTAGATTAATTTTTTTTTCATATAAATAATTAATATAGATTATTATGATATGTAGACTTTGAATAATAATTCTATATACACACTACTAATAATACATCCCTTATGAATGGGTGTGATTGTAGTGTCATAATGTAAATGAAATCTTCTAGGTTATGAAAAGTATGCTTAATTAGAGTGGTTAGAGACCCCGACCATATAACATTATGCTTAAGGGTGTTGTTCATTCTTGTTGAGATAAGTTCCAAATGAAACCTTACATGGATTTACATCAAAATATTGTAAGGAAGCTAATGTAGAAAATAAAATTCCTACAATAATCTTGAGAGGATAAAAATGCAAAACTTTACAGATCTTTTTATTTATAAAAACTTAAACATAGATAAACATTAATATCATGCATACCACAACACATTGATTTATGTGGGGAAAACCATTTCAAGAGAAAACCCCCACACTCCAAAAAGCCACCCAATATATTATTCAAAAATCATGAAGATTACAGTATACTTGCAGAGCAATTCTCACAAGAGTATCACCAGCCAAAGATCTAAAGGAAACACATGACTGCTATCTAACTCTCAGAATACATCACAATACACAACCATAATACAACACCCTCATAAAATAGGGTTTCCTTCTAGGAAAAGTCAAGATAATAAAATATCAGTTGTCAAATATAAGACATAATGATGAATGATCTAGATTTATAGCAGTAAAATATTGAAACGTAGTGGAAAAGGGGAGGTGCACTATTAGCACTCTTCTCCTCTACAATAATTCAATAATGTCTTAGGAACCCTAATTGGATTGACTATCAACCTCACAAGGTGAGTCAATTCTCAACAAGGAGGACCTAGGAGGGGGTTCTTTAAGCTTTTAGGGGTTCACCACCAAGCAAATGCTTGGAAAAGATAAATGAATATTCAACTCACAAAATCATGAAATGTAAGCTAAATAAACAGATCAAATGACAAAAATCTATAACCGTAGGTTAGGAGGCATGTACCTAGGAAGTCTAGAAGTGTGATGAGGATTCTTGAAATTCAAAAATGTTGTTAAATATGCTAGGGAGGACTAAGACGCCATTGTTGTTGTCTTAGTCCCACTGTTGTTTTTTGGGGAAAATGCAAAATCTTTGGATGTCGAGATAGGATCTGAAAGAATCTCTGCAAAATTCCATCTGGACGACTAAGACACCCTTACTATTGCCTTAGTCTCGATCTAAATTTTTGAATTTTCTCAGTGTGGTCCTAAGCTCCAAGGTCTACACTTGCCCCTTTTCAGATCTGGCCTCTAGGCGAGTTTATGTGAAGATGAAAACTTTTCAACTTTGCACTTAAACTGATCCTCAAGTCTTCAACCTAGATCTGCAATCACAAATATGCAAGAGAGGGAAAAACTTGTTGATTTTTAGTGAATGGGGGTTTTCCTTGGTCAAACCCCTTGTTGGTAATTAAACCTTGAAATGAAATGAATGAAATGGGGAATGAAATATGTAATATATAAATGATGTCATCTTGTATGATGTCTTGTGAAGAAAATATGCAATCTACCATGTAGTGGCCATGAAGAATCTAGATTGTGGATGCTTGGATATGATGTGAACAATGGTTGCAAATAGATCTTCAATGCTACACCCACAATCTTCTCTAAGCAACATGAATGGATGCACTAAACCCTTGACATGATGCTTGAATCTTGATGATAGCTCCAAATGCTTGATGAATTATTAGATTGAATGTATAAACTTACCTTACAAATGAGTACTTGAATGCATGTTATGAAAAATGAGTGGAGGAACCTTGTATTTATACTTATTCATTCCTAATATCCTAAAATTACACCATAACAAGATGACATATGAATTCATTAAATAAAGGAGGCTAAATCTCACTCGAATTTGAAATTAAATCCTAAAAATAAGCCAAGAGGACTAGGATTCCCTAGGTGGCATCTTAGTCCCAAGGCTCAAATCTTGGGGCACATAATCCAAAAAGAAACCTTTTCAGGTACATTCAAAATCAGGGTCCCAAGACCCATGGAGGACAAAGACATGCTAGGTGGTTTTTTAGTCCTAATCCACAAATCAGGGACATAGAAAAAATCATTAAATTATCATTTATCTTTCGATGTTTGTCTGGATTTTCCATAAAAATATATAGTTTATTAGGCTTGTGGATGAAAAGTAGGACCAATTATTCCATAAAGAAGCATAAATAAATCAAGGAAGGCCAAAACAAGTGTGAAAATGCAAATGTATGCATTTCACTACACTACATTTAGCCCCCACTTTAGTGAGAGGATGAACTTGCTTTAAACTCACACTAAAGTAACCAACTACTCAATCAAGAGGGGTTCCAATGCACAAATGTTAGTAAGATAGGATGACAATAATCAAGAGGGTGGCCATGCCCCCAGGATTAAGATCCTATGGAAAACTAACATAGGCACAAAGTTACACACATGGGGATGATATATGAAGCCATAATCAGATCACAAGCATACACCATCAAAGAAAAAAAAAGAAAAAGGAAAAAGAAAAAAGGAAAAAAAATGCAATAGATCCAGCTTTGATTGGCCGTCCAATGTAGTGGACTAGGTCTAGGTTGTTTGTCCAAAAAGGTTTAAAAGTGGAACACATTTTCCAGTATGCAAAAAAAATGCATGCTCACAAGGGCTAGTGAAGTTAGGTGTCCATTAGGTAAACCCCATGAAGTCCATATCAAATTCATACCCCCATGACTATGATAAGGACAAAAATAAAATGCATGCCCACAAGGGCTAGTGAAGATAGTTATTCACTTGGTGAGCCCTAGGGGACCATATCAAATCCATACCTCCATGACTTTAATAAGGTACAAAAATGCAATGTAACAAGAAAGAGAGAGGTTCAAAGGGATTTTTCTTAGTTCATGCAAGGTCTCATCTTAGGGAACATTTTGCTTAATGTTTCCAAGAGAGGAAAAGTCAAAGAAATATCACACTCTTGGAGGAAATCAAACCCAATGACACCACCAAGAAAAGGATGCATCACAAGAAGAAATAAAATCGTACAATAAAACACAATTCTTGATGTATGCCCCCACATTAAAGTGGTTGCTAGCACCATTGTTGTTAGCAATTTCTTTAAAGTAGAAGAAGACATGAGAGATTATTCAGAAATCCCTATACCAAGTTATCTCTTTCCAGTAATCTACTTCATACAATATGATGGAAGGGTTCTCAGTACATCACATGCGAAACAACTTAAGGCATGTCATCCACATCCCAAGGTTGCTCTTTTTATGTATATGAAAGTTGGTCAACTAGCCAAAAGAGACAACAACAATGTTGGATGTTGTGGTGTGTTGCTAATATTTTGTTGTCATTGATGTCAACACTATTAGCATTGTTGCATTAGAAGTTGTATATGTCGAGAATATTGAGAAAATTGTAATAATAAGTGCTATAGGTTGTTAGTGATGAAATGAATTTCTTTGTGTCAGTGTGATCTATACATTGTTGTTCTGACATTGTGGACTAAAGGGTTTCTTGCTAGGTATATCTAGTTTATCCACATTGAGTTTCAGAGATCCATGTGAGGATTTGTTCATGTTATGAAGATTTGTATTTTGACAGTTTTTCTGTTACTTCAGTTTGTGTTCCTGAATGAAGATCATGTGATTTCTATAAGTTTAGTTGTTGTAGATGCTTCTCTAGTGTTTGATGTGGATGTTTCTACTTCATTCTCAATCTATGTTGCACATTTACATTGATCATTGTGCTCGTAATATGAGATTTTATCTTGTGTGTTCATGTTTTTCATGTTCATGGTCGACTAGGTGTTGAAGCATGTTGTGGATCTTCAAGGAGTAATTAATTGAAGTGGTTCATGTTTGAGGATGTTGTTTTCAGTCTTCACTATGTTATGGTTGACCTTGGTTGATTCACATGAATAATCTTTATTGATTTGGGCCAAGTGTTTATATTCATTTTATTATTTTCATTGAGGCCCACTTATAGCAATGCAATTTCTTGTTGTGGATATATATAAGAGTGATTGTTTCAATAATTTGGATGGATGAGAGTGCATGATTGTGTGAAGTGTATGATTCCTATGTGTGAATAATGTATAAATCATTTGAAGGTAGAGCATAGAGTAAAGAAGAGTGAAGAAGTGTTCATGAGCTTAACCAAAACTGTAATCAGGCATTAGCAGATGCTATTTTCTCAGTTCAAAGTCTGATGGATTTAATCAAAAACTTTCTGTAAGATAGTGTGTCTTCCTTTGGGCAGTAAGCCTATTTGTATTTGAGCAGTGAGCTCTAGGTAGTGTGCCTGAATGCATGTGTATTTCCCATTCATATTTTCTTATACTTTTAATAGGGTATAATCTTGTGGACTAATCTCCACCATGGTTTTTCCCCTAACAGGGTTTCCACATAAAAATCTTGGTGTTATGTCTGATTATAATGTGTTTTTCATTTATGTTTTCTTGATTAATGATCAGATCTGAGAATAAGGTTAAGAATTTCAATAAGTTTGGAATTCGGTGACAACTACTTCACCTCCCCTCTCAGTTGTCTTCCCTTGAGTTTCCAACAATTGGTATCAAAGCTAAGTTCCTTGGAAGAATTTTAACAACTTTAGGTGATCTGGGATGGTGACTTATAAGAAGGATAGTACTAGATTTGATGAAACCAATTATTCTTTGTGGAAGACTCAAATGGACTGCCATCTAAGATGCATTGGTGAACCCTACTGGAAAATTAATATATATATATATATGTTATTCCATAGAATGGTCCTACTACTATTGAGATCAAGGATGTTGAGTATAACATTAGGGCTAAGGAGGCTTTGTTGAGCATTTTGATCGATATAGAGATGACAAATGTGATGGATCTGAAGACTGCTTATTAGATTTGGAAAAATTTGGAGACCTTGTATGAAGGTGATTCTAATGTGAAGATTGCTAAGCTACAAAGTTTGAAAGGGAAATATGTAAAGTTGAAAATGGGTGATGATGAAAATGTTACTACTTTCATGCAAAGAGTTAATGAACTTGTATGTGGTATCAGATGTGCTGGTGGTTAGATAGATGAATCTGAGATTGTTGCTAAAGTTCTTAGATCCTTACCTACTTCTTACAAAGTTGAGGATAGTGCTATTGAAGATATCTAAACTATGACAAATGTTACCAAAGATATGTTGATTGGTAAGTTGACTACTTTTGAGTTGAGTTAATTTGGTGATGCCCTTCCTAAGGTTGAATCTTCATTTAAGGCCACTACTTCTAAAAGAGATAAACAAAGATATGATCCAGGTGAAAGTTCATCAAGAAAGAAATTCAAGTATGAGGACGAAATGAAATTGTTGGATGAAGAAGAAAGAGAGCTAGAAGAAGTTGAAGCATTGATTGTGAAAAGAGAAGCCAGATGACAAGGTAATTATAAAGGAAAGTTGTCTATTAAATTTTTCTCTTGCAATAAGATAGGTCATTTTGCATCAAGGTGTCCTGAGAGAGTTTCCAAGCCAAGATTTAACAAGTCAAAATTTTGAAAGAAGTGTTACTATTTTGTTGATGAAGGTGTGATAGATGATGAATCTGATCAAGGAAATGCAAGTGAAGATGAATTTGTATTTATTGCTATCAAGGAAAATAATCCATGTCTACTGAATCTACTAGTTGTACAAATGTGAAGAAAGACCTAGTTGCTCAAGCTGAAGAGAAAGATGAATGGGTAATTGACAGTGGTTGTTATCATCATATGATAGGAGATAAAAATAAGTTTGTGAATTTGGAAAAATATGATGGTGGTGTTGTGAGATTTGGTGATAATACAGTTGGTGTGTTCCGTGGAAGAGATTGCATTTCTCTTGATGGTAAGCATAATACTGATGATGTCTCATATGTTGTAGGTTTGAAGCATAATATTTTGAGTGTTGGAAAAATGGTTAAGGGATACAATCTTTAGTTAATGGATGATATTGGGAAATTTTGGAAATGTGATTGTATCAACTACAAAAACAAAAGGTAATATTTTCCACCTGAGTGTTGCTAGTAAAAGTTGTTTGATTGCTCAAGTTGATGAAAGCTGGTTGTGGCATAGGATAATGTATCATGTTAACTTTGATAATATTGTGAAGATAAGTTCTACTAAGGCTATGGAAGATCTTCCTAAGCCGATGAAACCTACAAATTCCATATGCAAAGAATGCCAGTTAGGAAAGAAAATAACAATTTCATTTCAAAGTAAACAACAAAATTTAAATGGATTGTCTTATCTTGTGCATACTAATTTGTGTGGTCTTGCTAGAACTAGAAGTTTACAAGGTTATGAGTATTTCATGTTGCTTATTGATGACTACTCATGAATGATGTGGTCTACTTTCTTAAGGGAGAAATCTGAAGCTATAGAAAAGTTCAAGATATTTAAGGCTATGGTTGAGACAAAGATGGGTTTGAAGATTAAATGTTTGAGATTATATAGAGGTGGTGAATTCACTTCTGGTGAGTTTAATTATTTTTGTGAAGAGCATGGAATAAAGAGACAATTGTCTACACCAGAGACCCCTCAACAAAATGGAGCTGTGGAAAGGAAGAATTGAATAGTTTTAGATGCTGCTAGAACCATGATGTTGGAAGGAAATGTACATCATATCTACTAGAGAGAAGTCGTGAGTACTACTGTGTACACACTTAACCAAGTACAAATCAAAGGTGATACTAGTAAGACATCTTTTGAGCTATGGACTGGTCAAAAGCCTACTATTAGATATTTGAAGATATTTGGAAGCAGGTTTTATATCAAAAGAGATGAAGATATAGGAAACTTTGATGCTAGGAGTGATGAAGGAATATTTCTTGGTTATGCTACTAGAAGTAAGGCCTATTGGTGTTACAATAAAAGATTGAATAATATGGTTGAAAGTGCAAATGTTAAAGTTGATAAAGACTTTGGTACACTATCAAGAACTTCTAGATATGATTCTGATGATCAAAATGATAGTACAAACAAAGGTCAAACTTCAAGTTAAGTGAAAATCATTTTAGTGAATCAAGAATATCAAGAAGAAGGAGAAACTAGTGAAAGAATAGAAGAGAGATCAAAAGAGCCTAAAGTTGAAGAACATTCTAAGAAGACTCTGAGGTATGTAAGATTGAATCATTCAGAGAATCAAATCATAGGTGATAAGAACAAAGGTTTCTAGACTAGGAGAAATATTGTAGAAGAATATTGCTTGATTTCAAAGACTGATCCTACTAATGTGAATGAAGCATGCAAAAATGAAAATTGGGTTGAAGCAATGAAAGAGGAACTACAAAATATTGAAAAGAATGATACTTGGATTCTTGTTCCCAGACTTAAGGATAAGAATGTCATTGGAACTAAATGGGTGTTTAGAAACAAATTGAATGAGCAAGGTGAAGTGGTTAGAAACAAAGAAAGATTGGTATGTAGGGGATATTCACAAATGGAAGGTATTGATTTTGAAGAAACCTTTGCCCCTGTTGCTAGAATTGAAGCTGTGAGATTGTTTCTTGCTTATGCTACTTACAAAGACTACAAAGTTTATCAAATGGATGCCAAATCTACTTTTCTAAATGGAGAATTGGAAGAAGAGGTGTTTGTTGAGCAACCAGATGGATTTCAATCAACTGATCAGGGAGATATGGTTTTTTGGTTGAAGAAAGCATTGTATGGACTCAAGCAAGCCCGTAGAGCTTGGTATGCCAAATTGGATAAGTACTTGATAAAGCTTGGATTTAACAAAGGTACTGTTGATAGTAATTTATATTTCAATAATGATGATAAAGATTTGATTGTTGAAGTTTTTGTTGATGATATCATATTTGGAGGAGATGATAGCTTGTGTACAAGGTTTGCTAATGAGATGCAGAATGAATTTGAGATGTCAATGAGTGGAGAGATGAAATTTTTCTTGGGATTGCAAACTACTCAATTAGATAAAGGGATCTTCATATCTTTTTCCAAGTATGTGAAAGAATTGCTAAAGAAATTTTGTATGGAAGATTCAAAGCTGGTTGGTACACCCATGGTGACCTAATGCAAGATTACAAAAGATGATGATTCTCGGAAGGAAAACTGGACTAGATATAGATCAATGATTGGTGGATTGCTTTATTTGACTCATACTAGACCTGATATCATGAATGTTGTATGTATTGTTGCAATATTTCAAGCTGATCCTAAAGAATCTCATGTGACTGTTGTGAAGAGGATTTTCAGATACTTGAAGGGGATATTTGATTTTGGTCTATGGTATCCTAAAGATGATGATATTACTTTGAGTTCCTTTACTGATGCTAATTGGGTAGGAGATCTGAATGACATGAAAAGTACTAATGGTGGAGCATTTTTTTTGGGAAATTAGTTGATCTCTTGCTTAAGCAAGAAGTAGAATGGTATTTCTTTGTCTATTGTTGAAGCCAAATATATTGTTGCTACTAATAATTGTACTCAAGTGTTGTGGATGAAGCAAATTTTGAAGGATATCAGAGTTGTGTATGATGAGCCTATTGTTATATTATGTGATAACTCAAGTGCTATTAACATTTCTAAGAATCTGGTGATGCATTCCAAGATCAAGCATATATCTATTAAGTTTCACTTTTTGAGAGAGAAGGTAAGTGAAAAGGAAGTTAGATTGGAGAATGTGCCTACTAAGGAACATATTGTAGACATATTTACTAAGTGATTTCTTAAGGATACTTTTGAGTATCTCAGAGGGAAGTTAGGGTTGGTTACCCCTCCTAATAAAAACTAAGGGTGGAATGGTTTGCATCAATTCATGCACTTCATGATCATATTTTGATCCAAATTGATGTTGTGGTGCCTGCTACTCAGGGGGAGTAGTTAGATGTTTAGTTGTTCAGGTGTTCAAATATGTGATTCAAAGCTTTCATAGAAGAGTTCTTTTCCATTGATGTCAAAGGGGGAGAAGAGCAATGTGAAAAATATTTTTGGGGAGAAGAGCAATGTGACAATATTTCTAGAAGAGTTGAGGAGAAGAGTTAGAACCTAAGGGGGAGTAAGTGTCGTTGTGTTGATAGTATTTTTCACAGCATGTGTTGCCATCAATGCCAAAGGGGGAGATTGTTGGATGTTGTGGTGTGTTGCTGATATGTGTTTTTCATTTATATCAACACTATTAGCATTGCTACATTAGAAGTTGTATATGTTGAGGATATTGAGAAAATTGTAATAAGAAGTGCTACAAGTTGTTATTGGTGAAGTTAATTTCTTTCTATTAGTGTGATTAGTACATTGTCATTCAAATTTTGTGGAATAAAGGTTTTCTTGCTGAGTATATCCAGTTTATCCATGTTGATTTTTAGAGATCCGTGTGAAGATTTGTTCAAGTTATGAAGATTTGTATTCTGATAGTTTTTCTATTACTTCAGTTTGTGTTCCTGAATGAAGATCACATGATTTCTATAAGTTCAATTGTTGCAGATGCTTCTTTGCTGTTTGTGGATGTTTCTAGTTTGTGATCTATCTGTGTTGCACATCCGCATTGATTGTTGTGCTCGTAATTTGATATTTTCTCTTGTGTGTTCATTGTTTCATGTTAATGGCCGACTGGGTGTTGAAGCATGTTGTGGATCTTTGAGGAGTAATTAATTGAAGTGGTTAGTGTTTGAGGATGTTGTTTTCAGTCTCCACTATGTTATTTCTAACCTTGGTTGATTGACATGAATAATCATTATTGATTTTGTATTAATGTTTATATTCATATTATTATTTTCATTGAGGCCAACTTATAGCAATGTAATTTCTTGGTGTGGACATATAAGAGTGATTTTCTTAATCATTTGGATGTATGAGAGTGCATGATTGTGCTAAGTGTATGAGTCCTATGTGTGAATAATGTATAGATCATTTGAAGTTAGATAAGAGAGTGAAAAAGAGTTAAGAAGTATTTGTGATCTTAATCATAACTGTAATTAGGCATTAACAGATGCTATTTTCTCAGTTCAAAGTCTGATGGATTTAATCAGAACCTTTCTATAAGACAATGTGTCTTCCTTTGGGTAGTAAGCCTATTTGTATTTGAGCAGTGAGATCTAGGTAGTGTGCCAAAATGCATGTGCATTCCCCATTCATATTTTCTTATACTTTTAATAGGGTATAATCTTGTGGAATGATCTCCACTGTGGTTTTTCCCCTAATAGGGTTTCCATGTAAAAATCTTGGTGTTATGTGTGATTCTGATGTGTTCATTTATTCTTTCATGATTAATGATCTAAGATCTGAGAATAAGGTTAATAAGTTGAATAAGTTTGGAATTCAGTGACAACTAATTCACCCCCCTCTCAGTTGTCTTCCCTTTAGTTGAAAACAATATTCTCTCCTCAACTTCATAACCCATAGGCATAATCCAAATAGTTCTCGGATCTACCACTTCCATCAGGCACTGATCAATATCCACCATAAAACAAATTGTATCCTTATACCTCTCCACAATAAAAGTAGGATTTCTTTCCCTTACTTGCATTACATTCTAAAAATTCTTGAGATACCTCCAATGAAGCTAGTTGTTCACTAGATGAGCCCCAGGGGACCATATCAAATCCATACCTCCATGACTTTAATAAGGTACAAAAATGCAATGTAACAAGAAAGAGAGAGATTAAAAGGGAATTTTCTTAGTTCATGCAAGGTCTCATCTTAGGGAACATTTTCCTTAATGTTTACAAGAGAGGATGTACAAGTCAAAGAAATATCACACTCTTGGAGTAAATCAAACCCAATGACACTACAAAGAAAATGACACATCAAAAGAAGAAATAAAATCATACAATAAAACATGAGTGTTGATGTATGCCCCCACTTTAAAGCAGTTGCTAACACCATTGTTGTGAGCAATTGCTTTAAAGTAGAAGAAGAGATGAGAGCTTATTCAGAAAGCCCTGTGCCAAGTTATATGTTTCCAATAATCTACTTCATGCAATAGGATGGAAAGGTTGCTCAATACGTCACATGCAAAACAACTTAACGCATGTCATCCACATCCCAAGATTGCTCTTTTTATGTTTATGAAATGTGGTCAACTAGCCAAAAGAGAAAATGTCAAGTGACATATGAGGACAAGGTTATCTAACCCCTTTCCCCCACTTAGTGCAAGATAAGGATGAGCCAAATAGGATGAAAATAAGTATCAGTTAGAGGAATTACGTGCTTCAACACAAGAAAGAGCACAACATTCCTTTAGATGTTGAATTTTGGTACTTAAAGTCTTACATTCATTAGTAGCATGACCATGAACTCTATGATATGTGCAAAATGAACTCTTGTAGTAGAATTTCTTTCATGTTCTTGGAGGGAGAGAAATCAAACGATCTTGGAGGAGTCTCGTCAAGATATTGTCTTGGTCAAAAGTGGAGGATGTTGCTTTATTTTGCAATGAAGATATCTCTTGCTTAGTACAGGATTTCATACTTACACAAGGCTCTTCAGATTATGACATTTTGTTTTCTCCTTTATTGGAGGGTGTAAAATCAAAGGAATTCAAATTGTAAGTTTTTTGTGTGATGACATTTACATCAAGTGAGGATTTATTTGTTTATTTCATTTATTGCAAAGGATAATAATCAAGACCACTAGTCTCTATTAGCGCAGGATGTGCCACTATTAAATTCATCTTAGAAGGATGTTTTTTGGATAGTGTTGATATTAAGTGAAGGCTTGGATGTGTCTTTTGAGGGACAATAACCAAGACCACTAGTCTTTTCTTCTATGTGAGGTTCTATAGGGACAGGGATACCTTTTTCTCTAGCACCACATCCTTTTCCACTATATCCAAGTTGTTTCATAAGCTCATAACCTTTCCCATAAATTTTTTTCATCTCTTTTAAAATTGGTGGTTGTTGATGATCAATTTCATCAAATTTTTTTGTATAATTTTTTTCTTTGTCTTTAGTGGTTGAGGTGGATGCTTTCGAAGGGTCTTTTGAGTTTTGTGTTGACATTATAGCTTTTTTTGTTTCATGCTTCCTTATTATGATATTTGGTTGCTCATCAAAGCTAGGTGTGAAATCCAAGGAACCCCAATCATCGTCTAATAGCTTCGTGACTTGTTCAATGTGTTTTACTTTTTCTTTTTTTTTTCATAGGTTCCACTTGTGTAGTTAGTGTCAATGTTTTCAAAGGATTCTCTTTACCTTTCTCAATGTTTAAACAACTGTATGGTTCAAGATTGGCTTTGATTTTATAAACTTTATTGTTATAGACATATTTCATGATACGATGAAGGGTAGAGGGAACAACATGCATCTCATGAATCCATGGTCTACCTAAAATGAGATTATATGAAAGATCATGAGGCATAACATGAATTGGTTTTTGTAATGTGGCCTTTCCAACTTTAATAGGTAAAGTGATTACACCAGTAGTTGTTTTTGCACATTATCAAAGCCATTAATAGATAAAGAGGCATGTAGAATTTTTTATTTATCAACACCAGGCTTATCCAAAAGGTTCACACTACACACATTTAAGGCTGAGCCATTATCAACAAGGGTTCACTTTATCCCCATGCTATTGTATTGAGCTATTATCATGAAAGCATCACATTGGTTTTGCACTTCCAAAGGGGGGATTTCACTTTGGTGGGAAAAAATGTTAGCATGTATTCCTTGAATAATGGTTGCTATTTCATTCAGTTGCACATTAGAAGGGATAAGAACTTGTTGTAAGGAATTTTGAAGCAAAGTGTGATAGTTAGGTGAATTCTAAATTAGGTCCCATAGTGATATCTTTGTAGGAGTATTCTTAAGGTGTTCAACAAGATCATACTCTTTTCCACTATTCGAAGACAAATGAGAGGCACCAGGCATGATAATATTAGGCAATGATAAGGATATTGAAGGTGTTTGTCTTGGTTGTATTTTTTCCTAGTGTTGTATGTATGAGAAATGGTATTGTAACTTGGTTGCTGCAAAACATTGTTCTTAGGTGGTTTGAGGATAAGTATGGGTTTGTTTTGAACTTGTGATTTTTGAGAGGATGGATAAAGGATAAGTTTAGGCCTGGGAGATTAATCCAAGGGGTATCTAATGTGCATAACCTCAGAAGTATTATTGTTATTTTCATGATCTCTTAATGAATAGGAGTCTAATGTTACTTCATCATCTTCATCTAAGAAATTACTATTGTCAATGTTCTCATTTTCTTCCACTATTATGTCTTCCCTAGTAGGAGAGTTATAAGAGAACTACAAACAAAATGTTCTTGAGATTGAAGGGTTTTTTCTTCTAAAATGATTTCATCACATGTAATGGAGTTATCAATGGTTGAATTGTCTTGTTCATAAATAGTGGGGATATTATGAGAAGGCTCTATTTGATTTTCCTTTTTCTCTAAGGTCCCATTCTCTTATTCTATACCATATACCCTAGTAGGAGAATATGTTCATCAGAATGATTAGATTTTGTAAAGTAGCTTCATCACAAGTAGGGGAGGCATCAAGAGAAGGGAGACTATGATTTTCATTCTTACCAAATAGATCTTCCCAAATGGTAGGAGAATTAGGGAAGGGATGGGAAAGATTCTCATGACTCTTGATAGGTGCATCTTCTAATACCAAGCCATCCTCTTTGTATCAAGGGGGGGTATTAGGAGAAGGAAAATTTTGGTTATCATGGCTATCCTCTTTTGATAAAACATTCTCACAAGCAAGGGATGAATGTAGACTAGGTAAGGTGATGTTTAGAAATACTTCTATGATCTCATATTCTTTTTTTCTAATATCTTCCAAAGGGGGAGGAGGATAGGGAATATCAATACTCTTAATTCTTGTATCTTGTTTCACAAAGATACCTTTGTCACTAATAGGAGAAGCATTAGGAGAAGAACGTGTATGATTGTTATGATTTTCTACACTACCATCCTCACTAATGGGTAGTGTAATGTTAAGGATTGTGTTAATGGTTTGATCCCCTTTCTCTAACATGTTCTCATAACTATGAAAGATAGTAGAAGGATGACTAACATGTTTCTTAATGACCTCATTGGTGTAATATAAATTGAACTCATAAGAGGGCATGTTGTACTTATGCAATATATTTTAAACCATATCAAAGCAACATATCTTGAAAGAAAACATGCTATTATGGAAAAGTAAAGAAAGTGCAATACAATGACTTAAAGTGAAATGCAATTTTCAAATTAGAAACAAGGTAATTTTTTTATTACACTATGAAACAACCTAAAAGATGAAATTTTGTAAATGCAAGTTTAGAATTGAGAAATGCATGAAATGAAGCACTTAAACTAGATTTAGTGAAATGCATGTAACAGAAAGTCAAACCACTGAAACAGATAACCAGTGATAGCAAACATAAATGCAAAACAAAAA
Source organism: Sequoia sempervirens (assembly GCA_007258455.2). NCBI lineage: Eukaryota > Viridiplantae > Streptophyta > Pinopsida > Cupressales > Cupressaceae > Sequoia > Sequoia sempervirens. The sequence continues at coordinate 179,880,985 of VDFB02000007.1, forward strand.
ATTTAAACCTTAAAAACTGTAGCTTCAAACTCAATAGGGACTAAGATGCCAGCAAGGGCATCTTGGTCCTATTGGTGGAATTTTGAGGTTCCAAGAAGTGGAATAGAAAGCACACAACTCAGATAGGGTTTTGAGCCAGAAACCTTAAGAGGGACTAAGATGCCAGGAAGGGATTTTTAGTCCTAGTGGAGGTTTTTCTTAGAAAAATAGAAAAATATGAGTTGACAATAGTGTTCCCAAGTTTCCTATCCAGGGACCTAATGTTTGGAAACATAAAATTGTGCAAATGAATGAAAGAAAAAATAACTAGTGATAAGAAATTGGATACAAAAGTGAATGCAATTTTTTTCAATTTTGAATGTAATAATAATGTTCCTAAATTCAATTAGGATGATGAACACTGCACTTTTTAGTTTTTAAATAAGATAAAATGATGCAAGAAAGCAAAAATACAACCTATATGCACTTTTACTAATGCAAATATGAGAAACCCTAGATGCACTTTCACTAATGCAAGATGAAATGCAATAATGAATGCAACCTAGATCTAGGGCCTTAATGAACTCCAAATAAGAAAATTAATGCTCAAAAGAGTCGGGTTCACCAAAATGAAATGTAGGGGAAAAGGATGGGTTCACTATTAGCACTTTTCTCCCCTACAATCATTCAATAATGTCCTAGGAACCCTAATTGGATTGACTATCAACCTCACAAGGTGAGTCAATTCTCAACAAGTAGGACCTAGGAGGGGGTTCTTTAAGATTTTAGGGGTTCACCACCAAGAAAATTCTTGGAAAATATAAATGAATATTCAACTCAGAAAATCATGAAATGCAAGCTAAATAAGGAGATCAAATGACAAAAATTTGTAATAGCAAGTTACGAGGTATGTACCTGGGAAGTCTAGAAATGTGACGAGGATTCTAGAAATGCAAAAATGTTGTGGAAATATGCTAGGGATGACTAAGATGCCATTATTATTGTCTTAGCCCTACTATTTTTTGGGGCAGATGTAGAATATTTGAATGCTAGAATACAATTCGAAAGAATCTCTACAAAATTCCACCTAGAGGACTAAGAAACCCTTAATGTTCTGTTAGTTTCAATCTGAATTTCTAAATTTTATGAGTGTGGTTCAGAGATCCGAGGTATAAACTTGCCCCTTCTCAGATCTAAGGTCCTCAACCTTCTAGATCTGGCCTGTAGGTGATTTTCTGTGAAGATGACAACTTTGCAATGCAAGTTTGCAACTTTGCACTTCAAATGATCTTGAAGTCTTCAACCTAGATTTGCAATCACAAATATGCAAGAGAGGGAAAAACTTTTTAATTTTTAGTGAATGGGGGTTTGCCTTGGTCAAACCCCTTGTTGGTAATTAAAACCTTAAATGAAATGAATGGAATGGAGAATGAAATATGAAATATATAAATGATGTCACCTTGTATGGCATCTCATGAAGCAAATCTACAATCTACCATGTAGTGGCCATGAAAGAATGCAAATATTGGATCCTTGGATATGATGTGAATAATGGTTGCAAATAGATATTCAATGTTGCATCCACAATCTTGGCTCAACAACATGAATGGATGCACTAAACCCTTGACATGATGCTTGAATCTTGATGATGGCTCCAAATGCTTGATGAATTATTCTTGAATGCAAGAAATTTCCTTAGGAATGAATAATTGAATGTATGTTATGAAAAATGAGTGGAGGAACCTTGTATTTATACTTATTCATTCTTAATATCTCAAAATTACACATCAAGCCAACATAGGAATTCATTAAATAAAGGAGGCTAAATCTCGCCAGAAATTGAAAGTAAATCCCAAAAATAAGCCAAGGAGGACTAAGATGCCCTAGGTGGTGTCTTAGTATCAAGGCTCAAATCTTAGGGCATAAACACCAAAAAGGGACCTTTTCAAGTACATTCAAAATCAGGGTCCCAAGACCCATGGAGGACAAAGATTCCCTAGGTGGTGTTTTAGTCCTAGTCCATAAATCAAGGACACACAAACAAAATAATTAAATGACCATTTATCTTTTGATGTTTGTCAATATTTTGCATAAAAATATATAGTTTATTAGGCTTGTGGATGTAAAATAGGACCAATTAAGCCATAAAGAAGGATAAATAAAGCAAGGTGGGCCCAAACAAGTGTAGAAATGAAAGGGTATGCATTTTACTACACTACAAATATAAATAAAATTTATCTTTCGAGAGCATTGCCCTCGATCCTCTACTAGGGAATGTGGCCCCTAGACTGCTCACTAGGGGGATGATCCCTCGCAGACCCCTCGCAAGGGGGAATCCCCCCATGCCCCTATCACTAATGTGTCAATAGTACCTTGTGATATTACAAGGTTAAGACAAATTTTTCCAACACATCTCCCACTTTTCAAACACCTTGCAAGAGAAATGGGGTGGTGTGAAAACATTATCATTAATTGCTAGGGGCCGAGAGGCCCATAGTCTTTAAACACCATCTAAACTTCTTTGTGATCACAAGCTTATTTAAAGAATGAAGAACACTCATCAAAGTCTCTACCTTAACCAACTTCACTCTTCAATATTTGATCATATCTCTAACAAAATGATACTATACCTTGAAATGTGCTTGGTCCTAGCATGAAATGTTGGGTTCTTGGCTAGACGTATGACACTCTCACTATCACAATAAATTTTAACTGCACCATGTTTTATTTCAATTTCTAAATACAATCTCATAAGCCAAATGGCTTCTTTCCAAGCATGTGTGGATGCCATATACTTAGCTTTAGTAGTGGAGAAAGAAACCATAGCCTCTCACTTACTCATCCAACTAATTACACCACCAAATAAAGTAAACACATAAGAACTAGTGGATCATCTGCTATAAACATCGCCTACACAATTTTAATCCAAATAACCATGAATATCAAGGGAAATTTCATCTTCAGTCACATTATTATGATAACATAAGGAATACTCTGAGGTATCACACAAATATGTAAAGACTTTTTTAACTACACCCCAATGAGGTCTACCAAGATTAGACATATGTTTGGAAAGAACTCCCACTTCTTGGGAAATGTTTTGTCTAGTACAAAACATAACATACACCAAACTTCCAACTACACTCTGGTAAGGAACTCTGCTCATGTCTTCCATCTCTAATCAAGAAGTTGGAAAATCTAAAATAGATCAGTTTGTTCTAGATGAAATGGAACACACAATGGTCTACAATATTTCATATCAAACTTCTATAAAATTGAATTGACATACTTACTTTTGCCAAGCCATAATTTTTTTTTCACTCTGTCTCTTTTAATTTCCATCCCAATAATGTGTCACATTGCACCAATGTCTTTCATTTCAAATTTAGCAACAAGTTAAGATTTTAGTTTTTAAATCACACCTTTCCCTTTACCAATAAATAACATATCATCAATATATAATGCAATAAAAAGGAAATGATCACCATCAATTTTATAATAAGCACAATTATCCAATTTAGAATGCTCAAATCCCAAACCCAACACATGTATCAAATTTATGGTACCACACCTTAGGACTTTGTTTTAGGCCATACAAATATTTATTTAATTTGCAAACAAATTTATTTTACCTTTCACCATGTAGTGCTCTGGTTGTGTCATATAAATATCCTCCTCCAAATAACCATGAAGGAAAGCAATTTTCACATTTGTGGAGCAATTTTGCTCTAGGTGTTTTTGTTTTGGTTTTTCAATCCCTACAGTGTTCCTTTTTAGCTCCTACTTACTTTTTGTGTTTTGATGGAACCACACCCTAAATGCTAAGATTACTTTCGTAAAATGGTGTGCAATGTGCCACATGGTGGCTACATTCATTTTCCTAAAATTTCTTTCCTTTCAGGCATGAAATGGGGCACATGGCTACATGGGGGAGATTTTCCCCAAGCTACTCTCACAAATTTGGAAAAAACTCACTAGTGTGCCACATCACTCACTTTCATCAGGTGAGTTGTTTCACCCATGGATGTATCTTTTCTTCAGTGGAGTTTTGTTAGGCAACAAGTCTCATATCTTTAGGACTGTTCTTTTGGGGTGACATCATTATTCCTAGCTACTGATCAAATAAGATCTTAGCCAAGCTATAAAATATTTGATCTTTGTCTAACAACATATCTTCATAAATCTTCTGCAACATCTGGAGCCATTAATGAAGTAACTCATTTCTCACTAGTGAGTATTGTTGTCATATAATCAAATATTGGATTAGATTGTGGTATGTCAAACATAGACACTTGTCAATGGTTCATCTCTATGGGATATAGTTTCCTCATCTCTCTATCTATATAAATGGGTTTGGATGGAGACTCGAATGATCATTAGGAATCATCATCAGAGAAGAGAGATTTTCTTTATCTATAGAGGTTTAGAGTAGGGGAGGAATAGGAGGGTTTTTACATAGATTTTTTTCACTCTATGGCATGTTTAAATTGTTAAGACTATTATTCAAATTGGCATCTGACCTTTATATTTATGTTGTTTATTGCAAGAACTAGTAATATTAGGAGGAAATATATGAAACTGTGCATCTATATGGCCTATGTCACATGTTTCCTTTCTCTATTTTGTATATGCTAAATTCTCTATGTAAAATTATGTGAATACAATCTTGGTAGTTATTTTATATTTGATTAGTTTTATGTTTGACACTATCTTTCATAATTTGAATCATTTCCATTGTACTCTTTTATTTTTTGGGAGATTGTGTTAACTTTCATGTGATGATGTAAGAGCTAAAGGTCTTTGGAAAAGATTTGAAATATTCCTTTAGTATTAGGTTTCTTACTTCTGTCGGACCTTAATGGGTGCTTCCTACTGGGAGATTTGAAGGACTACTCTATGATTTTGGGCCTTTGTTGCTTGTTCTCTTCCCAAAAATGAAGGGTTTGTGGCATTTTATGTCCATTTTATTAGAAACTAGGAACTGTTAGGTGCATCACCATTCTTTGTTTTCTCTACATTTCTATCCCCCTTTTCCCCACAACACAAAGAAGAGCTAAATTTTATAAAAATATGAGAGATCATTCAGTGTGGTGCAAGCTAGTCTCCCACTCATTGAATTTCCTATAAGGCTATTTAGAGAGTTGCAAGCTTTTATGATCAATAGTTTTTTTTTGACATAAATGGCAGGACCCAATTTTTTTATAGGTGTCTAATAGTCAACATTCATGAGGTAGTTTTTGAATCTGAGTAATAGGAGAAGCTAGTAATATCATGCCCAAAGTCCAAACCAAAGCATCCTCCAGAGGAAATTTTGAGCACTCCCAACCACTGTTTTGGCCCCTAGGAGAAGAAGAGTTATAACTTATGTATCACCTATCAGGAGTAATAGGGTAAGAAGTGTTAGCCCATAATCTAGAGCTTTATCTAATCTCTCAAGAGGATAGACTTTCTAGATTAGAATACCTATCTACCCTATCCACATGAATTTTTTTTTAATGGTTCACTTAAGTGCTACCGCTCCTAGAATTTTTTTAACATGGGATAGTGGAAGCCTACTTGTTCCACCTACACCTTGATATTTGTGGCTTGTCATACCTACCAATGCTCTCAAATAAATTTTAAAGTTCATCGGGGAGGATTTTAAAACCCTTTTTGAGCAACTCCAGGACATAACAGAGGTTTACAGAGTCCATAACATTGTAGAGGAAAATGTGGCCCTTAGATTGTTGGTTGCATCTTTCAAAGGGAAGGCTCAGGACTAGTATAGATCCTTGACCTCCGGTTCCATCTTCCCTTGGGATCAACTCAGAGAGAAATTATTTGACTACTTCTTAGAGAAAGTAGATTGCTCATCTTTGCTACAACAATTGATCACTATCAAGCGGGACCCACAAGAGGCCATGATCGACTTCAACACTAGGTTCCACTAAACCTAGAAAAGGATTCCTATGACAACCATGCCTCTAACAACTATGGAATTCATGTTCTATTTAAAGGCTTTCAACTCAGACATCGCAGTCATGGTACAATCAATGGGAGGGGATACCTTTCCTGATGCATATGTTTGGCTTTGTGAGAAGAGAATAGTCTAATAGATGTAGGGAAGCTTCCACCATGGTCATTGATGCCCATGTTCATAGAGGTCTCTGGTGGACCCTAAGACGAGGAAACTCTCAGTACCCTTTTCTCACTCCCTAGAACATTAGTTTCATTGCCACCATTATGTATGTATACCCAAATGCACAACCAAGCACATCGATATCTTCCTCATTGGTAGTAGATGTCAATGATATGAAAAACATCATGTGAACCTTTATAAATAGGCTAGTTATTATTTGGCATCAACATGAGACACCCCAGAGGCCCCTCGTGAAAAATTATAAAGGAGGGAAGCCACCTTATCAGCAAAACACATACCAAGGAGCTTTGAGAGGAAGTAATCAACAATAATCATCTATAGGCCAGATAGTCCTAGTCACCATGCCACTTCAGACTATGAAGAATAGTCCAAAGAAGGATTTTGTCCCAGGATAGAACAACCTGGTAGAAGATTATAACAGGTGGTGCTTCTCGTCCAATGATCCTCACATGCCCTAAAATTGTCTAAGGGGAAATTTCTTGTAGAAGGTAGTAAAGTAGAGAGGATAGGGTGTATTTTCAAAAAATAGAGGACTATCAGTTTCCTAAAATGGAGAATACTTGGTTTAGTGCATGGACACAAGGGGTGTCTTTAGAGAAAGAACTGGATATCTCAATAGATTGAGCACTTTTCTCTTAGATGGAGGAGGAAGATTAAGTATTCATAAACAATGTTCCAACAACTAATGCTCCATAGGTGTAGTTGGATTACATTATGTGATCCAAGAGAAGACTCACCGAGGAGTACATTCAACAAAATCCTTAATGACCATAGCCACAACAACCACAACCACAAATACAATAGGCTCAACCATTTCCATAGAAGGAAATGGACAAAGGCTTGAACCCATTCAGATCAAATCGGTTATTCCCTAGGGAAAGGGAAGCACCCCTTGGCAAACCAAAGCCCCCACCAATTGGAATGCTCAATGTGGTAGAGCAACTAAAGAAGAAACCTACCAATGTTTCTTTGTGGTATTTTCTATCAATATCAGAGCAAAAGATCTTACTCCTTGAGGCATTGAAAAATAAAGAATAGTCTCTACATGTGGATGTAGCTCTTCCACATGATAAAGGAAAAGGGCCTACATCAGACCCCCAACCATCAAGAGTTGTGGCATACATAAATGCAACATATAAAACAAACATAAAAGAGGTAAGAAAGCCGAAGACCACTCCTTTCTTTCTAACTCTTAATGGGAGATAAACTTTTGCACAATAATATGATCAATTCAGGGGCTACTACCATGGTCATATCTAAAAAAGTGGTTGACACTCTGACTCTAAAATATGATCCTCTCGAGAAAGGGATCATGAAATTAGAGGGGAAGAAGGTCTTGAGTATCAGCCACATCAAGGATCTCTCTTTGACCCTATTCTCATGTCTGAGCCAAACCATCATGCAAGAAGTGGTCATAATCGGCATTCCCTCTATCTTTGGAATGTTCCTTCCAAGATACTTCATAGTAAATCTTAGTGGATATCTAGCACTTGATTGGTCTCATTTGATACTGTAGATAAAGCACAAGGGGAAAATGAAGATCTTGTTTGAACCTCTACACCCCAAACATATAATAGAGGATGTAATACTGAGCTTTGAAGTAACCCATCCATCCTTCTCAAAAAAGGAGATGTATTGCATAGAGATGTTAGAAGAGGACACAAGTGATTTGACCCCTAAAGAGGAGGTCCTTCTTAATCAATTCATTAATTATGATCCATTCAGGAATTTTCATGCTATCAAGTTAGGCACCTATGTGATCTTTGACAAGGACCAAGCCCTCCCAAGTTTGGTGAAGGAATAGGAAAAACCTAGCAGACCAGATGACAACACATTATGGACACTACATTTTAATGGTGCCAAATGCAAGGTTGGTTCCAAAGCCGACATTTGACTAACATCTCCAACCAAGTCAAAAACCCTCATATCTTTCTATTTCTAGTTCCCATGCTCAAATAATAATGGAGAATATGAGGCACTAGTTCATAGCCTAACTTTAGTGGAGCAAATGGATGTAAAAAGAATACAAGTATTTGGAGATTTGGAGCTAGTTGTAAGCCAGGTCCGGGGATAGGTGGCCACCAAAAATGTAAGGATGAGGTCCTACCAGCACATGATATGGGACCTAATTGAAGGGTTCAAAGACTTTAACATATAGGTTATCATGCAATCTCAAAACTCCACTGTGGACCAGATGGATTATATCGGCTAACAATTTTATCCAACCCCTGGATCAACCAAAAGTTAGTGTGCGATGCATACCATTGTCTAACCATCCATAATTGAAAATGACTAGAATTGGTAGGTCTTTGAAAATGATGCCCAAATCACTAATTTCTTGTAAAAGTTAAAGAAATCTTCCTATCAACTATAATGTGGAGCCAAAGAGGTTATCGAAGAACAAGTAATTCAACTATAAGGCAATAAGCTTTCGCAAGGCTTAATTTCTCTCAAGAATCTCTTTGAATTTGAGGACATAAGAAATAGTAAGAAAAGATTCATAGCCAACATAGAGGACTATGAAGATCTTGATGTTAGAGGTGGTAGGAAGCTAAAAGTGAGGAGAAACATGCCATTGGAGGACAAGGAAAGGTTGAGAGACCTATGTGCTAAATATTGTGCCATAGAAAAAGTACCCTTTGCTTGACATGGGATTAATTCATGATAAAATGGACTTAATGAGGTCTTAATTTAGTGTTGTGAGGCATTTTATGCATCCATACTAGATCTTGGACCCTTGCAAGTTGAATAACATGCTTTTAATGATGTCTTGTAAAGGTGTTGTAAGATAATTTCACGTTTTTCTAGACTTAATGAACCTATTTCTCCCTAATTCAACATTAAAATGTGTTTAATAACATTATCACATCAATCTAGAAGGCCTGTAACTTAAACTTAATGTTAAACTAGTGTTGTAATGTGTCTTGCACATTCACATTGGTTCTTGTGCCTTCCTAGGCTACGTGGACCTCATTTTAGTGTTGTAAAGTGTTTAACCACATTTTCACATTGAATTTTGTCTCCCAAGCCCTATTTGACATTCACATCATCATTAATAGGCCCCTATTACCCCATATTGTGCATCTTAAGGCTTAAATTGATAAAATACTTGACAAAGTTGCAATATAAACCTTATTTCCTTATCTCCTGGCATCTTAGTTATCCAAATGGCCCCTGCAGGACCCATTCAACATGCATGGTGAATCAGGCCCATCCAAGTGGGACCCATTTTCCATGTGTGGCGAATAAGTCCCATTTGGCCCCATTTTGACCTTTAAGTAGGAAAAAAGTGAAATTTAAGTTTATTATTTCTTCATGTCAACCTGTGATGAGGTATTAACATGAAAATAAGGTGGAATGCCTATAAATATAAGTATTTTAACCCTAACCCACATCTCTTATCTCTTATAATTCATTCATCCACCAATCTTCCATCTAAAATCAAGCAAATTAGGGTTCGTTCATTTCAAGTCATCAAGATATCAAATTTCAAACATTCATGGGTAGATTCTTCATGTTTTGTTGCATATATTCAAGATAAAACATCATGGAAAGGTAATCAACTTCATTATTACATGTTTCATTCCATTCTTTCATCATTTTGGTTTAGTTGCATTTAGATCATCTCATTTAGCATTAATTAAATTATATATTTCCTAATTTGAGTGAACCACCTAGATTTTAAATGGGTTTATCTTTCTCCTTTTAGGTGAAAGATCTTAAGAGTGCAAGAGTAGCCTATAAACCTCATGCCCAAAAATCTACGGTTCAAATATGATGGAGTGGTAGCCTAGACCTACAAAGACTTCCAGGGATACAATCCTAGTGTTATCTAACATACTATTGACTTGGATGAAAGCTCCAAACCCATTTGAAAAAAGAAAAGACCAACTAACCCAAAGGTGGAAGCATTGATAGTGAAGGAACTTACTAAGTTGATTGATTCAAAGATCATATACCCAATCAAGAATTCCACTCGGGTATCCAATATAGTCTTGGTTAGGGAAAAGAATCGTGACATATGCCTCTATGTATATTTTCAAGACTTGAATAAAGCCTTGTTGAAAGACCACTATTCTTTTCTCTCAATGGAGAAAATCTTGTAGACTGTGGCTAGATCAAAATGTTCTCGCTACTTGATGGTTTCTCAGGCTATAGCTAGGTATATTTAAAGGAGGAGGACCAACAGAAAATTACATTCACCACTAAGTGGGGAATGTTTTCATACACAAAAATTCCTTTGAGACTCTCCAATGCAGGTGCCACCTTCAACATATGATGTATATCACTTTTAAAGGGTTGATCAATAAGATCATCCTAATATATTTGGATGACCTGAATGGGTGCTGTCATAATAGTGGTTTACAATTCCTGAGAGGAATGAATTTTAGCTGAAATCACATATTTTTAGAAAATATAATGATTTAAGCATTAAAAAGTTCCATTTTAAGGATTCCAATTGAAGAGGGTTTTATCAAATCACCTTAGATCAAACCCCCTTGGATAGAACCTCGCTAGTTTTAAACCATACCTATAAATGCATCTCCTTTACACCTATCAAAATGCCGATAAAAAATCACTTTTGATTTAGATTTTGGGGATCAAATGAATTCATTTAAAATTTATTTCAAATGATTATGGTATTCCTCAGAACAAGCTATCCAATGAATATAATGTTAATATGTTTTGGTTTTGTTATGTATTTGTTTTTTAAGTTTTATTAAACATAGATTTTTCATCAAAATGAATTTCTTTGTTCTTCACATGAAAAAATAGAAGATTATCAAAAAAAAATTGAAAAATATGAGTGCACCAAATATTGAATTCCTTGATCCAACAAAAGAATTAAATTAAATTTTGACATATACAAAAAAGTTATGCGTTATACAAATGTGTCTAAATTGTAATTGTTTGACTTTGAAACTTGATTAAGGAAAAAAAATCAATAAAAACTATCTAACCAAGTGGAAGCACTAGATATCAGAGTTACAAATCTAAATTTGAAAGAATTAGAATTTTATCCTTCATGGAAAAAGAATTATGCATTATACAGTGTGTGTCACTTTTAAAAATGTTGTTTTCTCAAAAAATCTATTTTCATGGGAGATGGAAAAAGAAGTGCAATTTGATTCCAAAAATTTTGAAAAAAATATTTTTAGAATCTACAGACAAAATTTGATGAGACTATAGTTTGCACCATCTTCAAATTCCTCACAGTTTAGCCACTATAGGTGCCCGAATGTGAAGATTTAGTTAAAAATAATAATGTCAATGTCCATTTTGGCCAAAAATTGTAAACCACTATTATGGGATCACCCGAATATTTTCTCCAAATAAAAAGATGGTCATTTTGATCATTTGGAAATGGTCTTCCAAAAATTCCAATAGTTTAAGATTTTTTTAAATCCCAGAAAATTTGTTTTTGACATACCAGAAAGCAAGTTACTTAGCTTTGTAGTAGCTAAAGAAGGAATAGCCATAGATCCCAAAAGGGTGAAGGCTATAATGGAACTACCATTTCCTGTGAATCAAAAGGGGTTACAATATTTCCTACTTGGAAAATTAATTTATTTATTTAGAATTTCGGAGGCATTACGAGACCCATCATGATGATGCTGAAGAAGGGTTTAACGTTCAAATGGACCCTAGAAGGAAAGCTTTCCTTTGAGAAAATTAAGGTAGCCATCTCTATAGATCCAATGCTAGCTAACACGAACTTCTCCAAAGACTTCCTACTATATGTTTATAGTGGCCAGCACAACATATCCTCCATGCTCATGCAAAAGGACGAGGAGGGAGATAGAGAGGATCCCATTTCCTTCCCTTCTAGGAATCTTAAAGGATACAAAACCAAATATAATTTTTTTCAAAAATAGGCCTTTTCCATCATCAAAAGTCTAAAAAATTTATGACATTTGGTTTCAGCCAACAAAATTACCATCATCATCACTCATCCTAGACATTCGACCATAAAAGATTGTCTGAGGAAGAGGTATTTAAGATTACCTCATGCAAGAACAAGACCCTTAGATATAAGGAGAGACTGACTAGGTCTACACAAATTAGTTCAAATCTGATGAGTGATGGGTGGCCAATTGGACATGATTCATGCATATGGGACAATACCCAACTGACATCCTACCTCACAAACAAAGATACTACATGTTGCAAGGCATTGGGTACATACTGGTCAAGGGAATTTTATTCAAAAGAAACTATGATGGATTCCTCCTACGATTTGTGGACAAGCCATAGGATGAAATGGTTTTAAACAAGTCCCATAGTATCCTAGAGGGTGGGCGTGTCTCCACCAAGAACACTACCTTAAAAATAATTTGGGTAGACTACTACTGACCTACGATGTTTTCCAAGGCCCACCATCTAGTACAAAAATGCACTCAGTGCTAGTATTTTATCAACAAGTGGAAGAACTCCACCATGCCATTGATCCCAATCGTGATTTGGGAACCCTTTGCTTAATGGTGTTTAAATTTGATTAAAATGATCAATTCCATTTCTAGTGCAAGGCATAAATGGTTACTCACAACCACTAACTATTTCATGAGATGGATGAAGACCATTCCTCTAAAGAAAATTGCATATGTTGAGATTGTCAATTTTTTTGAGGAATTAGTGGCAAGGTTCAGTTCACCAAAAACCATCATCTCAAACAATGCACAAGCCTTTGTGGACTCTGGGATGTTAGTTTTCTCCCTTAAGCATGGGGTCTACCTCAAGGCTTTTTCCTACTACTACCGACAAGGGAATGGGTTAGCACAATCAACCAAAAAGAACTTAATTAGATTGATAAAGCGTATTAGGTTGGAGCATCAACGAGATTGGCACAGGCATCTACGAGCGGTCTTATAGGAAAACCGCATCACACCTAAGCAAATTTTAAAGACTACCCTATATGAGTTGGCATACAGAAAAGCAATAGTCCTACCCATTTTGATGGAAATCACGGCCCTGCAATTGCTAAAATCTTTGGAAGCCAAGGAGGACAATAGGATGGAGGTGAGACTGGCTAAAATTTTAAATCTTGAGGAAAAAAGGGAAAAGGTGTTTGATGCCATGATTAAATTCCAGCAGGTGGTAAAAAGGTGGTTTGATAAAAATTCCTCCAACCCAAGTTTTAGGGAGGGGAGTCTAGTGTTGAATTTGGAAAAACGAGATGTAAAACCAAGGAAACCTGCAAAATTTGATTCACTATGGAAGGTTCCCCTCCACATCCACAAATACAAGGAAAAGAATGTGTACGAACTTGAAGACATGAATGACAACATTTTGGATATATCAATAAACGATATTCATCTAAAATTGTTTAATTAAGATACACATCGCTTATTAAAATTTACTTTATGTACCATATGTAATTTTTTTGTAAATAATGCTTTACAAATAAAGCCATGAGAAAAAACAAAAATACTATATTATTTTCACAAAAAAATATATACATATAGTATGCAGTTTTGAGCATTAAGCTCATTGTGAAGCTTGAAAATACTCCCCTTCAAAAAGGCCAAAAAGAGATACATCATTACAAGCCAAAAGGGAGGTAGTATTGAACAAACAGAAGAAATTCATCCTCTGAAGCACGAAGGTCAAAAAACTTGGTGTTTTCTAGGGTTCACGAACACATAATAGTAGGGTTTTTGCATAACACAGGGCACACAAACATTGAACATGCCTCAATCCTCCATACCATGAATGAAGACCAGGCTCTCAAATAAGGTAATTCATTCAACACCGTAAATGGGCTCCATGTTTATTTTAAGGAGAAAGGTGGTCGCAGGTTGGGACCATTGACAATGGCGCTCCAAGTCCATGGTCCAAAATTCAGTGAAGAAGGAAAACCAAGGAACCACCTCTACATTATTTTTATTCTTGTGGATATCCATCATTGATGGGATACCAACACCAGGGACTTCCTCTTAAATGATCTTTTCTAGCCCCTCCAAAAGTGATGAATGGAACTTGGCACAACAGAGGTCAATGAACCATGGCTTGCTAACGTTCAAGTCCAGCAATGAAGCTATGAATTGAGAGATTATGTTGGTGTTATAACATGGTTGGTTCTCATATTTCACATAATCTCTTCCTATGACCCATTTGAATGCCACAATGATTAGACAATTTTTAGTCTGCAACATGCATTTGAGTTGCTCATTGTTGATCTCCCCAACAAAGGATACATATACCTTTCAGCTCTAGAGCTGAATTAGGGTACCCAAACCACCCATAATGTAGCAAAATAATTATCAGTCTCACTAAGGAAAAAGTGCGATGGAAGAAGGCTTGCCAACTCAACGAGATTCTAATGACTATTCTCACAAGATGGACCTACTATTTATAGAAAAGTGTGGGCTGGAAAAGCTTGCAAATGGGAAATTTCTGTCTCGTGAAATGGTAGCAAAAAATGTAAATTGGTGGTAAGAGTTAAAAGTTAAATCTTATTCTAAATATTTGGTAGAACTTTAAGGAGTTAATTCAGGCATTGGTAATTAATGCTCACATATACGAAATACCTCTATGTGTGTGTCATCTTCACCAATGCCAGCTAGATTTCCTGTGTGAAAAGACATCTTTTGAGGCCAACTCCTACTTAATTAATACAACATCCCTTCTAAACACGCTTCCTCCTACTCAAGGTTATCTTTCCTCAAGGTTGGCATAAGGAATGTACTATTTCCATTCCTACAATGAGGTTAGCATTTATGAGAAGTACAGGTCCCCCACTTCACATGTATCACCTTGTTGCCAGTGCTTATCAAGCTACTGATAACAACAATGCATTTACTGCATGTGCATTTAAGAATTGAATGAACCTAAAAAAAAAAAAATTCTAAGTGTTGGGCCCTTGAGTAAAGGCTTCTACGATAGTTGAGTCTACAAAATTCTTCTTAGAATACAAAAATGGCTAAAGCGTCATCTTTTAGTTGAAATGTTGGAATCTCATTCACAAATCTAGGCTATTTCAACATAATTTGTGATATCTCTTACACCAATGTCCCAATGCCATAGGAACAAATATCCCCACATACCAAAGTCATACAACAAGGCAAACACACCAAAGATGAGGTGGTTAAATATTTTGCAAACATCTTTGACCCCAAGTTGCACATAAACCCTAAAGGCATTAAGGAAGGAGCATTACAAAGAATGCAAGCTAGAGGGGCAACTAATGGCCTTGCAATGTGACTCAGGCATTGTGGTCTAACACAATTTATGTTGCCTTCCACGCATCCATGCCCAAAATTGGTAGACACATACTCAGAAAAGTTGAACAAGGGCACTGGGGCTATTAGCGACAGTAGGTTGAAGGTCACCATAAATGCAGAAACCATCTGGGATATGTTATGTATCCCCTCAAACTGGGAGGCTGAAAGGTTCTATTGTAGGAATATGGAATATTTATAGGAAATTATGGAAAGACAACTAAAATTATACAAGGATGAAATGAACGTGGAACCAAAGAACAATGATTTTTTCTTCCCTCTATCACACAGACAATTCCATTTAGATTTATAGGCTATCTTTTCAATGCTGGCTTTTGTATATGGCCATGAAAGAGACAACAAGGTTTTTTGAGTTCCAAAGAGGCTTGGATTTCATGTTGAAGAAGGAAAAGAGATAGAAGTGATTTTATTTCATTAAGGAAATCATAGAAAGGATGCTTAAGCAATTAAGAAAATAATAATCATTCTTTCAAATTCAGGTATTCCTCTTTTCTGGTGCATTTAGTTCTACATCAAAAGCCTAAGTTCTTTAGTGGTCATTTTCCACTCAATATATTTGATGCATCGAGCTTATATAAGCTAGTATCAGCCTAGACCCATGTGCTTTCAAGTACATGGGATTATTATTCATTTGTTGATTATTTACTATAGCTCATGCTTTTGGATTTGTCTCCACGTCTCTCGGGTAGGTTTTCCTCTAAGGGTTTAGACTGGATGAAAAATCACCAAACCTAGATAGATTACTTTCTAGGGGTTGATATTACTTTTATCAGATGTCATGGTTTTAATGAGGAGCCCTTCAAATTACAAAAGGATTTTTAGAGGAAGGACACTCTCCTTGGATGCATGCCATCAGAAAAAAATCATGGATAATGCTTATGGTGCAAGGAGGAACCAGAAGGAACTCTATACACTTCCCCTCACCATCACCAAAATCCAAATAATTCTTGTGAGGAGAGAAGAGCAGGATGCGTTAACCAACAAATTGGCCTACCTCAGCCTAGTTCTCATTTTGGATGGATGGAAATACAATCCCACTGGGCATTTCTCTTTCAAACATCAAGAGCAGTCATATTGGGAAGCCAGGAGAAACCTAGCTAAGGAGAGGGAAGAAGTTTTTATTGACCTAGCCTTCATACCATTTTTATGACCTTTATGGATCTCTTTCTACACAAGAATAATTGAGTTCTAACAAAGTTTCTAGATGGAAAAATCCCTTAGAACACAATTGAAGAATCTAGGTTGGTCAAAAATAAAATTGACTAATTTATGGAGATATAGGTAGGAGACCAAGCAGCTAAGAATTCCATACAAAACTATTAAATTAGAAGACAAGCTCTTCAACGAGATTTATGATGTGAAGGTCGGATCTAATTCCAACCTATGATCTAATTAGGGGGCTAAATAGGAGCATGCACTAGTTTCTAATCCACCACCTAGGCACCAAAGGTGGGGAAGGGGAAGGGAAAGGCATCACACTACAAGTAGTCACAAATCTCATCTTTTGCTAGCATCCTAGAGAAGGGTAACTGGACCCAAAGGACTTCAAGAAAATCTTTTGCAACTCAAAAGACCCAGGGTTTTTCAAGATCAGCCAAAGGAGAATCAGAAGCAAATAGTGTGCCCCCTTCAAAGAAAAGAAGAATCCAAGACTTGGGCAGTCCAAGCTACTCAGATAAGGGAGAAGAGGAAGTGGACTCTATTCCATCGATATCTTTAGCCCCAACAATCTAGGTAAGTTTCATGCCTACCATTCCCTCTTCTACTACATCTTTAATTATTGTTGTTTCTCCATCCCCATAATAGAATCTTCTATCCACCAATTTTGATGTTTTCATCCTTAACACTCCCCCAACTATATTTGATAGTGAGCCCCATATGGAGACCCGACATGTTGAATGTGCATATTTTGCGATAGCTGCCATTGATTCATTGATTGCCCTATCTGAGGCATAAGTTTTAAACAAAAATCCACCCATGCTATAGGTTTCATCACCTTTACTCACTTCTATAGGCATGCACTTCTATAGGCATGAACCTTTTACTCCAATGAGTCTCCCTTTTCCTTCTTAGGTCATACAGGGCATTCCAAATTTTTCCCTAGTAGCACTTCCTTTTGCTTCTCCACATACTCAGTTGGTTGAATATTCCCCTAGTGTTACCTTCTATGGCCTCCCTATAGGTGTTTCCCTTGCTACAAAAAGTATTGAGTCTCTAGAGAACCTCCAAACCAACATAGAATTAACCAAATAGGCCTGTCAAGAAAGAAAATAAAAGTTTCTAGTAAAGGTTGCAGAAAATCTAGCCACTCCAAACCTAGAAACCTATTTTAATGAGGAACAAAATACTCTGATGATCTCAAAAATGATAACATAGGTATCGAAGCCAGAGGGGAGATCCAATTCAAGGATTATGATATCCAAACAATGGGCCTCAACTTGAGTGAAGTTCTCCTGTGTGAAAAAATAGGCCTTACCAAGGCACCATAGAAGTTGGTTTACACAGATTATAAAAAATTGAGCAAAAGACCAAAAAAGTGTGAGGTAGAGTTAGAAAATGTGAAGGCCATGGTGAACAGATTACAAGCAAAGGTAAGGGAAAAGATATGGATATGTCTTGCTTAAGGTAGACATAGGATCAACAAGGTGAAGTGGCTAAGTCACTTGAAGAAACTCAGAGTGAAAGAGATCAACTTTATGCCAAGGTGCAAAGATTGGAGTGCAAGGTCAAGGCCAAGTGCAAAAAAAATGAAATTATAAGGGTCTAGATGTAGAAAGACATTGAAGAGAATTAGTGGAGGAAAAATGGGCTTGAGGATACAATGGGATGACAAAACATTATATATGTTGAGTTGCAAAAAGAATTGCATGATATGGACAAGAAAAATGTTGATTTACAAGAGGATTTGGCTAACATCTAGTCTAAAGTAGCTGATGATCTCTAGAGAACCTAGGCGGAAAAAGAGAAAGAGAAATGGGAGAAGAAATACATTGAGTCTATTCTATAGACTTGCAACAGGAGGTATAGAGAGGCTATGCTTAGAGCTGTCAAGCACTCTCTAGGAAGAAAATCACTTGAAGAAGGACCTAAAGGATAGGGAATCTCATTTTCAACAAGAACTAGCTACAACTCAAGATTCTAGGCTCCTCTCGATGCTCCATAGATTCTTATCTTCCCATTAGTATAGGACCATGGTTGCAGTGATGGCCCTAAAACCAATTTTTATTTTTCTAATGGATGCACAAGAATTAAATGCAAAGGTCAGTCTGATGGTTGACCAAATTCTGCACATAATCACTCACTAAGCTAAAAAATCAAGAGGTTTGATCACAAAACTATGCAAGGCAACCAAGGAAGCTTTAACGGATGTTGGGATCCCCGACCAGAGAGCATCTCTAAGGAAGGAAAATGAATTTATCATCTACAACTAGGTCATGCTAAAAAGTAGAGCTTATCAGTCAACATTGACTAAGAAGGCCGGTGAGATTAAAGAAAACCTTGAGGTTTTGATTCACTTCAGATTTCCTACCTTATTCTCATGAGATGGGGGAGTACTAATTATTGAACAGAACAAAAAGGTGATCAAGCTCAAGCAACATGACTCCACAACATTCCAATATCTGAGCTTATAACCTACAGTTGAGGAAATCCAGAAGGCACTTCTTCCCCTATCTTGACTTTACTATCACATTGGCACTACTTCATAAAAGTGGGGAGGAGTTTCTTTCAAGGAGGTTCTTGATCTCGATCAGGCCTATAAGACACTACACACACTAGTTTTTCCTTCCAATGAATATTGACAGTCTCAACATGCTACTTTCATATAACTCTAAGGATTATTTTATGTCTAGGTTCATGCCTCCGCAAGCAAAGGCCCACTGTGAGGCGCTAGAAATTGTGGAGCATTTTTTCTCTAGGTGTTTTTGTTTTGGTTTTCAGCCCTTGTTGTCTTCCTTTTCGACTCCTACTTCCTTTTTTTTATGGCATCATTCCCCAAAGGAAAAGATTACTTTCGTAAAAGGGAAAGCAATGCACCACATAGTAGTTGAGTGAATTTTTCTTAAATCACTTTCCTTTTTGGCCCAAAATGAGACACAAGACTGCTTGGCAAGGATTTTCCCCAAGTTGCTCTCACAGATTTGGAAAGCTCCTGCCAATTGCCACGTCACTCACTTTTTCGGGTGGGTTGTTTCACTCGTGGACATATATTTTCTTCGATAGAGTGGTGTCATACAACAAGTCTCATATCTTTAGGATTGATCTTTTGGGGCAATGTCATTATTCCTAGTTGTTGATTAGATCGGATCTTGGCCAGGCTCTAAAATATTTGATCCTTCTCTGATGGCATGTATTCACAAAGCTTTTGCAACATCCAAAGCCACTAATGAAGCAACTCATTTCTTACTAGAGAAGATTGTTGAGATCTAATCAGATCTTGGATCAGATTGCAGTATATCAAACACAGACACTTGCCAATGGTTCATCTCTATCGGTTGTAGTTGGCTCATCTCTTTGGCTATATAAAGAGGTTTTCATGGAGGAGAATGATCATTAGGAATCATCATCAAAGAGGATATTTTTAATTTATTTGTAGAGCCTTAGAGTAGGTGAGGAATAGAAGGGTTTTTACAATGCTTTGTTTCACTCTATGGCATGTTTAAAATATTAATACTATTATTCAGATTCGAATCTGACCTCTACATTTATATTGTTTATTGCAAGAACAAATAATAATAGGAGGAAATATATGGAATTGTGCATCTATATGGCTTCTATCACATGTTTCCTTTCTCTATTCTATATATGTTGAATGCTCTATGTCAAATTATGTGAATACAGTCTTGGTAGTTATTTTATATGCCATTATATTTTATGTTTAATTCCATCTTTCAAAATTTGAATCATTTTTGTCATACTCTTTCATTTTCTAGAATATTGTGTTAAATTTCATATTATGTTGTAAGAGCTAAAGGTCTTTATAAAAATCTTAAATTTTCCTTTAGTCTTAGGTTTCTTTCTTCTATATACCTTAATGGGTGCTTCCTGCGGGGAGATTTGAATGACTACTCTATGCTTTTGGTCCTTAGTTACTCATTCTCTTCCCAACAATGAAGGGATTGTGGCATTTTAATTCTATTATATCAGAATTTTGGAATTGTTAGACTTTGAAATATTGTAAAACCTTTGGCACGTCACCATCCTTTGTTTTCTCTACATTTCTCTCCCCATTTTTGTGATAAAACAAAGAAGAGTTGACTTCTATAGCAATCTTGGAGTTCATTCAGTGAGTCACAAGCTGATTCCCCACTCACTGAATTTCCCATAAGGCTGTTTAGAGAGGCACGAGCTTTTATGATCAACAACATCCATTTTCTCAACCTCTAAATCATAAGCAACAACAATAGAAATAAAAAACATAATGGATCTCATTTAAGCAACAAGAGAAAATATCTCACCATAATCAACACCATCAACTTGAAAGTAACCTTTCACAACCAACCTTGCTTTTACTTCTCAATACCTCCATCTGAACCAATCTTTTTCTTGAACACTCATTTTCAACCAATATTTTTTCTTCCTTTAGGAAATGGTACAATATCTCATGTATCATTCTTTTTTAAAGCTATCATTTTTTCATCTAAAGCAATATTCCAAGATTATGTATCATTCATACCTGATGCCTCTTCTATCAATCTAGGTTCATCCATGTTAGTATTCAAAACAAGAATAGATCTCCAATCATCAGGTGAATACCTTTTAGGTGGTTGTTTGTTCCTTGTATACCTATGAACAAGCTAATTTGGAGGTTCTTCCTCCTCTTCTAAAGATTCACAGCTAGATGAGCTCTCCTCAACTTCTTGTCTATTCATGGGCCTTGATTCAAATTTCCTAGGTGTAGAAGGAAGTTGAATTACATATTCATGTTTACTTTTTTCTAGCTCTAATGTAATAGAATAAGGCTTAGTTTCTCTAAAAACTAAAACTTCTACTATATATTACCTTTTCTGCAACATGATCCCAAAGCTTGTATCCTTTGACACTATAACTATATTATTGGAGTGATTTCTGGATTCAATTGTGTGTGAATTTTTTGATGCAAAAAATTCACACACAATCGAATCTAGAAATCACTCCAATAACATTATGGATTGTGGAAACTTGATATCACTAACTATAACTATATCTGATTAAGATATATTTCATAGCCTTGTTATCTAACTTTGTTCGCTTCTCCTTTGGCACATGTGTATGTGCCTGACAACCAAAAACTCTAAGATGTCTTAATGAAGGCTTGTGGCCCAACCATGCCTCTATAAGTATCTTATCAGCAAGAGCTAATGTAGGAGACCTATTAATTAGGTAAAAATAAGTGGAAACAACTTCATCCCAAAACCTTTGTTCTAGATTAGCACCACTCAACATACTCTTAGTCTTCTTCATCAGTGTCTTGTTCATTATTTTTGTAACTCCATTTTGTTGTGGATAATATGGAGTTATATTTTATCTATGAATACCACAATATTTAAAAAATATATCAAAATCATTAAAGAAAAATTCACAACCATTATCAATCCTTAAACATTTTATTTCCTTTCTAGTCTGCAACTCAACCATTGCTTTAAATTCTTTAAAATGACTGAAAATATTTAGATTTACTCATTAGAAAGTATACCCATGTCCTACTATAATCATCAATAAATGAAAAATAATATTTGGATTTACCAATTGAAGGAACATCTATAGGACCAAACATATTATAATGAATAAGATCCAATACACCACAAGATTTATGAGAAATTGAGGAAAAATGAACATGGTTTTGTTTTCCACAAATGCGATTCTCACAAAAATCAAATTCAAGATTACAATTAGACAACCCTTCAACAAGGTTTCTATTTTTCAAGGTCCTTATACCCTTTTCTCCAATGTGGCCAAGTCTTTGGTGACACAACATAGTTTTCTCTATAAGTAACTTTGATTTAGAAGAAATAACACCCTTGGGTACCCAACATCCATTACCATCTACTAAAGATGAAACCATCACCTCTTCCACATACTCGCTTTTAACAAAGTATTATTGCACTCAATCATGAATGCATAAAGCTTATACAATGTGCCATATCTAACACCTCTAGAAATCATCATAGAACCTCTAACCATCTTGCATCATGTATCAGAAAATACAACCTACATACACCCACATCTATTATTTTTCTCACAGATAAAAAAATTCATGCTAATCCAAGGATGTGCAACACATCATTAATCCTTTTTATTCTATCACCAGGAATATTGATTCTAACTTTACCATGACCAATAATGTTTAAATAAGAATCATCACCCAACTACACATTACCTCCATAAAATTCTTCATATTCAAAAAACCAATCTCTATTAAAAGTCATATGTAAAGATGCACCTGAGTCAATTAACCATGCATCATTACTTGCAATATTTTCCAAAGCTACAATTAATGCATCACCATCTTACTTCTTAGAATCAGAATCAGAATCAAATTTTTTATTTTTCTTCTTCTTCTCTTTTTTGTAGTCCTTATGAATATGTCCAGGCTTACCGTAGTTCTAACAAGAGACTTCAAAATTTCCAAGAGATTTGGATCTCGCCTTGGACTTGAATTTATCATGCTTCTCATTCTTCTTTCCTTTTTCCTTAGGTACTCCATGAATATTTATGGGCTCCTTGGCACCGATGGGTACCTTCCTCCTCATCTCTTTAGAAAGCAAAGAACCCTCCACATCTTTAGTCTTCAATATAACAAAAGTACTCCTAATAGCCACAACAAGAGAATCCCAAGAATCAAGCAAAGAACAAAGAAAGATCTGAAATTTCTCCTCCTCATCCATTTTGACACCAACTGATCCCAATTAAGCCACCAAAATATTGAATACTTCTAGGTGGTCTGTAATTTTTCTGCCCCCTTCTATTCTCAAGGAATACAGTTTCTTCCTCAAGAAAATCTTGTTCACTAAATATTTGGCTTGATACATCTCACCAAACTTCTTCCATAGTTTATGTACAAATGTCTCTTCATGGAAATTGATTAAAATAGAGTCTTCCAAGCACAATCTAATTAAATCCTTGGCTT
The DNA here is from genome assembly GCA_007258455.2 of Sequoia sempervirens. Classification (NCBI taxonomy): domain Eukaryota; kingdom Viridiplantae; phylum Streptophyta; class Pinopsida; order Cupressales; family Cupressaceae; genus Sequoia; species Sequoia sempervirens. Next base: position 179,904,449 of record VDFB02000007.1, read on the forward strand.
TATGGTCCATAACATCATATTGAGCAACCAAAGTAGCTTCTGCAAGCCTTGAAACACTCTCATAAACAACATCCCATAGATCCTAATCTATCAATAGATCCTCCATGTTCAACTTCCATATTTCAAAATTATTTCCAAAAAAATTATCCATCTCTATTCTCCCTCATGAACTTGCCATCTAAAAATTCCTACAACAAGATCACAAAGTTTTTTTTGCTCAAGCTCCCACTCAAATCTATATTAGTTCAAAAAACCCAACCCACTACTGAGTCCAAAGGTGATCAAGCTCTAATACCACTTGTAAGGAAGCTAAGGTAGAGAAACAATTTCCTACACTAATCTTGATAGGAGAAAAATGCAAAAAAATTACAAATCTTTTCAATTATAAATAATTAAACATAAATAAACATAAATATCATGCATACCACAATATAGTGATTTACGTGGGGAAACACTTTTGAGAGAAAAACCCCAAGTCAAAAAATCCACCCAATATTATTCAAAAATCACAAAGACTACAATATAATTGTAGAACAAGCTTCTCATAGGAGTATCACCAACTAGAGATCCATAGGAAACATGAATGTTGTCTGACTCTTAGAATACATCATAATACATAGTCGTAATACAACACACTCATAAAATAGGGATTACTTCTAGGGAAAGCCAAGCTAATAAAATATCAGCTGTCAAATCTAATACGTAATGATGAATGGTCTAGATTTAAAATAATAAAATATAAATAAAATTTAGCTTTCTCGTGCCCCCCGTCGCTGACGTATCAAAAATGCAATTGCAAGGTTGAGGCAAATTTTCCCAACAAATATAAGTTTTAGATGTGACAATTATGATTACAATAATGTAACTTAATTTTTATGTTTCTATTATGGCATAGTATATTGGTCAAGTGATAAGTATGGTTTGTGGAAATAAAGAGAGTTTATTGTTAAGTAGTTAGATTAACCTCTATGTTAAAGAGATGAACATATATGATATTTTTAGACATTCATGTTGAATTAGGAATAATAAGGGTGAAAAGATGTAATTTGAGATCTCAGTGTCCTTTGATGGTAGTTTCATAGTATAATTTTGCTAAATTGGGAATCAAGTTGGCTTTCCTTATATATCATTGAGCACTATTAATTATTGTGAATCAATAAAAGGTACATTTTTGGGTATGAAATAGTAACCTAAGAAATTTAGGTTTGTTATTATTCAATAAAATAGGTGAGTTGAGAGGCAATGGGCCTAGCTTGATTGGCTAAAGCATCTTATTATAGGAAATAGGTCACAAGGTCTTGTCTCCTCAATGTCCCCATGGTATTGGAGGGTGTGTCGCACTAGCATCACCAGTCACGTGAAAAATGTTTACCAAGAACACTGTAGTTTATAGGGAGTGGCTACCTAATTTCAATTCTTGTAGTCTAAAAAAAAAATTGGTGAGTTGATGTTTATTTAGGACTGGGTATTGGTAAATAAATTGTATTATTACATTTCTTGATCTTAAAACCTTGTATGGATTTCCTTATATAGAATTCATTCTACTTCACTCTATTGAGTAATGGTGTTTGATTGGTTATAAAATCTTGGATATGTGCACTTACATGAATGTTCCTTGAGAGAGACCTTGTGAGGATAACTACTTGGGTTTTTTATCCCAATTGCAAGCAAGAATGTAATAATTCCTTGGGAAATGGATTCCCGTATAACCCAATTCCATTGGGAGGAGTTTGTAAAATACTCCAAGGTTTTGAGTGTTCCTAAATTTGATTAACTTTTACTTTTTAGTATGCTTTAACTAGAGGCTAAATTATTCATCAAATAGTTGTCAAACCACTTTCCCAAATATTATTTCCCCACTATTTAGTTTTGAGGTCCAAAGAAAAGAAACTCATCCTCATCAAGCTTATCTATTCAAAGGTAAAAGTGTTTGGATTTCCAAAATCTACTTCTATAACTATAATCATAACATGAGTTAAATACACGAGATCCAATAGATTCTAGGAAATACTTAACTAGTTAAGCTATCATGAAAAAAAATTGAACTTTTGGGTTGATATCATGACAAAGATTGAACATAGGTTCAGCTCAAAGAATACAAAAGATACTTCTTTAGAAAGATCATATATTTTATGTAGTAAAATTTTATGATGTATAGACAATCATTGGCCATGGGTAGCCTCGTGTACATTTTGACATATATCACATAGATTTGATACTTGGATAGAACTGCCAGTAAAGATAGAAGAATAAGAAGAATTTAAGATGGATAGAAGTAGAAGAATGAGATGGACATTGATTAACCATTATTTTTTAGATTGATTCAGAAGTCCAAAAAGACTATGATTATTTGAGACTTTATTAGATATGGTGATGAGAGTGATGATTTTCTTATTTTAGGGATTACGATACTTCACCATGTCATTCCTTATTTTTGATATAACACAGACACAATGCATCAAGGTATTGATTACTAGGATGGCTTTGTATCTAATTCGATGGAATTTGACTGTACAAATAGATAGGATGATCCTTTCTTACACCTTGACATACAAAAACCTTGTTGGAATGTGGTTTAGAGTTTTAGAACATTTCAGACCAAAGCATATGCAATAGTCAACAATTTATTCAAAACAACATCCTTACACCCAACAAAGCAAGTATTCACCAAGATTATTTTACAAGAACGTCTCACAAGCACAACAAATGAAAGATAATGATAGATGCCCCATTCCTTTCTCTCTAAATGATTTTGATAGACATAATCGAGAGGTCCTTGGAATGGGTCAATAAGATAAATCATAAGACAAGATCAAAATGAACAAATAGTCAATGTTATTTATATCTCTTGCCAAAGTAATGCATTTTGTTTAGAATAAGTATCCAAAGTGATTTCCAATGATAATGTCCATTGTAGGAAATATTTATCCTAGGACATGTTAGTGTATGTTGGAAGGTTGATAGATTGTTTGAAAGGCCATTGATATAAGGTTTGATTTACATGTTTGATAGTGATCAAGAGCTTGATTTTTCATATTGAAGGTTTCTACTTTTATCGATTGATGTTCTTTTTTTTGTTTGTCTTACCAAAGTTTGATGACGACGATTAATTTATTATGGATGGAAGCTTATTGTGGGTGCAAGTGAAATGGGATGGGTGGTTTTGGGATTTTTGAGATATTTGAACTAATAACTAGATTAAATTGCTTTTGGTTTGCGGAAATAGATGTAATTCGAGCTATACATTTGTGAATTTCACTTCACCTAAAGCTACATGGAATTTCTATAAATAATTCCACAAGCATCATTTGGCTTTATAAAGATTTGTGAAGTTACATATGCTAGACTCCAGGTATGTGTGATCTCTACCAAGGGTTAATATATATAAGTTGGCTTCACAATACTTAATCTTTTATTGTGTCTCTAAATTATCTACATTGCAACACTAACCTGATACAAGTACATTTAATCCAACCTTTCTTGTATATTTCTTGTGATAAATCTTAGGATTATTTAACTTAAATGGGTCCATTGAGAGTAAATTTCACATATCCCTCAACAATATATCCCTTATCCTCATATGTCAACACCTTATATCCAAATATCTTTAAAATCCCTTCATAACTAGGAAATGGGAAAATTACAATGCATAACTAGAGGTAAAATTAGTAGAATTCATGAAATGAAAGAAGGAATCTGCTCTTGATATGTTGAGGAAGGTGCTTGTGTAGTATGTGGAATGGGAAAATGACAATTCAAAACTAAAGGTAGCAAGTACTAGAATGCATGAAATAAAAAAAGGAATCTGCTCTAAAAACATGTGAAAAGAAGTAGACCAAAGTGAATGAGATAGATAATGTTTTGAATGAAGAGTTTCTTCCTACTCTCAAGAAGTTTCAAGGAAGGTGCCTGTGCAGTATGTGGAATGGGAAAATGGAAATGGAGAAGTGGAAAACCTCAAGAGGTTTTGTATTTGGTAAGAATTTGTGTAGGAAAAGAAAGTGAGAGATGATTCTATAGGTGGATTTGAAAAAATGAAGTAAAAGATTCTTGAACTTAAGACTTCCATGGAGAACTTATATTTTATTTAGAGAGCCCTTAGGTTCATATTTATTTAAGGGAAAAAGAAAATACTAGCAATAGTACCTTTGGTGCATTAGGTTACATGCATATGAATTATTAACATGATCTACTAGCATGCCCTAGATATATTATGATACTTTATATGGCCTTAACCATTACCCCACAAGTGTTATTGCTAATAGCAGCCATAACGAGTTTGTGACAAAGATTAAGTAAAAAATTTATAGGATAATTTGGGAGATATATAAATGTCTTTCTACTCAGATATTCTTGGGGAAAAGGAAATTATTGAACTTTTAGTTGGTTCTATTTATGTCATGCATGTCTCTTGAAGCTATTTATTGACTATTGTAAGCATACAATTTTAACATTTAAAGTTGCATTCTTCTAATTGCTGGTTTCAAAATAATTTTTAGAAATAGGATGAATTTATATAAAGTTTATTGTTGGGAAGGTTGATTTTTTTCTCTTAATCTCCAATAATCCAATTCCCTTATGATCTTTAATAAGACTTACATGCCTTGAGCTTTTGTTTGTGAGAATTAGTTGTTACTTTCCACTTTCTTTTGTCAATAATTTTATGATGTTATATTTATCTATGACCTTTGGATCATTTGAAGGTCTTCTAATTATGAATTACATGGTGGATTTGAAAAAATAAAGTCAAAGATTCTTGAACTTAAGACTTCCATGGAGAAAATACAAATGGAAATAGATGATAAGGAAGAAGCATTGATGATAGAGTAGCTGACCTAAATCTCAAAGTAAAATATATGAAAAATAAGTTAGAAGATCATGAAAAGGAATACTATGGGGTGTTAATAGGTAAGAGTAGTAGAGATGATGAAAAATGTGTGGATGGTCAAGTTGTAGCTGTAAAAGCAATAGTTGGAAGTGTTGAAATTGAAGCAAAATAATTGAAGAGTAAAATTAACCACTTATAAAAGGAATTATAATTTAAGAAGAATATTTTATCATCAATGAAAAGGAGGTTAGTCTACTCTAAAAACACTTTGAGGTTAGTTTTCAGTTGATGGAAAATAGGTCAAATGCATGCAATGTAAAGTTCCAAGGTGGTGTAACTTTCGTTCTGTTCATCCTTTGACCAAATTGACTCTTCCAACACATCTAGATGGGTGGGTTATGCTAGATAAGGTATTTTTTCACACTCAAACATGCAAAAAAAGTTTGAGCTACATTGTATTGACAAAGTCTCTTAAGAGACCAAAGTGCAAAGGGTAAAAAATTTGATGAGAGATTACTAATAAAATAAGGCACTTAGAAACATTTTGTTTGAGGCTACACAATCACATTGGGCCTCTCTACAATAACCTCTTAGTTTTTTATAGCTCCAAGTCATTTTCCCATGGTGAAGAGTTTTTAGTTGATGGAAAACAAGTCAGTTGCATGTAGCATAAAGTTGCAAAGTGGTGTAACTTTTGTTTTGTTCTTTGTATGGAAAAAATGACTATTCCAACACATCTAAATGGGTGGTTTTATGCTAGGAAAGTCATTTTTCTCACCCAAACATGCCAAAATAGTCCAATCTACATTGTACCAATGAAGTCTCTTAAGAGATCAAAGTGAAAAGGGGCAGAAAACTTTGATGAGCGATTACTCAAAAACTATGGTACTTAGAAACATTCCATTAGAGGCTATGAGATCATGTAGGGTCCCTCTATAATAACCTCCCTTATTTTTTGATATATCCAAGTTTCTTTTCGTGTGGTGAAGAATTTTTAGTTGATGGAAAACAAGTCAATTACATGTAGTGTAAAGTTGAAATGTGGTGTAACTTTTTTTCTATTCATCATATGACCAAACCAACTATTTCAACACATCCATATGGGTTTTTTAATGCTAGGAAAGGTATTTTTTCACACCCAAACATGTCAAAACAATTTGAGCTACATTGTATTGGTGAAGTCTCTTAAGAGACCAAACTACAAAGGGGTAGAAAACTTCGATGAGAAATTACTCAAAAACCATAGCACTCAGAAACTTTCAATCTGAGGATATGGTATCACATAGGGCCCACCTAAAATAACCTCTCTTAGCTTTTGATAGCTCCAACTCATTTTCCCATGGTGAAGAGTTTTCAGTTGCATGTAGTGAGAAGTTGCAAAGTGGTGTAACTTTCATTATGTTCATGATACCACCAAACTGATTGTTCCAACATGTCTAGATGGGTGGGTTTATGGTAGGAAAGGTCTTGTTTCACACCCAAACATACCAAAATAGTCTGAGCTACATTGTACCAACAAAGTCTCTTAAGAGACCAAAGTGCAAAGGGGAAACAAAATTTGATGAGCAATTACTTAGAAACTGTGGCACTTAGAAGTATTCCAACTGAGGCTATTTGATTGCATAGGGCCTCTCTATAATAAAATCTCTCAATTTTTGATAGCTTTGATTCATTTTCCCATGGTGAAGAGCTTTCGGTTGAAGGAAAATAGGTCAATTGAATGTAGTGTAAAGTTTCAAAGTGGTGTAACTTTCGTTCTATTTTCCATACGACCTAATTGACTATTCCAACACATCCATATGGGTGGGTTTATGCTTGGAAAGGTCTTTTTGTTCACCCAAACATGTCAAAACATTCTGGGACACAATGTATCGACAAAGTCACTTAAGAGACCAAAGTGTAAAGGGGAAGAAAAATTTGATGAGTGATTACTCAGAAACTGTGGCTCTTACAAACATTCCATCTAAGGCTACAAGATCATGTATGTCCCCTCTACAATAAACTCATTCTATTTTTGATAGCTCCAAGTCGTTTTCCCTTGGTGAAGATTTTTTAGTTGATAGAAAATGGGTTAGTTACATGTAGTGTAGATTTCAAAAGTGGTGTAACTTTCATTCTATTCCTCATACGACCAAAGTAACTATTCCAGCATGTTTGTATGGGTGGGTTTATGGTGTTCAAGGTCTTTTTCTACACCCAAACATGCTGAAACTGCCTGAGCTACATTGTACCAACAAAGTCTCTTAAGAGACTAAAGTGCAAAGGGGCAACAAAATTTGATGAACGATTACTTAGAAATCATGGCACTTAGCAACATTACATCTAAGGATACAAGACTATGTAGGGTCCCTCTACAATAACCTCTCCTGGTTTTTAATAGCTTCAAGTTATTTTCCCATGGTGAAGAGTTTTCAATTGATGGAAAATAGGTTAGTTGCATGTAGTGTAAAGTTGCAAAGTGTTGTAACGTTCATTCTGTTCATCATACGACCAAACTGACTATTCCAACATGCCCAGATGGGTGGGTTTATGCTATGCAAGATATATTTTTTCACCCACACATGCCAAAATAGTTTGAGGTACATTGTATCAGTGAAGTCTCTTAAGAGGCCAAAGTGCAAAAGTGAAGAAAGCTTCAACAAGAAATTACTCAGAAATCATGGCACTTAGAAACATTTTTTCTAAGGCTACAGGATAATGTAGGGCTCCTCTACAATAACCTCTCTCAGTCCTCTCTCAGTTTTCAATACCTCAAGGTCATTTTTCTATGGTGAAATTTTTTCTAATGCCCCAAAAACTGTCAGATGCATGTAGTGTAAAGTTGCAAGGTAGGCTATTTTTTGTTTTGTTCTTTGTGGGGCAAAAAACTTAGCACCAACACATCTAGTTGGGCACATATATGCTAGTCATGATCACCACCCTTCATTATAAAAGGTTCGTAGTATTTCCTATTCGAAGGGTTACAACTTTTTTCCTTTCAAAAGTCACAACCAAATTCATATCATCACTATTCGTGAGAACCTAAATTAATTTATTTGCAATATTTCCTTTAGTTATATTCTTGATTGAATTCATCAATGATGTAATACATAAAGTATATGTACGAATCATGAATCATACACATGAACACATCAAGTATACATAGGAAGAATGAAGCATACACATGAATAATGGTAAATAGTGAAGTATACATAGGAAGCATAAAGCATACATGTGAATACATGTAATACATTAAGTATACATAGTAAGAATGAACCATACATGTGAACATGTGGTTTATACACAAGAAGCATGAATCATACACATGAATACACATAATATGTGAAGTATACATAGGAATCATGAAGTATACACATGAATACACGTAATACATGAATTATACATAAGAAGAAAGAAGCATACACATGAACACATGAATTAATCACACAAAGAATGAATCATACACATGAACACATGAAGTATACACAAGAAGCATGAATTATACAAGTGAACATGGTAGCATGAAGCATACATATGGAATGGTAGATGTCTTCCTTAATGATATAAAGCATGAAGCACATGAAGCATGAAGAATTACTATATTCATATGAATGATTTAATGTTCAATAATCTTACAGGAAAATAATGTTCAAGATTTATTATATATTTAAAATTATAGAAAAGAAAAGTGCATGGAAAACAATTGGATTTTAAATATTTTAAGTAAACCATCTACAAATGTCTATTGAAGCAAGGATTTATAATGCAAATATGGACACCATCAATAAACAGATGTGTATTAACCAATTTTCCATGTAGGCATACATCAATCTATGTTGCTATAAGCATAAAATATATACAAAATAGACATATAGGTTTACAAGAATGTTGTATAGGCATACAATGCCAAGTATATGCAATATAAAATATGTCCAAAAATTCCATATAAACATATAAAAAATCACCCCAATCAAAAGTTATTTCCCTCCAAGTAAATAAAATAGATGGGTGGCATTTTTTCATCGAGGGGATGGAGATGCATATGACACTCGTTTACTTTGAAATCAAGAGTTGCTACTCCTATTTAGTTCCCGATCAAGCTTCAACTATTACAATAAAAATTAAATACATTAATATATAGAAATTACATTATAAAAATGATATATTTAACAAAATAATCACTTACCACCTCCAAGTGATCTCTCTCCTTGAGAGGAAGATCCTCATGCTCATGCTCTAGTTCCCTAAACTCCTATAGAAACCATCCAAATAGAAATTAAACTACAAATAAATAATCATTTTATTTTTCAATAATAAATAGCTATGAAAATGAATGTAATTTGAAACTTACTAGTCTACCTCATACCCTTGTGAGAGCCATCAAACTGTCTATTGCAGAATATACACCATGATGTATTTACCTATCAACATTGGGCACTATTTCTACTTGCATCATCTGAAAATAAAACAAAAAATTATTCAATCACAAAAACTAGAATAGTGATGCAGGTCATGGATTTAATGTATGAGATAATCAACAAAATTTTGAGTACATATTGAACTATATAGTTCCTACTATTATGATTACTATTTTAACCCTATCCATAGCTTGTTTGATAGCACCTATTTTTGGATTTTATACATAGCAGCAAGGTAGTGAACTATTTGATAAAATGCTTTGGTAGACATGTATGAAAAATGTGGTAGCATAGAGAAGGAAATGAACTATTTGAAAAAATTCCTCAAAGAAATGCAGTCTCATGGTGATGGAATGCTATGAAATATTTCTTTTCATCGAATTCCATCACCATGAGAACACATTTATTTGAGGCTTTTTTTCAAATAGTTCATTTCCTTATCAATGGTATTATGTTGGGATGGGGTGGATGGTATAGTGTTGTCTTGGTTATGAGATGGAGGGGGACCATGGCATGAAGAGGGAGGTGTGTTTTGATCATGAGAGGTATAGGATCATCAGATGGGGTGGAAGGTGTACTTGGAGACAACATTTTGAGAGAAATAATCCAATGGATTAGAAGAGGTACTTTGATCTAAACACAAAAGGATGTCATTAGATGGAGTGGGGGAGAGGGGATTGTGAGAGTGGGGTGAAGGGATATCTTGCTCTTGAGATGCAAATATATCATTAAGTGAGAGGGAAGGGATATGTTGTTCTTTATTGGAAATTGGATTTTGAGTTAGAAGGAGATCATATGATGGAGGAGAGGGGTGAAACATCAATTTTTGGGACCCTAAGGACTTCTCTTGCACTTCTAGGGGTTTTCACCTGAAAGGAGAGAGTTAGGGCCAAAAATGCTAATGATTCACTCAAATTATGTTGTATGCAATGTTTTCTAAGGTAAATAAAGTTAACTAAATGAAATTGAATAATCTAAATGAATGAAAACGAATGCAAAACTAAGATTTATGCCTTGTTTGAAAACACATTATGTAATGCAAAAATGAACTAGAAATGAATGCAAAGTTAAATGGAAATGAATGAAACTTGAACTGTGAACCTAGAACCTTGATCAAGACTGGAAATTACATTTGAAATGCTGATGATGCTATTTTTCAAGCTTGGAGGGACTCATTCAACATTCTGGGCGAATCAGTCCTAGTTCTTTCAAATTGTACCAGAACCTATTTCTGACAAAAGGGTATCTAAAAATATAAAAATCCAAAAACTAACCTTGGGGTGGTGAATGAGTCCACTTTTGAATTTCTAGATTTTCAAAGGTGAATTCTAAAACTTTTTATCTACACTTTGATGCCCTACAAGTGTCCGCTTCTGAAACTCTAATTTACGGGTCTGCAAATGAGATTTTGCTGATTCTTTGACTTATTGAATGAAGAGAAGACTTGAGCAACCTTCCAACTTGATCTTTAATGATTTATAAGCTTCCAAGAGTCTTAAGTCTTTCCATGATGTTGATCTTGAATTTCAACAGGAATGGAGGAAGATTCAACCCTTGAATGTCTTTAGGAGCTTTCTTGATGTCTTGCAATGATAAAACCCTAAGTTTCTTGATTTGAGATAGAAGAATGATGATTAAATGAATGATAATAGATAAGAGATTGCACGAGATGCAAATTGAGGAGAGAAACACATATTTATACACACTTGTGCCTTACTAACCCAATAATACCTCATCATAGGCCAACATAAGGTAGTTTGAAATAAAAACCCGAAAGAAAATTTAAAATATTTTGAATTTGGAGCCAAGAGGGACTCATTTTCCACCCATGGCGACTAGGTTCCAGCTTGGACTTGAAAGTGGGTGTCTGGAATTAAGTCACATTTAATGTTATTTGTTAGGTTTACATTCAAAAATACACTTAATTAAGCCTTATAAGGGCATAAAGGGGTCAAATAAAGCATAAGAAAGGTGTAAATAGGTTAATTAAGCCTAGAAAAGTGTGAAAAATTGTTACAAGACTTTACAACACTTTAAAATAGGAATTGAAAGATGATTTTTAGATGAATTATAATAAGAAGAGTCTAGAAAAGTGTAGAAATGTGTTACAACACTTCACAACACATTTACAAGATACCATTAAATGCATTTTATTTAATTTACAAGGGTCCAAGACCTAGTGTGGATGCATAAAATGCCTCACAAAACTTGAATCAAGGCCTCATTAAGTCTAATTTATCATGAATTAATCCCATGTCAAGCAAAGGGTCTTTTTTTCTATGACACATTTAGCCCCCACTTTAGTGAGAGGATGAACCTACTTCAAACTCACACTAAAGTAGAGATTCAAGAGAGAGATCTAAGTGTTTAGATACAGATGACAAAGAATGAAAAAGATCAAAGGAGGTGGTAAAGCCCCTAGGATTCAAGATCCTAAGTCAAACCATCAAGATACATAATCATGCAATGGCAAGAACTAGAAATAAATATGGGGTGGAAAAAGATGTACTCACTCTGGGGCCATAGAACCTCTGGTCATTTGTGGGATGAGAAATCCTAGTAGGTAAGATATATACGCTAGTTTATATGCGCTCACAAAAAAAAGGTGGTATGGGGAAAAGTCATGCCACTAGGTGGGCTTCCTGCTCAACCATGTCAAAGTTATATCTCCTGATAACTTTAACAAGGCGCCACAAAAGGGAAAATGAATTTTGAGCTTCATGAGGTAAACAAAAATTCATGTGCTTGACACTCATAGACATTGTTAATGCAAAATAGTGCAAGGAATGTTCAAAGGGATTTTTCTTTGCTCGTGCAAGGTCTCATCTTAGGGGAAATTTTGCTTAATGTCTCCAAGAGAGGATGTGTCAAAAGAAGTATCACACTCTTGGAGGGAATCAAGCCCATTGACTCTACCAAGAAAAGAACACATTGCAAGAAGAAAGAAATTGCACAATGAAATGTGAGTGGTGATGTATGCCCCCACTTTAAAGCAGTTGTGAGCACCCGTACTGTGAGCAATTGCTTTAAAGTAGAAGAAGCAGACATGAGAGCTTACGCGGAAAGCCCTATGCCAAGTCATATGTTTTTGATAAGTTGTGTCATGAGGGAAGGTAGTATGTCACATATGAGTCAATCTTAAGACATGTCATCCATATCCCAAGATTGCTCTTATGTATTTATTAAAAGTTAACAACTAGTCAAAAGCGACAACGACAAGTGACATACGAGGACAAGGCTATTGAACCCCTTTCCCCCACTGAGTGCAAGACAAAGGTGAGCCAAAATGATTAATGAAATGCATGCTAGAGTGAAAATCAGTATCAATTAGAGGAACTAGGTGCCCCCACATAGGGAAGCATACCAAATTCCTAAAAATGTTGAATTTTATGACTCAAGGCATTACATCCATTATTGGAATGACCATGAACTCTATGATATGCATAGAATGAAGCCTTGAAAAAGCATTTATTTCAAGTTCTAGGAGGGAGGGTAATCAAGTGATCTTGGAGGAGTCTCGACAAGGTACCCTTTTGATCAAAAGGAGAAGGTGGTCTTCTCATTTGTTGCAAAGATACATCTTGCTTCGTATTGGATGTCATACATACATAATTTTATCTAGATTGTGATATTTTATGTTCTCCATTATAGGAGGATACAAAATCTAACAAATTCAAATCATGAGCGGTTTGCGAGATGACATTGACATTATGCAAAGGTGTAGTTGTTTGTCTCATGTTTGGTAAAGGATGGTTTTGAAGACCACTAGTTGTTAAGGATGATTTAGGAGTTTGTTGATCTCAGACAATAGACAATAACCAAGACCATGAGTCATTTTTTGGGTGAGAGGGTCGATAGGGTTATAGATACCTTGTTCTCAAGCACCACATCCTTTTCCACTAAATACTTGTTGTTTCATGAGATCATACCCTTTTCCATAAATCTTTTTCATTTCTTTTGAATTAGGTGGATGTGCATTATTGTGTTCATCAAAGGTTGTTGTGTAGTTTGTGGCATTGTCTAAACTGGTTGAGGTGGATGCTTTCGAAAGGTTATCCAAATTTTACATTAAAATGATGGTTGGTTATTTTTGTTTCTCATATATCTTTTGTGTGAATATGTATTCCCCTATAATTGATGGTTTGAATTCTAAGGATCCCCAATCATCACCAAATAATTTAGATGGCCATTCCTCATCATTGTGTTCAATTTCAAGAGGATCGATATTGGATGTTGGAATCAACATGCTTAGAGGACTTGTAGCTCCTTTTTCAAGCTACAAGCAACTTTCAGGCTCAGGATATGCTTGAACTTGATAAATTTTATTGTTATGGACATATTTCAAGATATGGTGAAGGGTCAAAGGCACAACATTCATTTCATGAATCCATGTTCTACCTAAAAGAAGATTGTACGAAAGATCATAAGGCATGGCATGAATAGGAGTTTGAAAATTAACCCCAACCTTAATACATAAAATAATTATCCCAAATGATTGCTTTGTTGTATTGTCAAATCCTTGAATGGAGACAAAATCAGGTATTATTTGTGACTTGTCAACATCTAATCGATCAAAGAGATTCACACTACACAGATTAAGAGAAAAACCATTATCAATGAGAGTTTGTTTTATCCCTGTTCGATTGTATTGAGCAATGATCATGGAAGCTTCATTTTGTTTTTGCAAATCTAAAGGAAGGAGATCATGTTGATGGAAAGTAATATCAAGATTTATTTTTTTCATTTTATGAATTAAAGTTGCCACATAATTTGGAGTTGTATTAGGAGGAACTACAAATTGTTGTAGGGCTATTTGAAGAATGTTATGATAATTTGGTGAGTTTTGAAGTAAATCCCAAAGGGAAATATTTGCAAGAGTATTATTTAATTGTTCAACAATATCATACTCCTTTGTATGTGGGATGAAGCGAGGGGCGCTAGGCGGATTAGGGTATGTGCAGGATCATGATGGGCCAAAAAGTGGCAATATGATGGGTATGTGGAGGGTATGTGGCTGACAACTTTTTTCTTACCCAAAATTGATGAAATGAAAAGGGATTTTAAAGGAGATTCTTAGCTTTCCACCAATATAAATTATGCTTTACTTTGAATTTAATAAATAAGTATTATTCATTTCTATTTGAATTACAACTAAAGTCATGATTGATAGGGTTATTGAAAAAGATATATAGCTTTCAAACGGTATTACATTTTTTGAATTTGAAACATGTGTCACATTTTATGCTTCACATACTATAGGATTAAAAAAAAATTGAATTTCATGAAGTTTTGACCAAGTTAAGGTGGTCATACATATGAGTTTTATATATTTTTTAAGTTGTAATAAAAATTCATAATTAATTATTTACTTGGAAAAAAACTACACAAAAATATGAATCACATTGGGACATGAGTCCTCTACTTATATCTAAAATATTATAAAAATATATTATCATTTTATTGTGGTTAGGGTGGTCAGATAGACACCTACTTCTCATTTTTTCCCTGAAATTTAAGTACTACTATGAAATTTCAAATTTTCACCAAATAGATTTTTTTTTTTGATAAACCTAGTAGTTTATAAACTACATTAAATTTTCTATAGATTCTATTCTTACATATTTTTGAAATAATATAGATAACTTATTCAAATTTTTACATCAAATTGCCTATCTTTGATTTTTCTGATTTTTTCGCCACTTAAGGGCTTGTTTTTTCCATGATGATCCTACACATACCCATTAGGTAAAGGTAAAGATAAAGATATTGGGGCTGGTTGTGGTGGTCATGGATTATTTTTAGTATTATATGTATGAGCAATAGTATCATTACTAGATTGTTGTAACACATTGGTTTTAGAGGGGTAGAGAGTGTACTGGGGTCGGTTAGAGGGGTGAATTTTATGTGAGGGTGGGTAAAGGATGAGTTGAGGATTATTGTTGTTTTTGTGAAGGTAGGTAGAGAATTAGAGGATTGTTAGGATGTCCCATGGGGTATGTATGAGGTCCATTGGTTGAGGGGAATCTAATGGACAATTGCACATTCATAACCTCAGTGGTCTTGGTTTATGTAGCTTGAATGAAGGGAAATCAAGAACCACTTGTTTATGGAAGGAAGGCACTTTATGATTGTTGGTGGGTTCTAGCACCATGATATTCTCCCTAGAAGGAGTGCTTTTAGGAGAAAAAAAAGCCACATGTTCATGACAAGTAATGCTAGGTTCTTCCAAAATGACTTCATCACCAAGAGGGGAATGATCAATGATGGGATTGTTAAGAGGGGGATGAATAGGAGAAGGGTATATTTGAATATCTATTGTCTTTAAGGCCTCATTCTCTTGTGCCATGTTATCTACCCTACTAGGAAAGCTTGTAATGTATTCAACCAAGTTTGAAGTTTGTAAAATAGCTTAATCACAAGTAGGAGAATGTTCAATGGTTGAATTGATATGCCCAAGAAGGGTTTTGTGAGGTGAAGAGGGACAATGAAGATTCTCATGATTGTCATCAATTGTGTTTTCTAACAACAAAGTATCTTCTTCACAACTAGGAGAGATACTAGGAGAAGGAAAAATGTTGTTTTCATGATTACCTATGGTTGCATTGTCTTGTTTAAGAAGAATTTTGTAAGGTGAAGGTGGAAATTTAAGATTCTCATGATCTTCACAAGATAGGTTTGGTAACATGAAAGTATCATCTTCACAACAAGAAGAGATACTAGGAGAAAAAGAAATTGTAATGTCATGATCATATAAGGTTGTGTTATGTTGGTTGTGAATGTTTTTTCCACTAAGAGAGGTAAAAGGAGAGAAACAAATAGGATTCCCAAAACTTTCATTAATTGATTCTTCTACTAAAATATCTACATCACCAAGAGGATAGATATTATTGGAAGAAAAAGTATGATTGTTTTGAATGGCCCAAGTTGCAATATTTTTCACAAAATCACTCTCATAGGGAGGGGATTTTGAAATGTCTCTTAACATGTTTACATATGTAAGGTACTATCATTGTTTGAATAAGAATGAAAAGCACATGTAACCATTTCATGCAATGTTTCAACAATATCAACAATGTACATGCAAAGATACAAAACACTCTTATCCAATATATCAAAGATTTGAAGTATGCAAACAATGTACATGCAAGAATGAAAAGAACTTTTATCAAAATTATTTAAATTTTGAGGAATAGAAACATTGTATATGCAAGAGTGAAAAGTATTTTTATCAATGTTATGCAAAATTGCAGAAATGTAAGCAATTTTAGATGTAAGGATGTGTACAAATGCAATGCTTTGAAGAATGAGTAATATAAAAGGATGGTTTTGAGCTAAATGCATAAAAAAAATGTTCCAGAAACTATCCAGACTTATACTATATGATACTAGGAGGATTTGGAAGCATATAAATGATATTTCTGATGCTTTAACAGTTAGTCAAAAATCTGGACAGGGACTAATTCGCCCAACATGGCGAATGAGTCCCAGTACTATTTTTTTGCAAAATTTTTAGAAAATTTGAAGTGTTTTTGATGTGTTTAAGTTTGTAAGATGCAGACCTAAGATGGAGATGCAAAATTGCAGAAAATTGTAAGGAAATTATATGTAAAAATGCAAGCTAAATGACCTTTTCTCTAATGCAAAAATTTGAAACCCTAGATGCAAATTAACCAATGCAACTCTAATGCAGCTTTAATGCAAGCTAGGATTATGATGAAAATGGACTCTAAATAAAAATGAAAAAAGTGTTCTAAAAGTGGTGAAATGAAACATCAATTTTTGGGACCCTAAGGACTTCTCTTGCACTTCTAGAGTTTTTCACCTAAAACGAGAGAGTTAGGGCCAAAAATGCTAATGGCTCACTCAAATTATGTTGTATGCAATGTTGTCTAAGGTAAATGAAGTTAAATAAATGAAATTGAATTATCTAAATGAATGAAAATGAATGAAAAACTAAGATTTATGCCTTGTTTGAAATCACATTGTGTAATGCAACAATGAACTAGAAATGAATGCAAAGCTAAATAGAAATGAATGAAACTTGAAGTGTGTAGTTGGAACCTTGATTAAGACTAGAAACTACATTTTAAATGTTGATGATGCTATTTTTCAAGCCTAGAGAGACTCATTTGCCATTATGGGAAAATCAGTCCCAGTTCTATCAAACTGTACCATAACCTGTTTCTGACAAAAGGGTATCTAAAAATGTAAAATCCTGAAAACCAACCTTGGGGTGGGACTCATTTTCCACCCATGGAGAATGAGTCCACTTTTCAATTTCTGGATTTTCATAGGTGGATTCTAAAGCTTACGATCTGCACTTTGATGCCCTATAGGTGTCTATTTTTGAAACTCTGATTTACAGGCCTAAAAATGAGATTTTGTTGATTCTTTGACTTATTGATTGAAGAGAAGACTTGAGAAACTTTGAAACTTGATCTTCAATGATTTCTAAGCTTCCAAGAGTCCTAAATATTTCCATGATGTTGATCTTGAATTTCAGCAACAATGGAGGAAGATTCAACAGTCGAATGTCTTTAGGAGCTTTCTTGATGTCTTGCAATGATAAAACCCTAAGTTGCTTGATTTGAGATAGAAGAATGATGAGTGAATGAATGATAATAGATAAGAGATTGTAGGAGATGAAAAATGAGGAGAGAAACACTTATTTATACACACTTGTGCCTTACTAACCCAATAATACCTCATCACAAGCCGACATAAGGTATTTTTAAATAAAAGCCCGAAAGAAAATTTAAAATATTATGAATTTGGAGCCAAGGTGGACTCATTCGCCACCCATGGTAAATGGGTCCCACCTTGGACTTGAAATTGGGCATCGGGAATTATGTCACATTTAATGTTAGTTGTCGGGTTTACATTCAAAAATGCACCTAATTAAGCCTTATAAGGGCATAAGGGGATTAAATAAAGAATAAGAAAGGTGTAAATAGTGAAATTAAGCCTATAAAAATGTGAAATCTTGTTACAAGACTTTACAACACTTTAAAATAGGACTTGAAAGATGATTTTTAGATGAATTACAATAAGAAGAGTCTAGAAAACTGTAGAAATGTGTTACAACACTTCACAACACCTTTACAAGACATCACTAAATGCATTTTATTTAATTTATAAGGGTACAAGACCTAGTGTGGATGCATAAAATTCCTCACAACACTTGAATGAAGGCCTCATTAAGTCTAATTTATCATGAATTAATCCCATGTCAAGCAAAGGGTCATTTTTTCTATGACACAAGGGTTTTCCTTGATCTTTATATGGAGGGGAATCTGTGTTAGAATGCTTTGGATTAGAACATATACATAGTTCATTTGATATCGATGATGTGATTAGGGGGGAAAGTTTTATACACTCTTCAGCTTGGATAGATATATTGATAGGGGATTCATAAGATTTAGGGTATTAGGGTTTATCTTGATGTGGGGGTGATGAATGTGGATGCATGATATGGGAAGATTGCACCACTATGTTTTTTCATGGGGAAAAAGACACCTTTGCAAATAGTCCTTTGAGGAAGTTATTATGAGAGACATGGGATGAATTTTCTTCATAATAGTGGGGTGATGTAGATTTTAAGGATTTGGGATCATATGAACAAGTGGAATAAGAGGTGGAAGCTTCCATGGATTGGTAAATTGAGGATGAGGATTAGGATGAGGACCTTGGAAAGGATTTGGAGGGGAATTTTGGCTAAAATCTTGGTTTTCATTGTCAAAGGAAAGGGAAGGATAAGTAAGAGGAGATGGATTGGGATTGGATGTCAGTAAGGAGGATGGAAGCTTAGCACCAACATGAAGGAGCCATCTAAGCATGACATCCTTATAATTATAGAAGTAGTAGGTGAGGATAAAATTAGTGGTGGTGGATGGGGATGATATGGATGGGACTTGAGGGGAGATTTGGATGGGGTATTGGTGGAAAATTGGAGCATTTTGTTTTTTTAAAATGGATTCAAGGTGATCCACAATGCTCTCATTATCATCAATGGGATTACATTTGGGTTGTTCAAAAGGGTTATCCTCATCATCATCAATATGGTTTGGGTTGGTTGGAATGGATGAAGGTGGTTTAGAATAGATTAGGTTGGATGGAGGATATATTAGATGGCTAGACATGGTGGAGGATTGATTGGAAGAAATATTGGTATTGATTTCAAATGGATGAGGATGGAAATTTGGATGATGGATTAGAAATGAACTTGGGGATTGGAAGAATAGGATCTAAGGATGAAGATGGAGGATGGGATTAGATTTGGGGATCAAAACCAAGACCTTAAAATGATTTTATTTGATTAAAGAGGATTATCTATTCTTAAGGAGGTGAGTTGTTTTAAAAAAATCCTAAAATAAATGTGGTCTCATTGTGATGGAATGGCATTCCATCACCATGAGATCACATTTCTTCAAGAAATTTTTTCAAACAAATCACTACCTTTTCTATGCTTTTGCTTACTACTATGCTTTGATATATGTTTTCCAAGAATCCATAGTTTGTTGGAAATCACCTATTTTATGGTTTTAGCCATAGCAACAAGGAAGTGAACTATTTGATAAAATGCTTTGGTAGAAATGTATGGAAAATGTGGTAGCATAGACAAAGTGGTGAGCTGTTTGAAAAGTGACTCAAAGAAATGTAGTCTCATGGTGATGGACATCACCATGAGAACACATTTCTTTGAGTCATTTTTTTAAATAGTTCATTTCCTTTTATATTCTATTTCTTACTATTTTTCTTTGTATATTTTTTCCAAGCATCCATGGCATAGAAAACGTAGTGAAATATTTGAAAAAATGCCTCAAGAAAATGTGGTCATATGGAATTCCATGACAAGCAAATACAATTGGTAGTTTCTTGTAGTTATTAGTTATTCAATGTAAATTAATGCTTTGAGTTTGAAAGATGTGCAATGCAATGTAATCAAGAATATGAATATAAACTACAAAAATATATTAATTACAATTCATTAGTTAAACTCTTTATTCTATTACTTGAGTGAAGCTTTGAACTCCACTGCCACTAGGAGGTATTGTGGTGAAATCTCCAAGATTAACCTATTCAACATCAAAAATAAAATATTAGAATACCATTCATATAACAATTTTACTCACATGTAATATTTATAATCATTTACTAGTTACATACCTCGATAGTACATGTTGTTGTATAATACAGAGGTGGAGGACTGT
The DNA here is from genome assembly GCA_007258455.2 of Sequoia sempervirens. NCBI lineage: Eukaryota > Viridiplantae > Streptophyta > Pinopsida > Cupressales > Cupressaceae > Sequoia > Sequoia sempervirens. The sequence goes on from VDFB02000007.1 coordinate 179,924,884, forward strand.
TGAAAATAGAATGGACACTATGACCCTAAAATTTTATTGTAATCATTAAACTAAATTACTTAATCTTCCATTTCAAAAATGAAATGCAATGAATTAAATTCAATGAACTTGCTAACATTTACTTGAGTATCAAGGCTAAAAACCTCATTTAGTATAGCATATGTCATCACTAGCTAGTCAGCTATAGACGTAGCCTATGCACCTACCTCCTAACTATTTGTAGGGTCATAACCATATGTGGACCTGGAAGCCTAATAAATATGGGGTGGAACCCTACCCCTCAAAGTATCCCCCTGATCATGCTATATTGCAGGACTGGCATGCTCTATGATGCTCTGGGTAAAAGAACTAATAGACTATAGAGTCTCAGCCTCAACACTCTCCTTCACAATGGAAGGAACAACCACATTCTCATAAGCTAGTTTGGAAAGTTCTCATCTCACTGGTTGCTAAGGATCAAGACATGCCCCTAGTCTAGACAGTGCAGACCCACCACCTCTACCTTGGAAGTCCTGCATATCAAAATAGTTGGGGTTTTTGTTGAAGACAAACTCGTAGTAGAGTTTCCTCAAGAAATATTATGAGACCTTGTTATTGGTGTATGGATGATGGTCAAAAACCATCCACCACCTCTACCAAAAATGGTCCTTTATCCCTTGGTGGTTGCACCAATGGATCATAGGAAACCCCTTGCTTGTAGGGTGTAGAGGTTAATTTGTTTGTGGGTTTGTGAAAAGTGAGAACAAGTCAAATTTTGTAATTTTGTAATTTTTTACTTATGTGTAGGATATTTTATCTACATAATATTCTATGTACTCTTGTCTCTTCTCCACCCAACCACTCAATTTATTGCTAATGGAATCTATGTGTTTTAACATATCTTCAAGTGATTCTACAAGTGTGGTTCTTTACGAGGTTTAACTTGTAGGATCTTTCAACTTCACAATTAACTCCTCAATTTTCCCCATTAAATTTTGTTGAGATCCATGGGGGTGTTGAGGAATTTTTGGAGGATTTCTTTGTTGGATTTAGGTTTGTTCTTCATGAAGTATTTTGGGTTGAGGTGAAGGAGGATTTTGAAGATTGTGAGGTTGATTATCATTTCCTATAAATTAAATAAATTTACATAAAAAAACCTATTAAATCTAACTATTTAGAAACAAATTCACAAAAAAACAAACAAAATGTACTCCTAACACTTCCCTCACATCGTGGTGGCATTTTGGTGAAGACTCAAAAATGATTTGATGAAGAATTTGGTCTCCAAGAATGCAAGTTCTCTTTTGAGGGTTTGAAGGCCATGGGCTTGGAGACAAATGTAGAAATGAAAAATCATGAATGTTTTTTTTTTTTGTTATGAACAATTATAACCTGATCATATTATGTCCTTTTCAAAACAATTGAAAAAGTTGGCCACTTTTTGGCCCCCCATATTTTTGCACCTGCCTAGTTTCATTCTTCCAGTTCTATGAGTATTTGAGGAATGATGACATTTTCGAGTTCTATAATAACATTGTAGAAAATAAAATACATTGACCTCGAATTTGTGGATGCCTTATGTGTTTTGGTACTTCATTTTTGGGACAACCCCTTGTTTTTCATGACATAACTTCATTTCGAAGCATATGATTTAGCATAGGGATTTCCAAGTAAGCTCCCATGCATCCTTTATTGTTAGCATTGATTATTTGCTACTTTAAAGTAAATTTCTCACAACGTGGTGTTTATCAATTTCTTTAAATTGGGGGCATAAATTGGCATTATTATTTTGAAATTTTGGCATTCCTTATGTTTCATTATGTGATCTTCTTACTTCTTGTGATGTGTCTTCTTTCTGGTGTCATTGGGTTTGATGTCCTCCAAGAGTGCGACCTTTCTTGGCATACAACTTTCCTCTTAGTGGTGATGCTATGCATTGCATTCCCTAAGTTGCAAATATTTTATCCTAGACTTGTCCTCTCTTGGAGACATTAGGCACAATTTTTCTTAAGTGGAGACCTTACACAATCTAAGAGAAATCCCTTTGAACATGTTTATTTGCATTTTTTTCATAAGTTCTTAGCACAACACATATCGCTAATATTGTGAAGCTCGATCCCCTTTTCATGGCCACCAAGCATAACACACTTTGCTTGGCTATGAAGCCTTGCCTTGTTTTTTCATAGGTTCCTAGCATAACGCAGCTTGTTAGGTCTTATGAAGCTCAAATTTTATGTTTTGTTTTGTCAAGTTATCAAAAGTATAGCTTTGGTATGGTATGGGAGCCCAATAAGATTCTCTCATTTGTGACCATTTTGTGTTTTGTTTCGTGGTGCCTTATTGAAGTTATTGGAGATATAGCTTTGGTATGGTATGGGAGCATAATAAGATTCTCTCATTTGCAACTCTTGGGGGCTCACCTAGTGGGTAGTCAGAGTTTCATGAGCCCATGTTGGTGTGCATGTTTTTTGCATAGTGGACAGTGAGTTCCTCTTGTGAATGTTTTTTGACAAATAGCTATGGCGTGTTCCACATCACATTGGATAGCTGAAGCTTGATATGCTCTTTTTGTTTTTACTTTTCTTTAAGTCTTTTATATTTTATGATTGAGTATCTTTTCATTGTTGCATGCATATATTTTTATTGTCTACTTTAGTGCAAGTTTG